>CAJQUW010010002.1:0-181728 GCA_907163375.1 Prostheceraeus crozeri
AAGTAATGGATAAAAGACCGTTCCAGGACACCATAAAATCAAAAAAAATAGTACTTTTAAAAACGACATAAATTTATGAATTTAGTCCCTTTTTCAGGTTTTAAAGACCTGAATTCATGAATTTAGTCCATTCAAAAAGTACCATTTTTTCAAAAAATGGTATTTTTAAAAACAACATAAATTCATGAATTTGAACCCTTTTTCAGGTTATGAAGACCTAAATTCATAAATTTGGGCGTTTTTAAAAATACCCAATTTTCAAATTTTTCAAAATCTCAAAATTTGAGAATTACAATCGGGCGAAGCGCTAGAACCTTCGGTTCGATTTTCACCCCCGCCAAAATCATGACCGTTCCAGGACACCGAAAAAATCAGAAAAGTTAAGAATCTCAAAATTTGAGAATTACAATTTTCACCCCCGCCAAAATCATGACCGTTCTAGGACACCGAAAATTAGTATTTTTAAAAACGTCTTTTAAATCCATTTTTCAGGTTTTTAAAATATATCATGTGACTAAAAATATTTCTTTAAAAATGGAAGAAACAAAAGTGGAAGGAACTTCAGAAATGGAAGGAACCTCAAGAATATATCCTTCGTTATCTCAATTAAAAAACAGGTGAAATGGTTCTCAATTATTATTAAGATTAGAGCACTATGATAAATTAAGAAGACGCAATTATTACTTAGTCATTCTTCGTTATTGTATGCTCAACATTATTTAAAGTACTAATTGTGTGAAGTAGAAGATCATTGTAACTCATAAACTCAAAATTATTCAATGAACCCGTACACTGGCTGATAATTGAAGAGAGAGACAGAGATTGAAGAGAGAGAAACATCTAGCAGCTTTTCCCTAAAATTATGTTGAACAGCGCAATCATTTGTCATTTCAATTTACCCATCGGTAAACTTTTGACATTTCAACTTACGCGTGCGTAAAGTTTTGACATTTCAATTTACCCCTACGTAAATTATTTTCAGAATCTGTTTTCAAAATCTATTTTCAAAATCCATTTGCAAAGTCTATTTTCAAATTCAGTTTTAGAAATCGATTTGCAAAATTCATTTAGCGTTTCCTGTTTCCACATGAATAGGTTAAAACACATACGGGCAACAATAAAAAGCAATTCTTCTTGTGAATTGAGAACACATGCGGGTGTGGTGATAATAAAAAAGCAATTTTTATTGTGAATTTAGAACGCATAAGGGCAACGCCGATATGCAAGATAGTTGACATAGCAATTTTAAACAATCACTTAAACAATGAAACACATTAACGAATGAAGTTCTTCTCTCAAGGAGTATTAGATAGTTAGTTTATTTTCATTGATCTCATTCACTTCTTTCATTCATGATGAGTAAACATTTGGGTGATCGTATTGAAACGACAAAAGGACAAATCGCAAAAAAAGTGTGCCTGATCAACGAATTTGTAAAGAAGAATCATTTCATAAATACTGTGGAACTACAAAAAAGTTTGGAAAACTTTAGTGATATTGATTTTGATGATTTTTTGACGTCGTGTGAAATATCAGAGCGAATTTTAAACGAAGTTAAAGGCGCTGCTGCATTAGAACGCAAGCGAAGAACTTTACAAAATCAATATATTGTGAAACGTGAAACGGCGAGAATGAAGCGTTCTTTTGATGAACAACTTGAGATGGAATATTATAATAAGACAATGAAAACAAGACAAATAGTTTTAAATCTACAACCGGGGACATCATCAACTCAAGATGAAGAGACATCACAATTGCAAGCCATTCAAGACAAATGATTTTGTGGTCAACTACATCTGAAAAGCAAGCAAGCAAGCAGTGATTCAAGAACCATCTAAAACTCAGTTTTTTCTAATTCATTTTGAGAAGTTCATGAAGAAAATGGAAATATGTAAAACAATATAGATTAGAATAATTATAATATAATAATTTCAAAATCGAATAAGTAGTAAGGAAAGACATCATTAGAGAACAGTTTTAAATCAATACCCCTCCCTTCTGTCTTCTAGGGATTCCTATAAGAAATATTTTTAATTATAAAATGAGCAACATAAATGAGTTTTTGAAATTATATGGAACACAAACGACAACGAATTTCGACCTAAAGAAAATCGCAAATCAATTAGGAATAAAGAATTTTCATGTTCTAATGAGAAACGAATTACAATTCCTAAAAAATAGGCCAACAGGAACCTTCAGTTCCCGGAACAAAGTTCCATCAATAACTGTAAATTTCATAACAAATCTTCACACTTCAGACCAAAACGGCGTACATTGGTCAGCAGGCGTTAAAAATCATCAGCAGAACTATTATTTTGATTCATACGGTTTGCCCCCTACAAATGAAGTAAAAGAATTACTTGGAACGGGAACATACAATACATTTCAAATTCAAAAACCGGGAACAACTTATTGTGGACAATTATGTCTTTATGTTTTATTTAAATTACAAAAAGGAGTACCATTTCTAGATATTATGTTAGAATTGAACAATCTATAACTCAAGCGAAGCTAGCTAAAGCGCCACCTAAAGGTTAAAGCTCTGTTTTCTGTAATTCATTTTGATAAAAACGGCCTCTGATATCCTCATTATCTAAATCTTTAATTTCATAAGTAATCGGATAACTTTGATTTATTTTGCAAACTTCAAATATTTCTTTAGTCCAATAGCCAACAAAGCCTTTTTCAAATTTATTCTTATATTTAAATATTCTAACTCTATCTCCAATTTTAAATTTCGGCTTAAGTTTCTGCAAATTCGGATTACTCTCATTCAAATTATTATTTTCGTTCGAATTATTATTCTCGAATATTTTCTTTCGTATCAAATCAGGGTCGTTAGAAGCATTCTTTGGAGTTTCTTCAATACCAGAATGAACTTTATTATTGTACTCTTCTACAATTCCTGGTAATATTTTTAACCATTTCTGATTTCCTTGCTGAGTAAATTTCTTGAAAATTTTATTTTTTAACGTCCGATTGAATCTTTCTATCACCATAGCTTTTCCTGCGTTTTCAGTTGAATAAACAGTTTCAAATAGTGGCTGAACGTTTCGGTTATAAAATTCCGACCCTTTATCAACAAACAATTTCCTTGGCTTTCTATTACTTTCTTTAAAGATTTCTTCAAACGCATATTTAACTGATAGACCACTTTTATTTTTTAAAGGTTTTACCCAAGCGTATCGTGTATATAAATCTATAACGGTCAATGCGTATTTGTAGTCCCTTTCATTCGGCATATGAATAAGATCAGCACTCCAAATATCATCTTTATTAAATACTTTTACTTTCAATAGATATTTCGGCTTTCTATATTCTTTATGAATTTCAGATGCATAAACGTCTGAATTATGATTTTCATTTAAACCCTGACCGAATAATATTTTAGCTTGTAAAGCTTTCTTAACAAACATTCTTTCAATTTTTTCTCTAAATGTAGGATTTTGAATACTATCTAATTCTTGAATCATCTTCTTATCAGCTGCATGTCGAGAACTTAGATCATGATTTCGATAAGCTAAATCATGCCTGTAAGCTGCGGCATCTACTCTATTTATCGGTTCTTCACCTGATTTCGGATTATTATTCTCATCTAGTCTTATATCTAATCGAGTTCCTGGACCAGTATATGAATGACCAGGAAGATGTTTTTCTTTCGAATATTTACTCCAAATAAATCCAGGAAAGTTTTCTAATGTTTTTTGTATATCACCACCGAAGTGGTATGGAACTTTGTTCTTATCACCTCCAATATGCTGACAATTTGAGTTTTTATTTTTGCTTAATAGATAATTCAATAAATCTAAATTAGAAATTTTTAATTTAATTAAATTTTCTGAATTTGTGGAATTTGCGGTATCCATTTTTAAAGATAAAAAACTTTTAAAAGATAAAATAAATGTTTTACTTAATAGAACTTTGTTCAGATGCTTTAGCCGATCGGACCAAAGGTCCTGAGGTTATTACCTTATCATACTAGGACTTAGATATATTCCAGAACCATCTTTAGTTTCTTTAATTTCAATTAAATCATCAACATTGTGGAGAATATTTTTAAGAACTCGTTTTCCTTCATCAACTAATTTTAATTTACTAATAAAATTATCTACTACTCCTTTTCCTTCGGGCGAAGCCCTGGAAGACATCTCCGTTGTCCCTTCACCCCTAGCAACTTTCTCTAACTCTCTATTATGTCGTTTTTGTTCTTCTAATGCTGCCTTCTCTGATTTATTTTTATTTACTGCTTGGACAATACCAGCTGTCCCACCTGCAACACTTCCTGCAGCTGCTATGCCACCTATTATTAGTGGAATTAATGGGAGAATCCCACCATTCTTTTCTTCTTGTAATTGAATATTCTCTATCATTGGTTTACTTATGTAATACTTTTTTTTATTAATAGTAATAGTTTTAGGGGTATTTTTGTCAACAATATTACGTAATTTTAATTCAACAGTTTTATTATTAATATTACTTTTCGCTTGCGACATTTTTAATAAAAAAATTTTAAGTTATCAAAAATTTAAATCTATTCTAGTTATGAAAAAATTTGAAGTTAAGAATTTTTTTTAATCTATTCTAGTTATGAAAAAATTTTTAAGTTAAGAATTTTTAAGTTAACAAAAATTTTAATCTATTCTAATTATGAAAAAAAATTAATTAATCGACTAAGTCTTGGGCTTTAACCTATCGGACCAAAGGTCCTCAGGTTACTAACCTATCGGAGAGAAGCTCCTCTGGCTTTAGCCGATCCTAACCATCTTTCCATTAAGAATTTCAATAGAATATTTTGCATCTTCTAGCAATATACCATAAGCCATCAATGAAGTTGTGGAATCTTTCTTTTCAATATTAATTGTTACATCACAACCATTTTTAATAATATCTTCAGATTGAGCACTTAAATCGAAACAGAAAACAGGATATAAATGTCTCCAATCTCCAGGAGTTAATTGTGGTTCAACTCCAAATTCTATACAAAGATTTCTATAAGCATCATATCCTTCCATAAATTGATTATTGGTATCATCGAATCTTAATGGATCAATTGGATATCGAGTTTGATTTAATGAAACTTGTAAACTTCGAATTGTATTAATATGGAAGATATTATTGTTCTTATCAAAACTTGGAGAATTATTTCTTTGAAATGTTAGTAATAAATATCTTGGAGTATTCGCAGTTCTAGTAAAATGCCAGTTAAATCTTTGTTCGGAAAAAGTTACTGAACTAGCAGTACGCTTTAGAAAATTTACTGGAATTGGTTTGTTAGTATTTAATCTTTTTGCAATAGCTGTTTCAACCTCTAAACTAGGAGTAATATGCTTAATCCACCATTCAAGTCTATCAATTTTTAAATATGCTTTTTTTCCAGTCTTACCAAAAAAGATTAATTCATTATTTGCTGTACGATGAATTATTAATTTAAATTTTAATTGATATGATATTTTAACATAATCTAAATAACCGAATAATGGAGACAATGACCAATTTACTGTTTGCTTACTTTTCTTGTTAAATTCACGTCTTTCTTTATATGCATAATTATTTGTTTTATTTAAATGTTTTGCAATATTTTCTACATCTTTCGCAATTCCTGCGGCATCTGTTCCAGCGTGAGTTAAATCATCAATAATTATACCATCATTAGTATCAGGAAACCAACCTTCGATTTCATGCTTTTTATTATTTTCACCAATTGTTATAAATCTAAGCATTGTATCAATTACACCTGGGGAATCACTTATTGTTTCTATATTTTGAGTTGCAACATCTAAACGCATTTGTGTAAATAAACTTGGGAAAAAATTATTCTCTAGTGTAATATTATCGGTATCTGGTAATGGTGTTGTAAAATTAGCATCACTATATAAAGAATATTCACAGTGTAAAAATGAATCAGGTAAATATAAATAACTCTGCTGATTATCAACTTCAAAGATTAAATCTCCTCCAGTGTTTACTCTACTGGAAGATCCGGGATTCATAGCAATTCTTATATAGTCATTCTTTTTTTGATTATAACTGACGAACGGAGGATCGTCTAATTTAAATTTATTTTCGATAAGCGAAGACATTTTTATAAAAAATAATTTGACTTTTTGTTTTTCTCACAGATAGAAAAAAATTTTTACTAAAATATAATTTTAGAATTTTGCTAGACCAGCTCCGCTACAGCTTTGCTGGTTAGACCGAAGGTTGCTGCTCACGCCATTACCTCTTATTTCTTCAATTGTTTTTTCATTATGTTTACTATCAGACGGAGCTCCGCTCCTCAAGGTTTCCCCAACAGCAATGTTAGCAATTTGGTTTTTTGTTTCATCTGAAATTTTTTTTAATTTTTTAGTTCTTCAGAATCATTCCTAAGTTTACGAATAGCTTCTAGTTGTTTTAATTCGTTTTGTGATTTAACAGCATTTGATATTGCACTAGCTGTACTACCTATAGCAGCTGCTCCTTTTCAGCAGATGTAATCAAATCTTTATTATTTTTAATTAAGTTAACGATACTACCAATACCAGAAAAGATGCCATCCCCTTCTTTTTGAACGGTTTCTCTATTATCATAATGGTAAACCGGATTCATACGTGGTTCATGAGCAATTTTTTGATTTGAAGCAAATTGTTTAAGATTGTGTTTATAAATTATAGGCATTTTTTAGTAATAAATTTGACTTTTGGGAAAAATATAAATACGGGCGAAGCCCTGGAAGACATCTCCGATGTCCATTATAAAAAATGTTTATTTTTTGTTCTTAACTTTTGCAGATTGCGTTTTTGGTTTAACTTTATCAGGAACCAAACCTGCATCAATCATTCTTTTTATTCTATGATTTTCTTTCATAATATTTCTTTCTTTTATTAACTCTTCTAATTGTTTAATTCTTTTAAAATTATTAGCTCTAATTTTATCCATTTTTAAAATTATATACTTTTATATTTTAAATTTTTTTAAAAAAATTATATTTATACTTTTATATTTTTAAAATTATATTTATATTTTTATATTTTTAAAATTATATTTATATTTTTTATGATTTTTATTTTTTGTAGGTAAAAATATTTAAGTTAATATTTACAATACTCGTTTAAGATTTACGTTTGTGAATGGACAACAACTTCGAGATAACTTTATTAATTGACTGTTGCACTTTATCTATTGCGTCAAGCAGCGTGTGATGTACTTTAATTTCTTTTCTATTAACTTGCATTTTCTGCTGATTAATCTTCAATGCCGTTTTAAGAGCATTTAACTTAATTTTAAGAACATCTAATTGTCTTTTAACAGCATCTAACTGTTCTTTATTTTCTTTAGAGTTTTCTTGTAAATTTTTCTTTAATTCATTTTCTAAATTGATTTTCAGATTTTTCATTTTATCAACTTTTTCATTAAGTGAGTTTACTTCATTTATTATTCTATTCATCTTTTTCATTTGCTGAGTAATTTTAGAACTTAATTCATCAACACTTTTTTGGAATGTAGTTTGTAACTGCTTTAAATTTTTTTTAATTCTTTCAGGAAGTTTTTCTATTTCATCTTCTAATTGTTCTTTTAACATTTTTATCTAATGTTTATTTTTAATTACAGCAGATTTTAAATTTAAAGAAAGTAATATTAAAATTTTTGATTGTTCTGAAATCTTTTTAAAAAGTTTTGCTATATCTGCTTCTAGCTCTCTATCCTTTTTATCAAGTTTTAATAATTTTTCGTTTAATGATTTGTCATTAAGTTTAAGCAACTTCAATTCATTCATCAGTGGAACCATAACATCGTTTATATATTTTTCCTTTAAGTCATTGATTTGTGTATCAACATATTGTTTATTTGTTAACTCTGTATTTTGTTGCGGAAGAATAGAAAGATGCAATGGACCAGATAAAACGTCTCCAGTTTTCATAATATAATTTTCTATCTCTATTTCTAATTCACGATTATTCGGGATATATGCACCTCCACCAACATTTGGTAACATCATTTTTTAACAATAAAAAAATAAATTTTTTTCTAATAAAAATAAAAATGGAAATGTCTCAAATTTGTCAAGTTTGTGGAGTAGATTTTTTAAACCCAACTATGTTGTTTACTCATATGAAAAATACATCATGTGGGAAAATTAATCGAAGTAACTTTTATAAAAAACAGTATGATGGTATTCAATCTAACAATAATCATCTGGAACAACCATTGCAAAAATTAAAACATTTATTTATTTCAGATCAGGGGCAAAATCTTTATACCGCTAGAAAAAATACACCTAGAAAAAATACATCTAGGCAAAATAATAATAATTATTTAGCACAAAATAATCATGTAAATCAAAATAATTCTTTTATTCAAAATAATCATGTAAATCCAAATAATCCTCTTACTCAAAATAATCCCCTTACTCAAAATAATCATGTAAATTCAAATAATCCCCTTGCTCAAAATAATAATGTCAATCAAAATAATAAATCTGTGAAAGGGGATACGAAAAAATGTTCTGGTTGTAATAAAAATATAACGTCCAAAAATTTTGCACGTCATTTAAAAATATGTGAACAAACAGAAGAGGTTAAAAAAGATAAAAAAGATAAAATGAAAGATCAGTTATGTCGTAATTGTAATAAATATTTTACAATTCAAGGAATTACTAATCATTATAATTCTTGTATAAGTTCTACAAGACAATGTACAAGTTGTCAAAATACTAAACCTAAGACAGAGTTTTATGATAGTAAATATAAGTGTAAGGATTGTTTAAAGGAAAAAGTAAAATGTAGAGGTTGTCAAAAAATTCTATTAAAGAAAAATTTTCCAAGACATGTAACACTATGTCCAAAACTTAATGAAGATTTAAATCAAAATATTCCAAATCAAAATATACCAAATCAAAATATTCCAAATCAAAATATTCCAAATCTTCATCAACGTATAAATACTTTTTATTAGTATTTCTATTAAAATAGTCTTATATATTAAAATAGTCTTATATATTAAAATATTTATATTTCTACTAAAATAATCTTATATATATTAAAATATTTATATTTCTACTAAAATAATCTTATATATATTAAAATATTTGTATTTCTACTAAAATAATCTTATATATAGTAAAATATTATTTTTTTTATAAAGAATAAAATATTATTTTATTAAAATATTCTTATGCATTCTGGAAGAGAGGAGAGGTATAAAAATACTTCTTTTGAGTATAGGAACAAAAATTCCGACACATTCCGGAGGTTCTACAGAGGTTAAAAACACTCATTAGAGTGTAAGAATGCTAGTCCGGAATCAACAAATAATAACTCCTAAATTTTTTATTTAAAAAATAATAAATGAATAAAAGCGAAAATTTGGAAGATTTATATTCACCGGTTATAATTAAAAGTGATAAAAGTAATAAAAGTAATAAAAGTAATCTAAGTCGTCATAAATCTCTTAATGCAATAAACGAAATAATAAATAATTATATGAATAACACTGAGTTTCAAGATACACTAACCCCTCAAGATCCGAATCTAAAAGATATTAATAATATTGTAGATAATCCTATATATAATACTAGATATAATAATAATATAGATAAAAATATATATAATAATATAGATAAAAATACATATAATAAAAGATATTTAGAGACACTACCCCCTAATTCATCTCTTAATAAAAAAAATACCACAATCAGATCTTACACGTCTTTGGAATTTTTTAAAATTTCATTGTATAAAAATATTGTTAGCATGTATTTTAATATTTTTTATTTATCATCTTGTTATATGTATTGGAAATCAATGGGGTTACTTTCTAACAGAGGAACAAAAGAGGATAAATTTTTATAAACAAGAAATAAAAACTTTTAAAGGATGGAAAACTAATGAGGATAAGATTAAGGATAAAACTAATAATAAAAATATTAAACAAGGTAAAATGCATCAAGAAAATTTACATTTCATTGTTTACGGTAAAACTGGAAGTGGTAAGACTACGTTTATTAAAAAATATATAAACCAATATTATAAGGATGAAACAAAAGTACATATTTTTTGTATGCATACTTCTGAATGGCCAACTTTTACAAACGTCTATAATGATAAACAATTAGATGAGTTACAAGATATGGAAAGTTTTGCTGGTACACCTGAAAATAAATCTTTATTAATTTTAGATGATGTTGCAAGTTTATCAAAACAAAAAAATATGTCAGAAATATTTACAAAAGGAAGACATCAAAATATTCAAATAGTTGTATTAGCTCATAAAGCTTGTGATGTAGATAATAATATTAGAGAAAACATTCAAACATTTTTTACAACTACACAAAATAATGCAGCATTCTTTAATGATATTAATAAAAATTATAAAATGAATATGCCTTTATCATATTATACACAACATAAATATGGAATAATACGTGTTGACACCATAAGTGAACATATGCAAGTATATGATAAAGACTTGAATATATTAGTAGATACCGAACATGAAATCTATAATAACTCTCAAGATTTTGATATTAGAATATATGCAAATACAAAACATTTATCAAATCAAGTTATAGAACAAATAATTATCTTTTTAGAGTCTGAAGCAAAAGTACCACTAAAAATTATTCCTGATACATTTTATTTTTATTTCGATCATTATTTAAATACAAAATTTGGTATACCAATACCTAACAGATTACAAGATAATGAAACATTAAACTATTTGAAAATTGCAATAAATGATGTTAGAAACGGATTAAGAAAAGCAACCCCAATAATATCTGATGTTAAATCTACATTTTCTGATGCCAAATCTACATTTGTTGAAGCCAAAAAACTTTTAATGATATAAAACCATTAATAAATGGTGTAAGTGAAATACTTAATAATTAAACAAATTTATCATAATCAAACCGAAGGTTCTAGGGCTTCGCCCGATTTTGCAGATATATTAGAATTTTTCCATTATATATATTTAGAATTTTTTCTCTAAAAATTAAAACAAAAATTTTTTTAAAAAAAAACTAAAACACAAATTTTTTCTTTAAAAAATAAAAAATGAAAAAATTTTATTGTGTCTTATGTGAAAAAAAATTGCAAACAAAAAGAAGTTATCAATCTCATCTACAAAGTAAAATGCATTTACAAAATGTAGAACGAGTTGATGAAGGAAATATATTAAAATTAAATAGTTATAAAAACTATCTAGAAACATTGCCTACTGATATAAAAGTTAAAAAAATGTTTGATGATTATTCACATTCGGAATATAAAAAATTTTTTAATAGTGAAAATGAAGCCGTAACAGATATAAAATATTTATTTAGCGATACTGATGAATTTAACGAAATAGATGAATTTGATGAAGCCGTAACAGATATAAAATATTTATTTAATGAATCGGTTCGAACCGAAGGTTCCAAGGCTTCGCCCGTTGAATATAATGAAACCGATAAAACTTTTTCTGATATTCTAACCAACTTTTAGAATATATTTAAGAAATCTTTCAAATGTTATATGAATGTAGAAGTACTTTATACAAAAAATGGACCTGATGGAATTCCTGAAGAAATAATACAAGGACATTTTACAAATTCGCAAGAAATTCATAATGTAAATGATATACAACCCATATTTGAATCGATGATACTTAAATTAGAAAATTGTATAATTGAAGCCCAGTTACGTGAATCTGGTTGGAGATTTGTTAAAATAATATCTAAGAAAATAGTAATTGATAAATATAAAAATAATACTGGTGGTAGTTATGTTCCTTTACCTTTCAGTTCACCTCAATTAATCAACATAAAAAATGAAGATGATTATTGTTTTCTGTGGAGTATTATAGCACATTTACATCCAGCAAAATATCATAAAGAAAGACTAAGTCATTACAATAAAGAAGAATACATAAGTGAATTTGATCTTTCTGATGGCTTAGATGAATTTCCATATGATTATAATAGGTTACTAAAGTTTCATAAAAAGAATAAAAATTTAATTGAATTAAATGTGAATTATGTTTCTATTGGTAAAATTACTCCACTTTACTCAGATTCAAAAAAATTTTATTTGAATAATAAAAATTTATGCCAATCAGAAATAGTATATAATGATAGAGGAAATTACATGCATCATAATATTTTTTACCAAGGAAATATAATATGTACTGAAAAATTTGAACTTGTTAAAACACTATCACCAATAATGATTAATCATAATAATTATAAAGGACGTACTGATGATTATAATTACAAATATTCATCTTTATCTTCAGAATACCAACAAAAATTAGAAAATTTAAATAAAAGTTTACAAAAATGTAAAATAGATTATCAACAACAAACAAAAATGTTAC
Source organism: Prostheceraeus crozeri (assembly GCA_907163375.1). Lineage (NCBI taxonomy): Eukaryota > Metazoa > Platyhelminthes > Polycladida > Euryleptidae > Prostheceraeus > Prostheceraeus crozeri. The sequence continues at coordinate 12,334 of CAJQUW010010002.1, forward strand.
TACAAGAATATCACCATAAATATCAAAATAAGATAGAAACAATTCAAAAATTAAATGAAGAAAATAATAAAGAATTAAATAATGAAGAAAATGAAACCAATCAAAAAATAAATGAATCTTTAAAAAAATGTCTACAACAATATAAAGAACAATATGATAAAGAATATAGTTATCAGTTACAAATATTAAATCAAAATTATTATCAAAATACATTTAATCTTACAAAAGAAATTAATGAAACACATGAAATATATCAAGATGAATTTGAAAAACTAGAACAGTCAAAACAACCAGCACAAGCGAATATATTATATTATCAGGGACATTTTATATTGTGTAAAGATGTTTCTATATTTACAAAAACTTCAGATAATAAAAATTTTCCTTGTCTTCAATGTATGACAAGTTTTAGAACTTTAGAAGAAATGAATAGACATTTGGAAAATTGTCAACAAAACGAAGCAGTTCAAAATACTATTCCTAAAGATGATTATTTAGAATATAATAAATGGTATTTTAAAAATAAAGTACCCTTTACTATTTATTGTGATTTTGAAGCATATAATGTTAATATGACACAAAATCAAACGGAAAGTTCCAGGGCTTCACCCGATTCTGAAAATTATAATTCTGAAAATTATAATTCTGAAAATTATAATTCTGAAAATTATAATTCTGAAAATTATAATTCTGAAAATTATAATTCTGAAAAAAGTGCGCCTGAAAGAAGTGCACCTGGAAAAAGTTCAACTGAACAAAGTAAAGAAAAATATTTATTTGAACAAAAACCATTATGTTGGGGAATGTACATTCATTCAAATTATCCTGAATTATTTAAATCAGAATATTTTCAATACTATGGTGAAGACAGTTCAGAAATGTTTACAAAGAAAGTAGAAGAATTACAAGGACGTTTTTCACAATTGCTTGAAACAAATAAACCAATGATACCATTAACGGATGAAGAAAGAAAAGAATTTTATGAAGAAATAAATTGTTATTACTGTGGAAAAGGTTTTACAAATAAATATAAAACTGGCAGAGGTAGATATATTGATAAAGTAAAAGATCATGATCATCTAAATGGATTATATAGAGGTGCAGCACATAATTCTTGTAATCTTAATGCTAACAAATTTAAATATAACTTTGTTCCTTTATATTTCTATAATGGTTCTAAATATGATTTCCATCTAGTAATGAAAGATTTATTTTCATCTGAAAAATTACAACAACAAAAAATAAATGTACTATGTAAACAAGAAGAAGAATATTTTTCAATGCAATTAGGTTGTATTAGAATTTTAGATGCATTTAGATTTTTTACTCCTTATTCATTAGATGTTATGGGAAAAACTTTGAAAACTGAACAATGTAAAATATTAAATAAATATAATTTAAAACCTTTAAAAGGAATATTTCCGTATGAGTATATAGCCTGTGGCTCACAGTCGAAGACTGATATAACTGGAGATTTTAATTCTGTGAATAAAATTATGGAAGAAAAACAACTTCCTCCAATAAATAAATTTAAATCAACATTAAAACAATCACAATTATCTGAAGAAGATTATGCAGAAGCTGAAAAAAATTGGAGAGAGTTAAATTGTAAAACAATGTATGATTATACAATGAAATATCTACAGATAGATGTATTAATACTAGCTGATCTTTTTGAAAACTTTCGTGATATGTGTTTAGAATATTACGGAATAGATCCATGTTATTGTTATTCTACACCAGGTTTAACATGGTTAGCAGGATTAAAACATACAAATGTTAAACTTAAACATTATAAAGAAAATACATATGATAAATTATTATTTTTTGAATCTGGAATTAGAGGTGGAGTTTCATCAGTTTTAGGTAATAGATATGTTAAATGTTATAATAAGAAAGTAAATCCACAAGAATATGGAATAATGAAACCTTTATCTCCAGAAGAAAAAGAAAAAATATTAGAAATTTTTCGAACGAAACGAGAAGGAGTAGAACGTGAAAATGCAATTGATGAATTCATGAGAGAAAACTATTTATTATATTATGATTTTAATAGCTTATATTCTTCTTGCATGATACAAGAATTACCAACAGGTGAAATGACATGGTGTAATAATCTTGTTTATCAAAGAACATATGATGGTGAAAATAATTTTGGTTATGTATATGAAGTTGATTTAGTATATCCTGATTATATAAAAGACGCAACAAAATATTATCCTTTCTGTCCAGAAAACAAAATTCCCAATATAGAAGATTTTTCAGATTATCAAAAATCTATAATGCCGAAAAAATACAGACCAAAAAAAAACTTATGTTAACACAAGGTAATAAAGGAAAGTATGTTGTTGAAGGAAGAATGCTAGATTGGTATTTAGATCATGGAATGATTCTCACCAAAATACATCGAAAACTAGAGTATAGAAAATCTAAATGGTTAAAAAATAATATAGAGTTCAATATTGAAAAACGGAAAATAGCTAAAAGAAATAAAGATGATTTTGGAAACGTTTTCTTCAAATTAATGAATAATGCATTTTATGGTAAGACTTTAGAAAATGTACGTAATAGACAAAATATTGAAATAGTTTATGATAGAGATAGATTTCAAAATTTAACAAGGAAACCTACATATAAAAGAACTACTAGATTCAGTGATGAACTTTGTGCTGTTCATCTAAGAAGAAGCATTGTAAAACATGATAAGTTTAATTTCATTGGTTTCACTATATTAGAATTAGCTAAACTATTTATGTATAGTTTTATATATGATTATTTAGCACCTGCTTATGGCAAAAACTATAAATTACACTTTACAGATACCGATTCTATTTTCTTAGAATTAACAGTACCATATGGTTCTTCACTTGATAAAGAAATTAATAAAATAAAAGATATTATTCATCCTTCTGATTTATGTAAAGTAAAAGATGAATTAGAAGGAAATGAAGATTTCATAACAGAAGCTATATTTTTAAAATCTAAATGTTACTGTTATGATACAACTAAAAATATTAAAACACATAAAACATTAAAAGGAATTTCAAAGGCATCAGTGGCTAATCAAATAACATTTCAAGATTATAAAAATGCATTATTTAATAATGAAATAAAAACAGCATATAATTATAGACTTAATTCAAAGAAACATAAAATGTATTTAAAAGAAGAACATAAATTAGCATTAGATCCATTTGATGATAAAAGAAAAATTTTACCTGATGGAATAACTACTTTACCTTTTTAATTTTCTAATTTCTAAGATAGACAAATTTCATATATACATAAAATAAAAAAAATAATATAAAAATATAAAATATTATAAAATAATATAATAATATAACATAAAATTATAATATAAAATAATATAAAATTATCATATAAAAATGGATAAAGTTAAAGCTGATAATTTTAAAAGAATAAAACAATTAGAAGAGTTAATAAAACAAAGAAATATTATGAAAGAAAATCATCTTCAACATAGAATGATAAAAGCTGGTATTCAATCTGATATGTTTGAAAAAATGCAGCAAACCGAGCAAGTAAAAACTGATTTTGAGAAAACTATGAAACCATTTAAAACTCTTGAAAAAGAAAGTACAAATAATGATAAACAAATTGATATAACAGATCCAGAACACAAAACTATATTAGATGACTATGGATTACTAGAATCAAACATTAATAAGAAATTACCAAAATCTATGCAATTTGAACATTCTATCTCATTTATAGATGGAAAAACAATACCTAGATTTTATCTCGGACAAAAAGAAATATTTCCACAACCTTTTCGAGGTTTAATTTTTTCACCAGATAAATCTCCTTTTAATTTAGATAGAAATTTTGTTAATCTTTTAAGAGGAGCAGATTTAAATAATTATGCTGTAGAAGATCTCATAAAATATAAAGCTATGTTAGACACAGTTGGTGCAGTAAAATCTCTTAGACGTTATAAACAATTAGAAAATTTATTATCAACGGGAGTTAAAGTAGGGAAAGGTTTATCTGAAAAACAGAAAACAGAAACAACTATATTTTTACGAGATGATCCACAAGAATTACTAAATAGATTAAATATTTTAATATCTGCAATAAAAGAAGGACATAATTCTAGTTTCAATGAAATTCATGCTATATTGAAAAGACTGTTAGAAAAGAAGATTCTAAATGAAGAGGATTATAAAAGTATAACGAACCGAATGTTCTAGGGCTTCGCCCGAACCGGACATCTCTGATGTCCTCCAGGGCTTCGCCCGTAGCTGAAATATGTTGTTGTTTTTAATTTTTTATAAAAAAAAATATTTCATAAAAAAATATTTATTTAATTTTTTTAGTTTAAAAATGTGTTCAGCAGATTTAGACAAAATTAATAATCATTTAGAAAATTTGATAGAGATTTTGGGTTCATCAAAATTTAGTACGACGTTAAAAATTATAACAACTACTTCATCACACACTTGTAATTTAGAACCCATTCTACATTTGGAACAAAATAAAAATTATCAAATTGCATTGACTAGTTTCTCTACATTTAACACTATTCAAAACGTTATCAAAGATGTGAATGATCAATTTAGATATTCTACTGATAAAGGTGAAACATGGAAAATATTAACTTTTCTTCCTGGTTCTTACGAAGTTGAAACAATATCAAATGAAATTAAGAGACATTTAGGTATACCATTTAAAGATAAGAAACAATTACATTTTGCAGTTGAACCGGCAGTTAATAAATTTTCTCTTACTTTAGACGAAAATCATCAAGTTGATTTTAATCATGATAGATCATTGTCAAAGCTATTAGGATTTAATAAACAAACCTATAGTCAAGGTTATCATTTAGGTGAGAAGATTCCAAAAATAACTGAAATAAATTCAATTGTTGTACATTGTGACATTATTGAAGGAGGATATATAAATGGTAAATTATCAAATTTAATATTCAGTTTTCCAGCTTTTACTGTACCCATTGGTTATAGATTAAATGTAATTCCACAAACACTAATATATTTCCCTATTACAAGAAAAACTATTAACAACATTAACATGAGAATCACTGATGAGAAAGGACAAGAAATAAATTTTGGAGGTGAAGAGATTATGATAGATCTTTTGGTTCGGGAGGTATAAACTCCCACGCGAAGCTAGAGAAGTTTAATTTTCTTCTTCTTCTTTAAAAACAAAAATAAAATAAAAATAATTTTTTTTATTAAAAAATGAGTGAAGTGCTACCATTAAATAAAAAAAAACTTAAATTTAATCATCATCCAAATTTATCTAATAAAGTTTTGTCAGTTATTTGTGGAAGATCAGGTTGCGGAAAAACGTATCTATTATTTAAAATTTTAACGACTCCAAATTTTTTGGATTATAACAATCTTATAATTTATACAACAACAGCAGAACAACCCGTCTATCAATTTTTAAAATATGGATTTGAAAATAATCTTAAAAAAACAGCAATTGCTTCATTATTCAAAGAATATGAAAAATCTGAAGATGAAGAAGAAATAAGTTCGTGGTGTGAAGAAGCAGCAAAAAATAATCAGTTAGTAGAATCTAATAAAAATAACCATATAAAGATACAATTAATAGATGATAGTGGTAATATGCAAGATCCTAGTAAACTAGATAAAACAATGAAACATTGTGTAATTTTTGATGATTGTGTTAATGATAGAAATCAGTCAGTTCAGAGAAATTATTTCACAAGAGGTAGACATAATAACTGTAGTGTATTTTATTTAACACAAAGTATGTATTCATTAGACGGAAGTGTTATTAGAAAGAATGCAAATATATTTATACTATTTGAAATAAATGCAAGAAACTTAAGTGATTTGCTAAGAGATTTATGTATAAGAGATAAAGATGAATTTAAACAATCGTGTAATAATGCTTGGACAAAAGATTATGGATTCATTACAATTAATATTGATAAAAAAATTCATGATAGAGTTATCGAAGATTTGTTTACTGAGTAATAAAAAATATACAACATAGTGGTATAATATTTTTTTGTTATTATCAGCTTTAATTTTATCTATTTTTTAAAATATAATATTTGAATTTTGTGGTAACATTGGAATACAGCAAAAACATTTTACTGAACAAATTATTTTTTTATTGCTTTGTTGTTTGTAATCTTTTCGTTTAAAGTTTTCTCGTTTTAAGTTTTGTTTAATAAAGTTTTGCTTAAATTTTCGCTTAAAGTTTTTAGCTCTTCTAAAAAAATTTTGTCATTTTCTTCATTAGAAATTTTACCATCAGTAAAAGTTTTACCATCACTAGAAATTTTGCCATCCTGTCTATTCTTATCATCAACTTTTTCGGACTGTAATTGAAAGGTTTGATTTACTTCATTAGCTATTTGATCAAATTTTTCAATCTCATCTAACGTAATAACATTATCATCACATACTCTTTGAAAGTAGTAATGTAGTTTATCATAGACTTCTTTAATATGTAAATGCTTAGTTTTTAATGATTTTCGTTTCTTAGTTATTAAAGATTTATCTAACATTGTAACAAGTGAAGTTGCAAAAACACCCGTACCTGTTAAAGCTGTAGCAACTACTGGAATTACTAAAACACCTGAAGATATAACAATTGTTAAAGCACCTAAACTTATTGTTAAGAATATGCCAATTCCTTGTGTTACATTCTTAACTTTACTCCATCTCTTTCTTAATTTTTTATATTGCTCTAATCTTAATAATAATTGAGATTCCTTATCTTTCATATACCTTACTCTATCTTTGTGTTTTTCTTTATTCATTTTTTCAATGTTAATCTTTTCAATGTCCATTAAAGTAGAACTACGTTCATATGATAACGAAGGATATATTCTTGAGGTTCCTTCCATTTCTGAAGTTCCTTCCACTTTTGTTTCTTCCATTTTTAAAGAAATATTTTTAGTCACATGATATATTTTAAAAACCTGAAAAATGGATTTAAAAGACGTTTTTAAAAATACTAATTTTCGGTGTCCTAGAACGGTCATGATTTTGGCGGGGGTGAAAATTGTAATTCTCAAATTTTGAGATTCTTAACTTTTCTGATTTTTTCGGTGTCCTGGAACGGTCATGATTTTGGCGGGGGTGAAAATCGAACCGAAGGTTCTAGGGCTTCGCCCGATTGTAATTCTCAAATTTTGAGATTTTGAAAAATTTGAAAATTGGGTATTTTTAAAAACGCCCAAATTTATGAATTTAGGTCTTCATAACCTGAAAAAGGGTTCAAATTCATGAATTTATGTTGTTTTTAAAAATACCATTTTTTGAAAAAATGGTACTTTTTGAATGGACTAAATTCATGAATTCAGGTCTTTAAAACCTGAAAAAGGGACTAAATTCATAAATTTATGTCGTTTTTAAAAGTACTATTTTTTTTGATTTTATGGTGTCCTGGAACGGTCTTTTATCCATTACTAGTGTAGCTGATTGACCATCGGTCCCTATGACATGTTAAATTCATGCTGAAGTTACATTAGTAATGGATAAAAGACCGTTCCAGGACACCATAAAATCAAAAAAATTAGTACTTTTAAAAACGACATAAATTTATGAATTTAGTCCCTTTTTCAGGTTTTTAAGACCTAAATTCATGAATTTAGTCCATTCAAAAAGTACCATTTTTTCAAAAAATGGTATTTTTAAAAACAACATAAATTCATGAATTTGAACCCTTTTTCAGGTTATGAAGACCTAAATTCATAAATCGGCTAAAGCCAGAGGAGCTTCGCTCCGATTTGGGCGTTTTTAAAAATACCCAGTTTTTCAAATTTTTCAAAATCTCAAATTTGAGAATTACAATTTTCACCCCCAAAATCATGACCGTTCCAGGACACCGAAAATCATAAAAGTTAAGAATCTCAAATTTGTGATTATGACATTTTTCATTGCTTAAATCATGACCGTTCTAGGACACCGAAAACCCGGACACCGAAAAAATCATAAAAGTTGAGAATTTCAAATTCATGAATTTTATCCATCTTTCAGGTTTTTAAAATATATCATGTGACTAGCGAACCGAAGGTTCAGGGCTTCGCCGTTAAAAATATTTCTTTAAAAATGGAAGAAACAAAAGTGGAAGGAACTTCAGAAATGGAAGGAACTTCAGAAATGGAAGGAACAAAAATGGAAGGAACTTCAGAAATGGAAGAAACAAAAGTGGAAGGAACCTCAAGAATATATCCTTCGTTATCTCAATTAAACTTTTACGGAGCAGCGTGTCTTCTTTCTTTCTTTCTCTCTCTCTCGTTCCTGTCTGTTACAGGAATATTGTATTCACAATGACATGCATTCTTTAAAACAATTGCTTGTCTTCAATGAGAATAATTCCCATATGCTTTTAATAGAATGACCTTGAACGCTAATGGAAAAATACACCAACTGTCGCGCCATGTCGACACCTTTATCGACAAACTTTCTGACATCGGCGCGACAGTTGGTGTATTTTTCCATTCAAGCAATGTCGCATGAATGATTGTTATGGAAACCCAAAATGAAGAGAAATGCTCATTCATTTCTCTTCTCTCTCATATGTCTATTGTGTTTAGATTGTATTTGTTCTTTTGTTCTCATAGTGTGAATGAGATTTCACAACTCGTATTATGCGCTATTGTCTGTGATTTCCTTCACCCCTATCAGCTGAAACAATTTTAGCAGCTGCTACACGCTAATTCTTTTGAGAAAGTTCTGAAATAGATTTTATTCCATTTAAAATGAGAAACATTAGAGACATTCTAAAAATATACGGCAAACAAAACCACATTAAATTTCGATTTAAATGAGATTGCTAAGCAATTGGGAATAAAGAATTGACACATATTGATGAGTAATGACTTACTATTGATAAAAGATGTACGAAACACCAACTTTACTAATACAATGCAACAATGTAACGTTTAAATTTAGATTAAATTAAATCATTTCAAAATTGAATAAGTAGTAAAGAAAGACATCATTAGAGACCAGTTTTAAATCAATACCCCCCTCCCCCAAGTAGTAAGGAAAGTCATCATTATAAAAATGTTTTAAATCAATACCCCTTCTGACTAAGTAGTAAGGAAAGACATCATTAGAGAACAGTTTTAAATCAATACCCCCCCCCTCTGACTTCTAGGGGCTCCCTTAAGAAATTTTTTTATTATAAAATGAGCAACATAAATGAGTTTTTTAAATTATATGGAACACAGACAACAACGAATTTCGACCTAAAGAAAATCGCAAATGAATTAGGAATAAAGAATTTTCATGTTCTAATGAGAAACGAATTACAATTCCTAAAAAATAGGCCATCAGGAACCTTCAGTTCCCGGAACAAAGTTCCATCAATAACTGTAAATTTCATAACGAATCTTCACACTTCAGACCAAAACGGCGTACATTGGTCAGCAGGCGTTAAAAATCATCAGCAAAACTATTATTTTGATTCATACGGTTTGCCCCCTACAAATGAAGTAAAAGAATTACTTGGAACGGGAACATACAATACGTTTCAAATTCAAAAACCGGGAACAACTTATTGTGGACAATTATGTCTTTATGTTTTATTTAAATTACAAAAAGGAGTACCATTTCCAGATATTATGTTAGAGTTAAACAATCTATAACTCAAACGAAACTAGCTAAAGCGCCACCTAAAGGTTAAAGCTCTGTTTTCTGTAATTCATTTTGATAAAAACGGCCTCTGATATCCTCATTATCTAAATCTTTAATTTCATAAGTAATCGGATAACTTTGATTTATTTTGCAAACTTCAAATATTTCTTTAGTCCAATAGCCAACAAAGCCTTTTTCAAATTTGTTCTTATATTTAAATATTCTAACTCTATCTCCAATTTTAAATTTCGGCTTAAGTTTCTGCAAATTCGGATTACTCTCATTCGAATAATTATTCTCGAATATTTTCTTTCGTATTAAATCAGGGTCGTCAGAAGCATTCTTTGGGGTTTCTTCAATACCTGAATGAACTTTATTATTGTACTGCTCTACAATTCCTGGTAATATTTTTAACCATTTCTGATTTCCTTGCTGAGTAAATTTTTTGAAAATTATATTTTTCAACGTCCGATTGAATCTTTCTATCACTATAGCTTTTCCTGCGTTTTCAGTTGAATAAACAGTTTCAAATAGTGGCTGAACATTTCTGTTATAAAATTCCGACCCTTTATCAACAAACAATTTTTTTGGCTTTCTATTACTTTCTTTAAAGATTTCTTCAAACGCATATTTAACTGATAGACCACTTTTATTTTTTAAAGGTTTTACCCAAGCATATCGTGTATATAAATCTATAACGGTCAATGCGTATTTGTAGTCAGACTTTGTCTTAGAACCTTCGGTTCGGTCCCTTTCTATCTCTATTTCTAATTCACGATTATTCGGGATATATGCACCTCCACCAACATTTGGTAACATCATTTTTTAACAATAAAAAAATAAAATTTTGTCTAATAAAAATAAAAAAATGGAAAATCCAAATTTAAAAAAATTATATTCGCCCGCATCATCCTGTTCTTCTTATTCGACGAGATCAACGGGATTTGAAAATAAATGTTTTGATAATAATAATAATAATAATCCATGTATAGATGTTAATATTTTATTTCAATTACAAGCCGAAATATTTAGAGAACAGACTAAAGGTTTACCTTCTATAGAAACTAATTATTGTTTATTTCCGGGGGATCCATTTATTAAATTTATGGAGATTGTAAGTAAATATAATGATGTAGCTTATGTTGAATTAAATAAAGAAAATATGGTTATAATAGGTTATAATAATGTTTATGGATTTATTAGAGCAGTGTTACCAATTAGTAATACTGATTGGATAGAAACTAAAATTATTAATTATATCAATATTAAAGAATTAGTTAAAAAATTAAAATCTTTTTCGAAAGAAAAAATTAGATTATTTGTTGACGATCAAAATCAATATAACATTCACATAGAGAGTAAAAAACATAATGAAGAATTATTATGTCAAGTTTATTATAGAGACACAATTTATAAACAAGAAACATTAGAAATGCCGCAAAGATATGATGATGATACGTACATAGGATTATATTCCAACTTAAATATTAATTTATTAAAATCTTATATAAATGGTTTAGCTCAACAAGAGAAAATTTATATGTGGTCAACACCTTATACTATTAACAATGACCATAATCATAATCATAATAAACGAACCGAAGATTCTAGGGCTTTGCCCGATCTTAAAGAATCTTATGATAATAATGATGATTCTGTAACATCTGAAAAAGGTGTAAATGGTAAAAAAGATTATAAAAATATTAGTAATTATAAAAATTTATCTAAATTTCATTTTCTTACAATTGAAAATAATAATGATGGTATAGTTGAAGATACTGTTAGACAACTATGTGTCGGGTCTACAAAATTTAAATTAGGATTTACATCTAATCAATTTAAAATTTTATCATCTTTAACAAAAACTAAAAGTGATTCAGATTATGGTGGTGTTATTAAATTTTCCAAAAGAGATCAAAGACCAATATTTTTCTCTATTATATTATTAACAGATAAAAGATGTAATTTAGAATTAGATATTCCAATAAGAGAATGGTATCCTATCATGGAAGGGCATCCTATACCAAAAAGTGTAATTTATGATGATGAAGAAACAATTTATGATGATGATGATGAATCAATAGTTAGTGAAAAAAAATTTAAATTATCTTTTGATAAAACATTATATGATGAAACTTAATAAGATAAAACTTAATATGATAAAACTTAATATGATAAAACTTAATATGATAAAGAAAAAAATAACTAAAGAACGTGAAATATATAATAATATAAAATAACACTCAAGTCCTTGATATTAGAATGTTTATATCTAAAATTAAAACACAAATTTTTTTCTTAAATTTTCTCTAAAAAAATAAAAAAAATGGAAAATACCAAGTTTTATTGTGTCTTATGTAAAAAAAAGTTGCAAACAAAAAGAAGTTATCAATCTCATTTAAATAGTAAATTGCATTTACAAAATGTAGAACGAGTTGATGAAGGAAATATATTAAAATTAAATAGTTATAAAAACTATCTAGAAACATTGCCTACTGATATAAAAGTTAAAAAAATGTTTGATGATTATTCACATTCGGAATATAAAAAAGTTTTTAATAGTGAAGATGAGACCATACAAACCGAAGGTTCTAGGGCTTCGCCCGTACCAGATGGAAGATATTTATTTAGCGATACTGATGAATTTGATGAAGCTGAACGAACCGATGAAGCCTTACAAACAGAAGGTTCTAGGGCTTCGCCCGTAACAGATATAAAATATTTATTTAATCAGTCTTTTGAATATAATGAAACCGATAAAACTTTTTATAATGTATTAACAAACTTTTATAATATATTTAAGAAATCTTTCAAATGTTATATGAATGTAGAAGTACTTTATACAAAAAATGGACCTGATGGAATTCCTGAAGAAATAATACAAGGACATTTTACAAATTCACAAGAAATTCATAATGTAAATGATATACAACCCATATTTGAATCGATGATACTTAAATTAGAAAATTGTATAATTGAAGCCCAGTTACGTGAATCTGGTTGGAGATTTGTTAAAATACTATCTAAGAAAATAGTAATTGATAAATATAAAAATAATACTGGTGGTAGTTATGTTCCTTTGCCTTTCAGTTCACCACAAATAATCAATATAAAAAATGAAGATGATTATTGTTTTCTGTGGAGTATTATAGCACATTTACATCCTGCAAAATATCACAAAGAAAGACTAAGTCATTATAATAAAGAAGAATACATAAATGAATTTGATCTTTCTGATGGCTTAGATGAATTTCCATATGATTATGATAGGTTAAAAAAGTTTCATAAAAAGAATAAAAATTTAATAGAAGTAAATGTTTTTGAATTAAATGTGAATTATGTTTCTATTGGTAAAATTACTCCACTTTACTCAGATTCAAAAAAATTTTATTTGAATAATAAAAATTTATGTCAATCAGAAATAGTATATAATGATAGGGGAAATTACATGCATCATAATATTTTTTACCAAGGAAATATAATATGTACTGAAAAATTTGAACTTGTTAAAACATTATCACCAATAATGATTAATCATAATAATTATAAAGGACGTACTGATGATTATAATTACAAATATTCATCTTTATCTTCAGAATATCAACAAAAATTAGAAAATTTAAATAAAAGTTTACAAAAATGTAAAACAGATTATCAACAACAAACAAAAATATTAGTACAAGAATATGGCCATAAATATGAAAATAAGATAGAAACGATTCAAAAATTAAATGAAGAAAATAATGAATTAAATAATGAAGAAAATGAAACCAATCAAAAAATAAATGAATCTTTAAGAAAATGTCTACAACAATATAAAGAACAATATGATAAAGAATATATTTATCAGCTACAAATATTAAATCAAAATTATCATCAAAATACATTTAATCTTGCAAAAGAAATTAATGAAACACATGAAATATATCAAGATAAATTTGAAAAACTAGAACAGTCAAAACAACCAGCACAAGCGAATATATTATATTATCAGGGTCATTTTATATTGTGTAAAGATGTTTCTATATTTACAAAAACTTCAGATAATACAAATTTTCCTTGTCTTCAATGTATGACAAGTTTTAGAACTTTAGAAGAAATGAATAGACATTTGGAGAATTGTCAACAAAACGAAGCAGTCAGAAACACATTTCCAACAGATGATTATTTAGAATATAATAAATGGTATTTTAAAAATAAAGTACCCTTTACTATTTATTGTGATTTTGAAGCATATAATGTTAATATGACACAAAATCAAACGGAAAGTTCCAGGGCTTCACCCGATTCTGAAAATTATAATTCTGAAAATTATAATTCTGAAAAAAGTGCACCTGGAAAAAGTTCAACTGAACAAAGTAAAGAAAAATATTTATTTGAACAAAAACCATTATGTTGGGGAATGTACATTCATTCAAATTATCCTGAATTATTTAAATCAGAATATTTTCAATACTATGGTGAAGATAGTTCAGAAATGTTTACAAAGAAAGTAGAAGAATTACAAGGACGTTTTTCACAATTGCTTGAAACAAATAAACCAATGATACCATTAACGGATGAAGAAAGAAAAGAATTTTATGATGAAATAAATTGTTATTACTGTGGAAAAGAATTTGCAAAAAATTATAAAACTGGCAGAGGTAGATATATTGATAAAGTAAAAGATCATGATCATCTAAATGGATTATATAGAGGTGCAGCACATAATTCTTGTAATCTTAATGCTAATAAATTTAAATATAACTTTGTTCCTTTATATTTCTACAATGGTTCTAAATATGATTTCCATCTAGTAATGAAAGATTTATTTTCATCTGAAAAATTACAACAACAAAAAATAAATGTACTATGTAAACAAGAAGAAGAATATTTTTCAATGCAATTAGGTTGTATTAGAATTTTAGATGCATTTAGATTTTTTACTCCTTATTCATTAGATGTTATGGGAAAAACTTTGAAATCTGAACAATGTAAAATATTAAATAAATATAATTTAAAACCTTTAAAAGGAATATTTCCGTATGAGTACATAACTGGAGATAAAACCTGCGGTTCACAGTCGAAGACTGATTTTAATTCTGTGAATAAAATTATGGAAGAAGAACAACTTCCTCCAATAAATAAATTTAAATCAACATTAAAACAATCACAATTATCAGACGAAGACTATGCAGAAGCTGAAAAGAATTGGAGAGAGTTAAATTGTAAAACAATGTATGATTATACAATGAAATATCTTCAGATAGATGTATTAATACTAGCTGATCTTTTCGAAAACTTTCGTGACATGTGTTTAGAATATTACGGAATAGATCCATGTTATTGTTATTCTACACCAGGTTTAACATGGTTAGCAGGATTAAAACATACTGGTGTTCAAGCCGATGGCTCTAGGACAAAGTCCGTTAAACTTAAACATTATAAAGAAAATACATATGATAAATTATTATTTTTTGAATCTGGAATTAGAGGTGGAGTTTCATCAGTTTTAGGTAATAGATATGTTAAATGTTATAATAAGAAAGTAAATCCACATACATATGGAATAATGAAACCTTTATCTCCAGAAGAAAAAGAAAAGATATTAGAAATTTTTCGAACGAAACAAGAAGGAGTAGAACGTGAAAAAGAAATTGATGAATTCATGAGAGAAAACTATTTGTTATATTATGATTTTAATAGCTTATATTCTTCTTGCATGATACAAGAATTACCAACAGGTGAAATGACATGGTGTAATAATCTAGATTATCAAAGAACATATGATGGTGAAAATAATTTTGGTTATGTATATGAAGTTGATTTAGTATATCCTGATTATATAAAAGACGCAACAAAATATTATCCTTTCTGTCCAGAAAACAAAATTCCCAATATAGAAGATTTTTCAGATTATCAAAAATCTATAATACCGAAAAAATACAGACCAACAAAAAAACTTATGTTAACACAAGGTAATAAAGGAAAGTATGTTGTTGAAGGAAGAATGCTAGATTGGTATTTAGATCATGGCATGATTCTCACCAAAATACATCGAAAACTAGAGTATAGAAAATCTAAATGGTTAAAAAATTATATAGAGTTCAATATTGAAAAACGTAAAATAGCTAAAAGAAATAAAGATGATTTTGGAAACGTTTTCTTCAAATTAATGAATAATGCATTTTATGGTAAGACTTTAGAAAATGTGCGTAATAGACAAAATATTGAAATAGTTTATGATAGAGATAGATTTCAAAATTTAACAAGGAAACCTACATATAAAAGAACTACTAGATTCAGTGATGAACTTTGTGCTGTTCATCTAAGAAGAAGCATTGTAAAACATGATAAGTTTAATTTCATTGGTTTCACTATATTAGAATTAGCTAAACTATTTATGTATAGTTTTATATATGATTATTTAGCACCTGCTTATGGCAAAAACTATAAATTACACTTTACAGATACCGATTCTATTTTCTTAGAATTAACAATACCGTATAATTCTACACTTGATGAAGAAATTAATAAAATAAAAGATATCATTCATCCTTCTGATTTATGTAAAGTAAAAGATGAATTAGAAGGAAATGAAGATTTCATAACAGAAGCTATATTTTTAAAATCTAAATGTTATTGTTATGATACAACTAATAATATTAAAACACATAAAACATTAAAAGGAATTTCAAAGGCATCAGTGGCTAATCAAATAACATTTCAAGATTATAAAAATGCATTATTTAATAATGAAATAAAAACAGCATGTAATTATAGACTTAATTCAAAAAAACATAAAATGTATTTAAAAGAAGAACATAAATTAGCATTAGATCCATTTGATGATAAAAGAAAAATTTTACCTGATGGAATAACTACTGAACCTTTTTAATTTTCTAATTTCTAAGATAGACAAATTTGATATATATATAAAATAAAAAAAATATTGTAACACTATATTTGTATATTTTTATCACTCCGCGAAAATATTTTCGATAACTCTTTCATGAATTTTTTTATCAATATTAATTGTAATGAAGCCATAATCTTTTGACCAAGCATTATTACACGATTGTTTAAATTCATCTTTATTTCTTACGCATAAATCTCTTAACAAATCACTTAAGTTTCTTGCATTTATTTCAAATAGTATAAATATATTTGCATTCTTTCTAATAACACTTCCGTCTAATGAATACATACTTTGTGTTAAATAAAATACACTACAGTTATTATGTCTACCTCTTGTGAAATAATTTCTCTGAACTGACTGATTTCTATCATTAACACAATCATCAAAAATTACACAATGTTTCATTGTTTTATCTAGTTTACTAGGATCTTGCATATTACCACTATCATCTATTAATTGTATCTTTATATGGTTATTTTTATTAGATTCTACTAACTGATTATTTTTTGCTGCTTCTTCACACCACGAACTTATTTCTTCTTCATCTTCAGATTTTTCATATTCTTTGAATAATGAAGCAATTGCTGTTTTTTTAAGATTATTTTCAAATCCATATTTTAAAAATTGATAGACGGGTTGTTCTGCTGTTGTTGTATAAATTATAAGATTGTTATAATCCAAAAAATTTGGAGTCGTTAAAATTTTAAATAATAGATACGTTTTTCCGCAACCTGATCTTCCACAAATAACTGACAAAACTTTATTAGATAAATTTGGATGATGATTAAATTTAAGTTTTTTTTTATTTAATGGTAGCACTTCACTCATTTTTTAATAAAAAAAATTATTTTTATTTTATTTTTGTTTTTAAAGAAGAAGAAGAAAATTAAACTTCTCTAGCTTCGCGTGGGAGTTTATACCTCCCGAACCAAAAGATCTATCATAATCTCTTCACCTCCAAAATTTATTTCTTGTCCTTTCTCATCAGTGATTCTCATGTTAATGTTGTTAATAGTTTTTCTTGTAATAGGGAAATATATTAGTGTTTGTGGAATTACATTTAATCTATAACCAATGGGTACAGTAAAAGCTGGAAAACTGAATATTAAATTTGATAATTTACCATTTATATATCCTCCTTCAATAATGTCACAATGTACAACAATTGAATTTATTTCAGTTATTTTTGGAATCTTCTCACCTAAATGATAACCTTGACTATAGGTTTGTTTATTAAATCCTAATAGCTTTGACAATGATCTATCATGATTAAAATCAACTTGATGATTTTCGTCTAAAGTAAGAGAAAATTTATTAACTGCCGGTTCAACTGCAAAATGTAATTGTTTCTTATCTTTAAATGGTATACCTAAATGTCTCTTAATTTCATTTGATATTGTTTCAACTTCGTAAGAACCAGGAAGAAAAGTTAATATTTTCCATGTTTCACCTTTATCAGTAGAATATCTAAATTGATCATTCACATCTTTGATAACGTTTTGAATAGTGTTAAATGTAGAGAAACTAGTCAATGCAATTTGATAATTTTTATTTTGTTCCAAATGTAGAATGGGTTCTAAATTACAAGTGTGTGATGAAGTAGTTGTTATAATTTTTAACGTCGTACTAAATTTTGATGAACCCAAAATCTCTATCAAATTTTCTAAATGATTATTAATTTTGTCTAAATCTGCTGAACACATTTTTAAACTAAAAAAATTAAATAAATATTTTTTTATGAAATATTTTTTTTTATAAAAAATTAAAAACAACAACATATTTCAGCTACGGGCGAAGCCCTGGAGGACATCAGAGATGTCCGGTTCGGGCGAAGCCCTAGAACATTCGGTTCGTTATACTTTTATAATCCTCTTCATTTAGAATCTTCTTTTCTAACAGTCTTTTCAATATAGCATGAATTTCATTGAAACTAGAATTATGTCCTTCTTTTATTGCAGATATTAAAATATTTAATCTATTTAGTAATTCTTGTGGATCATCTGGTAAAAATACAGTTGTTTCAGTTTTCTGTTTTTCAGATAAACCTTTCCCTACTTTAACTCCCGTTGATAATAAATTTTCTAATTGTTTATAACGTCTAAGAGATTTTACTGCACCAACTCTGTCTAACATAGCTTTATATTTTATGAGATCTTCTACAGCATAATTATTTAAATCTGCTCCTCTTAAAAGATTAACAAAATTTCTATCTAAATTAAAAGGAGATTTATCTGGTGAAAAAATTATACCTCGAAAAGGTTGTGGAAATATTTCTTTTTGTCCGAGATAAAATCTAGGTATTGTTTTTCCATCTATAAATGAAATAGAATGTTCAAATTGCATAGATTTTGGTAATTTCTTATTAATGTTTGATTCTAGTAATCCATAGTCATCTAATACAGTTTTGTGCTCTGGATCTGTTATATCAATTTGTTTATCATTATTTGTACTTTCTTTTTCAAGAGTTTTAAATGGTTTCATAGTTTTCTCAAAATCAGTTTTTACTTGCTCGGTTTGCTGCATTTTTTCAAACATATCAGATTGAATACCAGCTTTTATCATTCTATGTTGAAGATGATTTTCTTTCATAATATTTCTTTGTTTTATTAACTCTTCTAATTGTTTTATTCTTTTATAATTATCAGCTCTAATTTTATTCATTTTTAAAATATAATATTTGAATTTTGTGGTAACATTGGTATACAGCAAAAACATTTTACTGAACAAATTATTTTTTTATTGCTTTGTTGTTTGTAATCTTTTCGTTTAAAGTTTTGACGTTTAAAGTTTTCACGTTTAAAATTTTCTCGTTTAAAATTTTCTCGTATTAAGTTTTGTTTAATAAAGTTTTGTCTAATAAAGTTTTTAGCTCTTCTAAAAAAATTTTATCATTTTCTTCATTAAAAATTTTATCATCAATAAAAGTTTTACCATCACTAGAAATTTTACCATCCTTTTTATTTTTATCATTAACTTTTTCTGTCTGTGATTGAAATGATATTTGATTTACTTCATTAGCTATTTGATCAAATTTTTCAATCTCATCTAACGTAATAACATTATCATCACATACTCTTTGAAAGTAGTAGTGTAGTTTATCATAGACTTCTTTAATATGTAAATGCTTAGTTTTTAATGATTTTCGTTTCTTAGTTATTAAAGATTTATCTAACATTGTAACAAGTGAAGTTGCAAAAACACCCGTACCTGTTAAAGCTGTAGCAACTACTGGAATTACTAAAACACCTGAAGATATAACAATTGTTAAAGCACCTAAACTTATTGTTAAGAATATGCCAATTCCTTGTGTTACATTCTTAACTTTAGACCATCTCTTTCTTAACTTTTTATAATGCTCTAATCTTAATAATAATTGTGATTCCTTATCTTTCATATACCTAACTCTATCTTTGTGTTTTTCTTTATTCATTTTTTCAATGTTAATCTTTTCAATGTCCATTAAAGTAGAACTACGTTCATATGATAACGAAGGATATATTCTTGAGGTTCCTTCCATTTCTGAAGTTCCTTCCACTTTTGTTTCTTCCATTTTTAAAGAAATATTATTAGTCACATGATATATTTTAAAAACCTGAAAGATGGATAAAATTCATGAATTTGAAATTCTCAACTTTTATGATTTTCGGTGTCCTAGAACGGTCATGATTTTGGCGGGGGTGAAAATCGAACCGAAGGTTCTAGGGCTTCGCCCGATTGTAATTCTCAAATTTTGAGATTCTTAACTTTTATGATTTTCGGTATCCTAGAACGGTCATGATTTGAGCAATGAAAATCGAACCGAAGGTTCTAGGGCTTCGCCCGATTGTAATTCTCAAATTTGAGATTTTGAAAAATTTGAAAAACTGGGTATTTTTAAAAACGCCCAAATCGGAGCGAAGTTCCTCTGGCTTTAGCCGATTTATGAATTTAGGTCTTCATAACCTGAAAAAGGGTTCAAATTCATGAATTTATGTTGTTTTTAAAAATACCATTTTTTGAAAAAATGGTACTTTTTGAATGGACTAAATTCATGAATTTAGGTCTTAAAAACCTGAAAAAGGGACTAAATTCATAAATTTATGTCGTTTTTAAAAGTACTAATTTTTTTGATTTTATGGTGTCCTGGAACGGTCTTTTATCCATTACTTACATTTGCGGTATCGGTGGTATAAAATTCATCCTGATTCAACATTAAGAAGACAGTAGATACTACTAATATATAACAAGGTATGTCAAGTAGACGATTTTTAATAACATTTTCTAATGACAGAATTGCAGCCGACATTCAGGGAAGGGATGTGATTTTTGTTTTCTTTAGCGAGATTCTGATGACGCCCCACTTCAATGATGTTCAACCACTTTCATGGTACCACTTTAAGCGTTTTCAACCAAGCATTTGTTCGTAGCACCTTTTGCGTTTTTAAACTTAAGCATTTGTACTGTACCATTTTAAGTAATTTTTTTTACCAAACTTTTTAAAGAGTTTTCCTCGCAACAAGCTTTGGCTTACATGATACTTCGTGAATCCCTTAGGCCTATATCATTCGTTGCCTTGCTCAATTTTTGACGCGTTCTCAAAAGTATCGAAAGACATTAAGACAGCGCTATAATTCGATAGTAGCCTAGGCTAATCAAGGTCTACCGTAGTGCTACCATTGAAGAATTGTACAGTATAGAGGCATTTAATATTTTTCACTGTTGAATATTGCCTGTATAGCACATGTATGACACATGCACATGTACATTAGAACCCTTAGGCTATTAGCTATTTTTATAATCAGAATAATTATCAAGGGGAAATTTCGGTGCAACTCCTTAGTCTTATAGTGTAGATCCGCAATTACTCGTATACTTAGTAGTCTCCATAAAGTCCAAATAAGCAAAACTCAATATTTAACTCCGATGTTTATCGTCAACCATAAGATTCACAACTTCAACCACAAGATTCACCACTTCAACCATAAGATTCAACAATTTCAACAAGAGACAGCCAGAAATACTCAAAGCAGCCAGACCGCTCAAAACTCAAATGGATTTATTTTCAACAACAACAACTCAAATAAATCATCGGAAATGTACATATGGGTGTAGTCGTGTAATATTTTTTCACTACGTCGATGTCGTTACTGCTATGCAATTGAATTACTAACTAAATTTGAATGGTCTTAATCTGTGTGTAGTAGTGGTGTAATTACAATGAGTGCATGGCACTATGTCATATAGTATACGCCGCAGTGTAGTCTATATGAAGTAGGCCTATTAATGATAATAAGAAGCCATAGTGCAATTTGTAATATCCCCCTTTTTACACAGTAATCATAAATAGACAATAGGTGTCGTTTCGTAAAGTTTATTACAAAACATACGAGTGCAGGCGTAGATTCATTAACACAAGTTACGAATGGCTTGAAAATACAGAAGACATAGGCTACCATACTCCAAATGTAGCCTGCAAAATGAAACATAAGTTTAGTTTTCTTATATGTGGCCTAATACTAAGAAAAAAGAAAATGTTGTCGAAGATGTGATCAATTTAATAAGTAAAAATTACAGACTTGTTGCTACAAAGCAACTTAAGAAACTTGATGGCACGATGGGAACTAGCAATTTATCACGATAAATGATAATAAAATGATAATTAAAGGGTAAATACTGATCGCTCAATAATGTAGGTCTATTCTAGACATGGAGAGAACGAGGCATCAGTTTCTATGCTTGATATTGTTCATGTAATCTTTAATGAGTTCTTCGATATTGTTCATGTAATCTTTTCAATTGTTTTTCAGACATTTTTCCCTCAGTCAGAGGATAGCCTCTACGAGTCGGATAATTCTGATGTAGCGAGCAGAACCAACAGAGCATCTCACTTAAAGTCGCCACAACATCTGAACCAAGAGACGCCTTCACTATCAATGCCACCACCCATTCCAGTTGCAAAAAGAAAGAGGCCGATATTGGAGAGCACGAGTAGGTCTACATGCAGTTGGGAACCATCGGCCACGTCAAGCCCCAAAAGAGTTGCTAGATCTAATGTTCCTGATCGTCGTTCGTACAATCAGGCACCAAATGATGACATTTCTCTGCGGGATCTGCGAACTAAACTTGAGAGCTCCTTCGGAAAATCAGTGGAAAGTCCTGAGGGAAGGATTTTACTAGAACTGGCTATTTACAGGCAAAATGTAAAAATTTTGTCTGAGCTTGAAAGTGTAAAGCGGTCAATCAAAGTGTCTGTCAGAGAGGCAGCTCAGGAAGCCAATTCAGTTACCCTTCGAGAACTTGATCTTCCATTGGACACTTATGGTGCATTCAAGTAAGAACAATTCATGATTCTGTGTAAAGCATGAAAAATAAGATTAATATTATTTAGGAATATTCGGCTATTGCATTTTCGGCGATATTTGCGATACCGTTATAAAAGATCATTCAATGGTATGGAAAGTGTTTCTATGACAGGAATACAACTATGTTTCCTGCTGTAGAGGTGGGCCTAGTTCCGGTAGAATCTATTATTTGATGATTAAGTCTGCTTCGTTACTGAACGATGACTCTGAATATCGTGCTGTCTATGTTAACATTGACCCACTGACACCGGCATAGTGAAGTAACTCGTGTAGTAATTTGAATGCTTCCTACGTCAAATATTTTATATCTTAAATGCTTGTAGATTTCATAAATAATTTGTATTAATTTTGTGTAAATCTCAATGCAAACAGATCGTCATGATGATCAGAAATAAGACCACTTGGAAGGATGTTTTTGAACATGGTAGGATGGCGAGCAAGTTTTTGTCAAGCTAAGACTTTCAAGTCTCAAGAACGAGTTGCGACATTTTAGAATCATCACCCCTATAAACGAGCAGTATCAATAAGTAGAAAGAAGCTCATTAAACAAAGTAATGGCTGCTTAATCGAATTTCAAGTGCTTCAGTTGTAGGCTATTATGCTTTTTAGATCTTACATGACAAATCCTAGATAATTTCTGATCTTCTAAAAACTATATATTTCAGACATTTTATAAGTTTGCTTCACATGTAAGATACATGAAATTTATTTGCTTAAATTTAATATGCTCCTTTGATTTTCAGAGCATACTGTGATCGGCTGGAAGATGACGAGTTCCAGAAGAAATATATTTCGTATCTGAGAAGGCTTGGTGGGATTAGCGTGAGAGACTTCGTCAAGCGATCTGTGAATGCAACGATGACAATCAATTTGCAGCGAAAGTTCAATAGGACGGGTTCAAAAGGCCGCTATGCATTCATTGATTTAGAGAAGAAAGCGTTGAAGCCTGCGATAATGGATACCATTCCTGGGGCAACTGAACGCGAAATCGAGGTACAAGTAGCACGACATCTAACGAATGCCAGGGACAGGGAAGGTGGTCGACAACCGAAACTTTGTCAACCTGTGGTGCTTTTGAACAACTTGTCAGACAGCGATGCAGACTAATTGCTAGCGTTGTAGATAAGTGAGATAGATCTATATAGGCCTAGATGTAATTTTGAATTTCATCATCGAGCATTAAACTTTCTGATTGCGCATTGCGTAGACAAGGTAACGTAAATACGAGTATAGGCCAGCTATTGCATCTTGCATCCCATCGATCAGGGAATACTTCTAATACTGTTCTAATATCGTAAATGCTGTTCTAACTTATGTTGTGATATGTTGAGCGATGAAAAGAGTCAGAACTTCTGTTGATGGTTACTGCATGTTGATGACCCGCCAAATTAACTACCTTTTAAAAGATTAAGTGTTTAACATCAAAACTCCTGACTATTTCCATTACTCAAACTGTGTTTCACATGGTTATATGTAAATTTGCTACATTTATTATGCACAATTTTTATGTTATGAAAATTTCATATTAAGCTCAAGCCTATAACATTTCTACTACTGCATATGATACGCACATGTTGGACTATAGCGTCGGGACTCTTATTCCATTATTCAGCCTACATTATAGCATTCATGATAGCATAATGTGCTATAGCTTTTTATCTAAACACGTATGTCGTCAATATTATTATTGTTTTTAAATAAGTGTCCCCATACCAACATTATTATTATATTATCAGTACAATTCACTTAGAAAAACGCACTATATCTCAACCATCATTATAAATTATTAAATATACACCATCTACGATGCACTCAACTGTTCGAATGACATGTAGCTAAAACCTAGGGCAACATGAATATAGCAAAAGGCCTACCACATAAGCCTATGTATCTAAATCAATTATAAGATACCATTTCCATGCCTATTTTAGAGGTCACCATGTATGTATATTCTTGAAACAGCACATATATTTCAGATTTTCAGTTCTTACTTCAGAACCCTGCATTTGTGATGAGAATTTGTCATTTCATCTTAATCTATCACATTCATGTCACTTTTAATTCTGAACTCATCAATTAAATTTCAGAATCTGTTACTTATGTTGTATCATTGTCACAATTCTTAAGAATGCGTCGCTTCATTTTTAGATTTTATTCATTGTATGACAATGACACAACATAAGTAACAAATTCTGAAATTTAATTGATGAGTTCAGAATTAAAAGTGACATGAATGTGATAGATTAAGATGAAATGACAAATTCTCATCACAAATGCAGGGTTCTGAAGTAAGAACTGAAAATCTGAAATATATGTGCTGTTTCAAGAATATACATACATGGTGACCTCTAAAATAGGCATGGAAATGGTGCAGTAAATTTAATTTCTATATTTTATCTTTCCTGAAATATTGTGCTCAATGATGAAATGAATAGAATATGCAGATGTTTTATGTGTCACTACATGTATATAGCTTGTTGTCGACGGCTGCGAAATCTCCCACTATTTTCTCTTCTTCTGACCATTGTATAAAGTGAAATGCACGTGTAAACAACGGATATCACACAATTTGATAGATACGAAAGACTGGTCCTTGATAGATATACTGTATAGTGTACAGGGTATATTTACTCAGTTGCCTGTAGTTAGAGATACCATGGTCTGATTTTATGAGATTGAGATCTCCGTCCAAACCTTTCTGAAGTAGCATACGACTGCTTGAGTCCGATCCGATTAGTGTGCGTCCAAGCATACCGTTACTAGAACGCCACGATGAATACTCAAAAGAGTGATGTAAATTTTAGACACCTTGGATGAGGCGGACCCACTTCGAGAAGCATCCTTGGTGGAATCATAACTTGATATCATCTAAATGACATGACCGGTACGTCCCTTCTGCTGTTGGTAGCGAAACTCAATGTTTGGGATCGCGCGAGCGCTTTCGAGGTCCGTCGGACATCATAATCATGAAGCGCATGATCATATACCTTGTGCATCGGTCAACACAAGTTACTGAAATTGCAATGGCAATTCAATACTCTAGGCAATTGATGTGATCAATATTGATCAATACTCGAAGCATCGCAGTTCCCTAAATTAAAAAGTGTAGCTGATTGACCATCGTTCCTTTGACACGTTAAATTCATGCTGAAATTGCAATTGCGGTATCGGTGGTATAAAATTCATCCTGATTCAACATTAAGAAAATAGTAGATACTACTGATGTATTAGTTATATCAAGTAGAAGTTCTCATGACAGAATTGCAGCCGACTTTTAGGGAAGAGATGTGATTTTTGTTTTCTTTCACGAGATTCTAATGACGCCCAATTTGTTCGCAACACAATTTTGTCATTTCATGGACGTGCGCCTTCTTCCGATTCTTGTTATCAGCAAATTTGTTGTTGAATCAATAACATCTCTGAAGCAACCTGATCACACAATGATGCGTCATAAGATCTCAATGTTTTCAGTGCAGTTGATACAAGTTCAACTCGATTGATTTCTTCTCTATTTGCATAATCTGAGTTGTACATTTTTTTGTATGTTTTTACTTTTTCGTCGGTTGTAAAGCGCCGCTACAGTTTCTCCTTTTGTGAATGCCACTTTCATTTTGGTTGATTGCGTGCTTTTTACTTGGACGATATTTTTGCCTGGACCATTTCTTACAAGCGAACTTCATATTTTTATATGCTCTGTATAAATATTTTGCCATTTATGCATGTAACACTTATTACTGTGTTTGCCCCCGGCAACTTTGGCCATTTGATAAAATAAATTGTGAGTCAATCTATTGTGAGGTTTTATGCTCAAAAGGATGTCTGGTGATTGTGCAGATTTTCACATAAGAAACCGTTGCCAAAAGCGAAGAAGCATGTGCCGTTTTTGTAAAACGTTTGACTGAGGCTGAAAGCCACTTCATTATCAACAGTGTATAATCATTTTATATTTTTCATCATTTATTATAAATGTCTTGATAAGACAAGGTAATTAAAAACTAAGCGGACTTCTTCTGGGCATACAAAAATTTCTGTTCTGTGGGAAGTAATTCTATAAATAGGAGCGAATAATTTTTTACCGCTGCAAAATATACGATATATGAATACTACTGCTCAACTCTAATTTATGAGTAGTATGTTGTTCAAGTAATTTTGTATTAGAGCGTGTAGGCATGCATCTGGGTTTTAGCTGGAAAGATCGGGAACCTTGTACATATGGTATCCATATGCAAAATGCATATGGGACCCATATATCTTTTCCCAGTGGGGGCCCTTTGTTTAAGCACGTTCTGTTGTTTGAAGTCGCATAGATGCACTAGGCGAAATGACTTGCTAAGTCTTATTAAGTCTGATCAGATTCTTGCAAAATCTGATCAGAACTTATTTTATGTAAGATCTTACATTTCCTGACCAGAAAGTACCAGATTTACTAAGTCTTATATTTTGCAAAATAAGATCTTTTCAGATCTTACCAGCTGATAATTGAAATTAACAAAAGTGAACTAAAATTGTAAACTTAAAGTCCGATTTCAGTGCGAAGATCAGACGATATCAATGGTTATAGTTGTTAAATGACCTTGCTGGAACATCAGTGCACTGAATATGTGTAGACAAAACGCAAAATATAAGACTTTTTTCTACTCAAAAGATTTCTAAAAATCACAAATAAGATCTTATCAGATCTGATCAGATTTGCTAATAAGACTTATAGCACGACTGGTACTTTCTGGTCAGAACTTGTAAGATTTCCTTAGTAAGATTAAGTAAGTCATTTCGTCTAGTGTGGTTAGAGCAAAATGCAAATAGTGTACGTTAGCGCTAAGCTTGTAATCGAAATGCAGATTCATTTTAGTTATTCTCATTAATTCTTGATGTCATCAGAGAGTTAATTAGAGTGTGATTCCACCGTATTCTATAGCCTATAGCCTATTCTATTTTGTAGTGAAACATATAGAAATTCCGTTTAGCATGTCGTCATCTGTCCTTAAAGATCAGTGTTCAGATATCCATTATTGATGGTCTAATCCAATTGAAGACCAAAGTAGACAGCTATTCGAACAATCAACTACAATAATGAAGCATTGTAACTGAACTGAAATGTCGAAAAATGAACTGAACCAGTGTATCGAATAATGAAAATGCGCTCATAAGAGCGACTTTATCCTGCTTGCAAGTCAATGCAGATGACAGTGATTCACAATAACTTTAATGATTTTATGTTTCAATCAAGTTTTTTAAATTATGTAAAATAAATCGCTACCTAACATGCATCGGACAGCAAACTTGCATTGCAACCACTGAGCAATTAGTTGTTTGTCGAGCATCCCCAACAGAGGATTGTTTTTTCTTCCTACGCACGCCTCCCGTCTAAATCAGACAGTCACTGTGTGACGTCAACTGGCATTATTCACACACCGAGCGCAGCGCCAGGGTGTAACAGTATACATCGATTCCCTGTCGTTATGACAATTGCCGCTACAACCCGACAAGGCTGTCTGCTAACAGGTTGGACTTCCTGCGCTCATTCGAACAATTGCCTGCCCGACATCGTGTCAATCATTAAGTGCACATCTAGTTGTGAGATCTCTGGTGTCGTGCCTACGCGGCTTGGTCAACTGTGATTCTGATAAACCACTTCGAACGTATAGGATCAAGGCTGTGCAAATCAATGACTGTGTGTGTCAATTTAATTCCCTTCCTCATGACTGCGGAAAAAGACCACGGTTGAAGCCATGTAAAAATGGGTGAGTCGTTTCACTTTATTGTCACATTATGAAACTCGCTTTAGTTTTAGAAAAATAGGTTATTTTTCTATTGTAGTGACTACCCTAGATGCCCGTTTTTGGATAAAACATGCATGATTCCCATGCATGTTTCATACATGATCATGCATGTCTCATGCATGATCATGCATGCATCATACATGGCCATGCATGTTTTTCATGAATGTTTTATCCATGAGACATATTATATGTATGAGACATGCATGTTATATCTATGAGACATGCATGTTTTGTCAATGAAATATCAATGATTAAATCATGTGACATCTATAATTTTACCATCGAATAGATGAAATTAACCAGGAATGCTAGTATCATCGTACAATCTGTATTGTAGGTTCATAGCACATTTTTTCGTGGAGTGATAAAGTCTACATGTTGAATGAATACAACATTATAAAATTTACGAACATGCACACTTTACAACTTGAAATACATTCATTACATCCCTGGCAAATTCCAGTCACTCCATAGATGTGGCGCAAGGCCATACATTATCTTCGATATAAAATTGCACATGTCCCAGAGGCATTCAAATGCAAATTAAATAACCGTGTATAAAATCGACATCATGTTTATAGCAATGTATTGAAGACACAAGGAAAATTCATGCATAACGTGAATTAATGAAACACAAATGAATCAGTCTCTAACACAGTTTCAATCTCCGATTCAAAAATCATTTCTAATGAATTTATGGAATAAAAAATTAGAAAGAAGAGCTTTTACATGTGATTTGTAATTAGTAAAATAAGGTATTTTTCAAAAAAGGCTCTGATCGAATAACAAATATAATTCTAAAAGCTATCAGAGATGTGTATTTTCTAGAAATGTTTTAAAACGATTAAAATGGCAGTGCAAGCGATTATTCGGAAGATGTTACTCTGAAATATTCTTTATATATTTTCTTGATGCAGCATTGTCGACTGGAAGGGTAACATGACAATTTATTGAGAAATTTAGTTGAAAGATATTTGAAATTATAACAAGAAACGATTGATCACTCATTCAGCTTATGGAGTTTTCTTCTGATTAAAACAAATAGGTTATGGCACGGTACGCTTCTTCCCTTTGAGCTATACGGAATATAACGCTGTAGATTGAAGTGTATTCTTTTGTTCTTAATTCAAATTTCAAGCATGATTGATTTTCCGCACAATAGTAATCGTGTAAGAAAATATTTGTTAGACCTACATTTGGTAAAATAGTTATTCTTGCTAAAATTATCCTTTGTACGATAGCATTCATAGAGATTACAAAAACTGAGCCCTGCTCTCCCCAGTAAACAGCAGAAGGAATGGATATCCTTCAAAAATACAATTTTTCATACGTATTTAGAAAATGCACAAAGTTTTGCCACCGTATAGGATGACGTTCATATAGTAGCACACATCGAACGATCAGATACAAATAATTTTGATGAAAATCACTGTTATCAACATAAAGAAAATTTCTCTTTCCGGATTTGATCATCCTTCATTTGAAAATCCTTCCAACCAGAAAATATGCCCACAGTCCGAATGCGTATTTCACGTCATCTGTAACACCGTCGCGGACGTCATCATCACATTTTTAAGAATAGAGGTGATGTCACGAAAAATTTACAGTTCAACGGAGAAACAATCACTAGTACTATGAGTTTGAAGCGATAATACGAGGTCACTGAAATAACATCTTCAGTTGGACCACAAGACGTTTGTCCGAATCTGATGATCGGTGGGACGTTGCGAATATGAGAGATTTATGGGTAAATAATAATTCCAGTATTTCGGGGTTAATATCACAAGACAAGACGAAAAAACAGCCGAGCGTAGGTCAGGTATTGAGTCATTGATGATCAGATACGACGAGTTTGCGCAGCCTCAGCAATAAGCACCTGTAAAAAGAAGACAAATTTTGTGCTGATGTGCAGAGCAGCTAGATGAATTATCATACTTAACTAATCTTAATTAACATTCTATGGGTAGGCCTACTCAAAGTTTAGAAGAGAAATCATTTATAGTAATTTTAGGTGTTGTAGTAAAGACTTAAGAAAACTGCTTTTGACTCATTTCATCTCTGACAATGTGGCAAGCGATATTATTCTTAGGAATTTTGATAGCAAATGAAGATATTCAGGAGTGGTTGAATTGTGATCATTAACAATTTATGAATTCTTTTATTTTGATATTCAAGTACCGGTAACTGTTTTTAGAAAAATGCAATCTGCAAATAAAAACGGAGTATAGCCTATTGCCGACCGCCTGTCAATCGTTCATGAGATGAAGATAGTCAGGAATGCTTGAATTTTCTATAATATTAACACCGTACATGTAATTTCATTTTGTTAAAATCACAATCTGCAAACACACACACATAATGTCATCTTGTGTACCGTTTATATGACAGCATCTCTTCAGATATTCATGGTGACATGCGGGCCTACAACTAACATGTGACCATAATAACTAGGCCTACGATGATATGAAAAGTGCGATGCATAATTTGTAATAAGTAAACACAAATTGATATAAAAGAGTGGCAATGAGATTGCACTTTGATTGTTTTATATTAATCGTAAGGCATGAAAAATAATTGATTTTGCAAAACTAAACCTATTGTTGGACTGCAACGCATAACTGATCTTTATTACAGTGTGCAGTCCGTCGTGTAGCATCTATACCTTTTGTGTGCTTGATCATTTTTCTTAAACGACTTGAAATATCAAATTGATATCATTTTCTAAAATGTAGCGATTCTGAAAAAATTAATTGAATATCATGGGCGTTAGCTACAGGTTTTCAGTTCAATATTTATGAAATGGAAATAGTAACCTATTTAAACAAGCTTCCTTGATGGATCCATTTTTCAGAAACAAGATTAAATTGTATAACTTAAGCAGATATCGAATAGCTCAATAGTTTGTCCGCATTGATAAAAATATTCTCCATCTAAACTTTTTGTAGTCCTGGAATAGATTTTTTATGCCTTATACCATGTTCAATTGTTTCAATTTTTTTTCAATTATTTGTCATCCAAATATTGATGCTATAGCACAAGTATAGCCTACTATTGAAGTGCTAAATTGAAATGGTTTTTAATGCGTTAATTAAGTTCTTTCATGCTCATAGTTTCTAGCATGCAACTATTTTGTCTCAACATGCCCAGATTTTTGTGCTATTTTCAAAGCAATCAGAAATTACGAATTTAAAAGCAGTGTTATTACCGTTTCAACATATTCCCATTTGATTATGATTCTTTTCACGACACAATCAACTTTTGATCGATTTTTTCAACGAGAAACGTCGTCGTGAAAACTGATATACATGCACATTCTCATGTTGAATTCAAAGTGAATAAGTCTTGGGTTTTCCATCATACAAATGATGTCACATGCCCAAGACTTATTCACTTTGAATTCAATATGCTAAGAATTCCTCTTAGCAGCACATTTTAGGAGTTCTTGATAGCTATGATATTTATGTATAAATAAAGAACTCCCAAAATGTGCTGCTAAGAGGAACCAAGAGGAATTGAGATATTTTGTTGTTGCCAGAAAATTAAATTAAGTATGACGCTAGTAGCTTTCTAGTATTTGCAAAATTAATAGCAGAGATAGCAGCACAGTCATAGAAATGTCTCTACGTGTTCATGGTCAATAAACCAACTTTTGATTTATCGATTGTATCATATGACCAAATCTTTCCTTTGATTTTGTTTTCGGGATTTCCAAATACATGTACCTAGACTTGCAGTTAAATGCTGTAAGTTGACAAAATAAATTTGGAAACATTTAGAAGCTTACCCTTTTTCTGCGGTTTGATCCAAGAGATGAATTTTTAATTCTGATGCACAAATCAAAGGAACTTGATGGCTTCATTGAATGGAAGAACTCACTGACTACATGCGAGTGTTCATTTTCGAATTGTGCTCCATGTTGTGCATGAAAACTAAGTATGATAATGAAAAAACGTAGACGATGAATAAATAAAGGTGTGTAAGTAGAACATCCTCTTGATGCGCTGACTTTTGTAATATTAAGCAGTTAACACGGGTTCACGAGAACGAAGAGCGCACAAGCTACTGCGCCTTGCGCAGCTTTCTGTCCCACGCACAGAATTAGATTCATCTGCGCGCGCTTCGGTTTCCTAGAAAGGAAAAGTTATACGTAACCTTATATGGAAATGGCACAGAATTAGACAACTTGCTCCTTCTCGAATGGAAAATTCGTGCATCGCTTGCTATTGGAAATGGCGAACAATAAGCTGTCAGCAAAGGACACCAGAGCCAGTGAGAGATGCGTGCGTGCTGTGATATCACTTCGCACACACCAAAACACACATCCCTGTCTTGGCTTCGATTCAATGTATGCACTATACAGTGAGCAATGCCGAGGAGAGGATGTGAAATCATCAAGTGAACTAATTTTCGTACGCTTGCTACTTTCTTTAATAATGATCGGAAGGGTCAACATTCTGGAGAAAACTTGTGGGCAATGATCTGAATTCTTCGAATCTGAAGGACTTTCGGCAATCGAAGCACTTCGCTGGAACTCACATTAATCCGCAAGCGACGCACGACTTTTTTTCCTATCTCTGTAAGGTATTAGGAATTCCTTTTTGCCCAAGCGAGATATGATTATGCAGACTGAGCGAGATGCTTATGCAATTGTTTGGTTCAGTTGCATACTGATTTAATATCATAAGTTTTGCAAATTACTAGCTAAGTAATTTAGCGAACACACGAGCAAACTGATCAAAGTTGACTTGCTGATGGGCACGGTGTGGAACTTAGAAACTTCAATAAATGTTTCAATTTGAGAAGAAAAGTGTGTGCCGATAGAATTGCTTAATATTGAATATATATGTCATGTGTAGGCCTAATATTGTTGACCTGTTCGTCAGCATTGACTGATGTTGTTGCTATTGTAGCTACAGTGTACATGTAGTGAATGTAAAAGATGATGAAAAATGAGTAGAAGAAAAAGAAGAAAGGAGGAACGAGTGAGTGAGAAAGAGAGAAGCGATGAAGTCACCTGAATATCTTTTTTATACACACCATTTCATCAAGTATAAAGGGCATATATAAAACACTCGAAATAATAGTAGACATGCATATTTCATATGTCGTATAAGCCCTACATGTTTCATATGTCGATATCCATGGATCATCAATGTTTTATCAATGAGCAATTCTTTGAGTAATTTAAATGCATTTGTTACTTCTTACAGCATCAATATTATTAGTAAAGTCGGTATCTAACTCAAATGGACAATTCTTCTCTACAGGAAACGCTCTTTTAATTATGTATTTTATCCACGTACATGGATCATCGATTTTTTTACCATGTACAATTCCAAATTACTATTCAGAGTAATTTTTATATACATTTCCCACTCTTTACAATGCTATATATTATTAATATAGTTATATCTACACCAAAAAAGACCATTTTATTTAATAAGGAATGAAATTTCTTGATAGGATTTATCCATGATACATGCATCATGCATGTTTTATCCAAAAAACGGGCATCTAGGGAAACATTAACATGAAATTATGAAGCAAGAGCTATGGAAACAATTTCTAAAATTGTAATGATGTATAGACTATTTCTAACAATGATATTACATAATCTTGATAACCTTCTTTCATATTTCAGACGTTATGGTCTTCAGTCTTCGCGGAACTCGTCACTGCCTCCGAATGTTTCGGTTCTAATAGAGTGTTATTATTTTTCCCATACCTTGGAGCTGAGGAGAACTGACATCTTCCATTGGCACCCATGTGGTGATGGCACTGATGAAGCCCTTATACGGAAAAGGCTACAATATCACCTGTGACAATTTTTTTACCAACAAGGACTTGGCGCAACGACTGCTGCAACACCGAACAACAATTGTTGGGACGATCAGGACAAACAGACGTGAACTACCTCCTTCAAAAAACTCAACCTCCACGACAGCGCTTTCTACCAGTCTGGAGCAGTGCACTTGACACAATACCAAGCGAAGCGCAACAAGTCCATGTATCTCCTAAGCTCTCAGCACAAAGGGAACAGAACGCAGCCCGATGGAAAGAGGAAGCCGGACACAATCCTATATTACAATGCAAACAAATTTGGCGTGGATGTGCTTGACTCTTTGTGCCGCAGCATGTCAACAAAGGCAGGTTGTCGGAGGTGGCCTTTGGCTGTTTTCTACAACGTCCTAGACCTCGCTGGCTTGAATGCCTACATTCTCTATAAAAAAGGCAACTGGCACCAATATGCAAAGGCAATGTGTAAGCTAATTACGAGTGGTTCACACGTGAATTAAGCGTGATTGAGCGTGGCATGTCACCTAGTGACGCGTCGAACTTTGACATCTAATGTCGATTCATCGTTTGAGTCTTTTGGGGACAGCGAAGTGTCTCAAATTTCACATCCAATATCAATCGATCATCAGCATCGCCCGATGGTGGGAGTCGAAGAAATTGCTATTGGAACTTTGACTGAGGGTGAATGTGTTCTTGTCAAACTCATTTTGGTTCGATCAAACGGCATGCGACAGTTCTTAGGACAGTGCTGAACAATCATAGAAATGCGATTTCGCAGTAAAGTTTGTTAAACAATCAATTCATTCAGACGATATTTCCGACATTGATTACGAGCAGATTGTCGGTATAGTAAGCACATATCTGTCGTTCCTAGAGGAGGCGTGCTTCGCTTCAATGTTAACTGCGATGAATGGTAATTGTATTGTGATGAATTGTGCGATCTTGGAGTGCCCCGTACCGGAATGTGCAGGCCTACTCCAGTTTTTGCTACCAACTTCGATTAGGCTATAGAATGCTACAGTAATTCCACGAATGATCATTACAAGTACTTTAAAAAACCCTTTCATTTTCTATTTTTTATACGATCTTCATATCAAACATTGAGTGATCGATGTTTGATCAATTTTTGGGAAAAGATTACCATTTTTTGATACTTACTTTTTTGTATTTTATACATATTTTCCATGATCTCCGCGTTTCATGTGCGATTGCTATTGTTTTAATACTGCAAAATAAATTAGAAGCATTTGGCTTTGTGATTTCAAGAAATATCTGTAAGTAAATGACCGAATTAATACAACACGATGAGTGGCACAAGTTGCACATTTGATGGGGTAATTTGTGCCATTTTTGGCGGGTCCTAGTGTCAAAAGTATAGATAGAAAAAAATTCAAAAGATGTGTGTGGTATTTCTAGAACCCTGAAGTTTAGTGCCATGTGCGTTTGGAGTTCTTAAAAAAAATTTCCTTGGGCGTAATCTCAAAAAAAGCAAAAAGGTGGCACAAGTTACCCCAGTTGACGGTATTGAAATTATTCAAAACCGCGTTCCTGGCAATTGTTAGTAAATGTCAGGAGACATCCCAAAAAAATTCCCTACTGAGTTCATGAAACGCATTTCAACTTTCCCAAACATTATTACACATCGCAAGTTTTTAGATTTCCACTAAAATAGTAACTATTTCGATTTTTATATTTCTTCAGTAGTCTTAATTTTGACATTAACTTTGACGAAATAGAGCTTATCGTGCCAAAAATGCCGCTTGAAATCAATTAAATGCGCTTTTTATATCCTTGTTTTTGAGCTATGCATTGATACGTTGCATGAGGGCTTCTTTACACGCCGCCGTCGCCGGTAAGTTTACTTTGCTCATGCCATTACCAAGAACTATTATGGCCAGGCTCATGAGCCGATGGTTGCGACTTCCAAAGCAGATATACAAGTACAAATGATTCTCCTTCAATAACGGATTCGTGTCAGAACTTCTATCGCACTTACTATTGCACTCATAAATATTACATGTCATGGTACTTTAATCTATCTTATCTGAATTTATTTCTTTTTAGAGTTATTGGATACTTTGTACTACTCGTATGATTGTGAGAGTAGCAGAAGGTCGATTATTCAGAGGATCAGAGATCAAATCCCAGAAAATAATTCTCACAATATTGTGATCACTCTCGAGAATCACACACACTGCGGAATGACTTGAGACGAGCTCGATCACTCTAGAGATTGATCAACTGTGTATGACTGATAACACTATTTGTTATATGAAATTCAATTTTTATTTATATTTGTATGTATTATACATCTTATAAGAAATAGATTGTAATGACGCAAGTTAGCAAAAGTACACATACAAAAGCAAGTATTTACTGCTAATATTATCATGAAAATGGTCATGTCATCAAATCTTCATATGAATTATGACATTATAACATTTACTGTGATCATTGACATTCAATTTATAATGATAAACATTGAAAAGAAATTCATAATTCAAATTATTCACGGAGGCCTAGATTGACTTGTACTCCAGTAATTGCCAGTGCAACTTAATGATTCGTGAAATTCTTTCAATACAGATTTATTTTAAACTTCGCCTTTTTATGAAATTGAACAGTGTGGAAATTGATGCAAACAACAGCTTCCATCTTTGATCAGTGACGGAAATATTCTTTTCTATTTTTTGCAGTGGATAATGAGTGCTTCAAATCAGGTTCTTGCAGAATTTTGCCCTATGAAGCTTTTTCCTCATTTATATACTACTGCTAAATTGAATCAATTGAGTAAAATGCAAATTACATCTTAAATGTAGCATTGTACGCTGTACGACCAAACATTAAAATATTGCAAAACACTTGATTCATGTCGATCGATTTCGTATCGTTTATTGATACATCATCAGGCCATCAAGTCAAATCAGCAAAATGAGGTTTATATACAAATTAAAATGATCAAGTAAACACAGTTAAGAAGAGCTAAAATGACTCAATTTAAAGACTCTTTGTTGACACAATTTAAAGACACTTTGCAGACTAAATTGTAGACTCAATTACAGACTAAATGTAGACCTCAAAATTTCATCAACAAGATCAAACAAAAAGTTGACAATGCTATTTCGCAAAACTCTGGTCAAAATTCGAATTTGAATATTTCCTACACTTTTTGGAAGCTGCCTTACGTGAAAGAAAGAGAAAAGGAGACATTGAAAACTGTTCATGTCGTTAACCGTATCCTACCAGAAAACCACAAACTTTCCGTAGTTTTTAAAACCTTCAAAACTCGCAGTATCTTTCCCAACAAAGATCCGGTGCCTACGAGTCTCATCTCTAATTTTAGTTTACAAATTCAAATGTGGGCAATGTGACAGTTGCTACCTTGGTGAGACTCGTAGACACCTGATTACTCGTATTGATGAGCATATCAAAGGCAGACCGCAAGATTCTGAAATTACAAAGCACATTCATAAAGCGACAGCCAATGATTTTTCTATTGTCTGCCGTACTAAAGACACTCGCATTGCTGAATCTATATTGATTAAAATGCATGAAACTGATAATTTATTGAACGAATGCGATTCTTCTGTTCCGTTGCATATCTTTTAATTGTACTACAGAGTGGTAATTGTAAATGCGCAAATACCATTCCATTCTATTGTAAATTTCATTTTAGCTGTTCTTAACTGTGTTTACTTGATCATTTTAATTTGTATATAAACCTCATTTTGCTGATTTGACTTGATGCCCTGATGATGTATCAATAAACGATACGAAATCGATCGACAATGAATCAACTGTTTTGCAATATTTTAATTTTTGGTCGTACAGCGTACAATGCTATGTTTGGGCTCATTATCTTATAAAATCTTAAATGTATTTTGGGCTGCAATTACCTGAATGTAAGAATGATGCTGCGTGGTCAAAAAATGCAAGACCAATGCATGAAATCAGGGTCTATGGATACCTTAATCATTTCATTCGAATGCAAGTGAAAATGAACTGGGAAAGTATCGACGCCTACTCAGACGACCCAAAATCTGTAATGACTGACTTACAGACTTTTATCCAATACATCGCGCAAAGCGTGTTCAAATTCTTAGAATTCATCGCCAATCTTGAGAGACAATGGAATGCTGTGCAGTTATTTCGGATGGTAACGCCAGACAGCCTTCACAAGGTCGTCGTCAAGGACACGGCATTCATGACATGTCATGGTCTGCTACGTGAAGGTATTATGAGAATTCTGCTCTCTACATGAATGTTCTGTTTGAATGAGATTGCCCCTCACAGACCTGATGTAGAACTCAAGTGGATTTCTGAGTCTAAGAGTGTGGCAATTATGGCTACGGTGATCCTATTTCCAATAGGGATGGATAAATTTTAAGAAATGGAACATATAATTGTCTGTAACAGAATAATGCTTTTTGTAAGTAGAAATTTGAATCAGTAGAATCAACTGCAGAGATCTCAAACTCATCAATCACTGATGTGAAAACTTTGTCAATAGTCCTTCTTTGGTTTGAACTATGAATGGATCTTGACAGCTTTCATCTTGAACATTATTTTGCGCTGAGTTGCTCATGTAGGCCAACCAGTGACGTGCCATGTTATGCGACAGCAAAATAAACGCAATTTCGATCTTATAGTACAGCGCCTATGCACGAGGATGATGAAAACAATGGATATCCATCATGGAATTGCACAGAATCATTTTTCATCTGATGTCAAACACTTTTGGATGGACATTTCTACACCCTCTGATACCCAGCAGGGGGGATTGCACCCTTTGACCTGTCTGCCACCCTTCTACTGATTCAATTGAAATGAAATATCACGTGCAGAATCACTGATGTCAAAAATGATGATCTCACATGAGCATGAGAGCGGTTGATATACCGTCGATAGAAAACTATGTCTCCGCGGCTCCACTTGAGGTCTACATCAGGTCTGTGAGGGGCAATCTCATTCAAACAGAACATTCATGTAGAGAGCAGAATTCTGATAATACCTTCACGTAGCAGACCATGACATGTCATGAATACCGTGTCCTTGACGACGACCTTGTGAAGGCTGTCTGGCGTTACCATCCGAAATAACTGCACAGCATTCCATTGTCTCTCAAGATTGGCGATGAATTCTAAGAATTTGAACACGCTTTGTCTGATGTATTGGATAAAAGTCTGTAAGTCAGTCATTATAGATTTTGGGTCGTCTGAGTAGGCGTCGATACTTTTCCAGTTCATTTTCATTGGCATTCGAATGAAATGATTAAGGTATTAGGGAAGATCTCATACCATGTGCTTTTTATTGCTACAAAAAGATATCACAATGAATGTTCTCAAATGCAGCAGACAGGCCTAGTGAATCATCGCTTTTTTGACCCTGAATCGCAACTTTCGAGATAATGCCCTACATTAAAGCACTTTCTGTATTGTGATTCACAAATACGATAGAATGTGCATGCTATGAGAACTGCAAAGTCATAACAACTTCAGTAACTTAAGAAAATTGTGATTATTCTGCAATTGCAATTATTACATTGAATCAAATGTGGACAATCTGCATCCCTATCCGCACAAGGGATGCGGAATCCTTTCATTTTGATAGGACTCCGACTCCGACTCCGGGTGGCAAGTATGTCAGCCTTTGTTCTGGTAACCTACATCATAGATCATTAAAGGCTTACATGAGCCTGATTCTAGTGATCATTACTGCATCAAATCAATCATTTTCTATGACAGTTTAACAACTTTGCACGTCACTTGTTGATGTGTGCTTCACACGGT
This sequence comes from Prostheceraeus crozeri, assembly GCA_907163375.1. NCBI lineage: Eukaryota > Metazoa > Platyhelminthes > Polycladida > Euryleptidae > Prostheceraeus > Prostheceraeus crozeri. The sequence goes on from CAJQUW010010002.1 coordinate 52,546, forward strand.
TTTTCTCCAGTCTCTACCAGGCAGGAAAATCCCCCATCCTTCTTCATAAAATATGAGTACGCTTTCGATTTTAATATGCGCTGTGAAGGACCCATCACACACGATTAACGTGAGGGTAAGAGGATAATGTTCTCAAACAAACTAATATTATATATATATATATACACTTCATGCTCACTTTTGTCTCTGATGTGACCTTTGGCGCGGAGGTGTGATCGAGGCTAGGAAGGCTTGTCTTCTCTACTAAATCACCGAGTGAAAAGACAATCCTTTTTTCACTATCACGGTTCATTCCCTCAACTATTACAAGCTTTGCATGCACTGCTGTCTCTGTACTTTTGTTTACGGAGAAAGTTGATATCAAACAGTGATGCACGAGATCTCAAGCTATGCACGAGGATAAATGATCTGTATGTATTATATTTCGGGTCAAGTTATAGGCCGGAGTCCGACTCCGACTCCAGCAAAAATGATAGGACTCCGACTCCCCGCATCCCTGATCCGCACAGATGCAGATGCGGATTCGGAAGTTTGATATCTTCCGGATACGGATCGATGATACATGTTCGATCATTCGCAATACATGTTTCATTCATATTTTCTTGTTTCGAAAATTTGGTCAAACAAGTACTTATCAGATGATAATTGACTTTCAGTTGCTGATATTTGACTCGTAGTTGAGGGATTCAGAGCATTGAATTGCAGAATTTTGCAGCTGGAATCATTCATTAAAGGTGAAATGAAATAGCATAATTACTTACATAGCACATTCATTGTTGGGCACGGAAATATAAAAAATTGTGCCTCAATCGCACTACAACCGAAAATTATCAAAATTCTGGTCAACCGCAATCACAACTGCAATATTTTGTAAGCTTTACTGCTGGAGATAACAATCACAAGCAGAGTATGAAGTATAGTAGCCTACATGTGACACATTCTCATGTAATACAGGCCTACCTAGCTTAGGTAGCAGGTTGCATATGTAGGCCTATTTACTATCCGAGACTGAATGCAGGCACAAATGTGATAAATAATGTGATAATTGCAGTAAATTGACATGTTTTGACAAAAATGTTCTGTAGGCACATATGCATCTCAGAAACTGCATCATCAAAAACCCTTGCATTGAGACAACATAGCAATAAGTTACAGGACATTGACTGTGAATCATCCCAAGGACTGCAACTTCGATATTGGACCCCTTGACCTACTTACCATGCTTCTACTGATTCAATTGAAACAAAATATCACATGCAGAATTGCTGTCAAAAGTGATGATTTTACATGTGCAGGAGCGGTTGATATATCCTCAGTAGAAAAAGTGGAAGAGACAATTAACTCCGGGGCCCTTCAGGTGTCTGAGTATACAGTATACTCCAAAAAACACAGCGTCAGAATTACATCGATGAAAAATGAGTTACAGATTTTATAATGAGGTTAGAAAAAAATCGTGTCCAGGACCTTAGTAAAGATATGTTATGAAATGATGTATGATATGAAAATAAAGTCCCCATTCGAAGAACAATGACCATTTCTATTACTACACGTATTATGATAATGAAAATGGGTCAACATATAGCAATGGTTTAAGTGTCAATGCAGAGCAAATGATTTAAAACGTAGAAAAAAATCGGAAAATTCAACGCACACGTCGGATTATTGGCTGCATGCATCGAATAATTGGTTGCACACGTCGGATAATTGGTTGCACACGTCGGATAATTGATTGCACAAGTCAGATATTTGATGCACACGTCGGATATTTAATGCACCCGTCGCATAATGGGTTTGATGCCCACGTCGGATATTTGCTGCACACGTCGGATATTTGATGCACACGTCGGATATTTGATGCACACGTCGGATAATTGGTTGCACACGTCGGATATTTGATGCACACGTCGGATAATTTGGTTGCACACGTCGGATATTTGATGCACACATCGAATATTTGATGCACACGTCGGATATTCGAATGCATATGTCGGATAATTGGTTGCACACGTCGGATATTTGTTGCACACGTCGGATATTTGATGCACACGTCGGATCATTGGTTGCACACGTCGGATATTTGATGCACACGTCTGATAATTGGTTGCACACGTCGGATATTTGATGCACACGTCGGATAATTGGTTGCACACGTCGGATATTTGATGCACACGCACGATAATTGGTTGCACACGTCGGATAATTGGTTGCACACGTCGGATAATATTGGTTCACACGTCGTATAACAATATTTTTTGATTGCACAAGTCCAGATATTTGATGCACACGTCGGATATTAAATGCCACCCGTCGGCCATAAATGGGTTTGATGCCCACGTCGGATATTTTCTGCACACGTCGGAAAATTGATGCCCAGACATTCGGATATTTGATGCACACGTCGGATAATTGGGTTGGCACACGTCGGATATTTGATGCACACGTCGATAATTAGGTTGCACACGTCGGATATTTGATGCACAACATCGAATATTTATGCACACGTCGTGATATTTCGAATGCACTATGTCGGATAATTGGTTGCACCCACGTCGGATATGTTTGCACACACTCGATATTTGATGTCACACGTCGGATCATTGTATGCACCGTCGGATATTTGATACACGTCGATAATTGGTTGCACACGGTCGGATATTTGATGCACACGTCGGATAATTGGTTGCACAACGTCGGATATTTGATGCACACGGTCGGAATAATTGGATGCACACGTCTGGATAATATGTTGCCCAACAACTCGGATAACTGATGCACACGTCGGATAATTGGTTGCACTATCTCGGATATTTGATGCACACGTCGGATATTTGATGCACACGTCGGATAATTGATGCACACGTCGGATAATTGGTTGCACACGTCGGATTATCGGTTGCACACATTGGATATTTGACGCACACGTCGGATATTTGAATGCACACATCGGATATTTGATGCACACATCGGATAATTGGTTGAACACGTCGGATATTTGATGCACACGTCGGATAACTGGTTACAGACATCGAATATTCGAATGCACATGTCGGATTATCGGTTGCACACGTCGGGTATTTGAATGCACACATCGGATATTTGATGCACACGTCGGATAATTGTTTGCACACGTCGGATATTTGATGCATACGTCGGGTAGTTTTTGCACACGTCGGATAATTTTGGTCGAGTTCTGATTGTCAAGGTCATTATCTTTATTCATTGGACATCGCTGCAGACGATGACGGGTTGCAGACAACGCGATACATAGAAATCGCTGCAAACAATGACTCAGTGCAGACACAACGTGATATGTAGACATCGCTACTAACCTTTGCTTCTTTCGAACACTACCATAAATACAATTATCAACTTTATCTTCATGCCCTCGTCGAAAAAAATGGAGGACATTTCCAGCATATTATGTGAGTTTTTAAGAATATTCCTTTTCTGTAGTTTCCAAAAATATAAATTGTTTGAATATTGGCCAAGTTTTCACTTAGTTACAGCGATTTGAAAATTGTAGTTACTTATGACTTACCCTGTATAACTTAATCTATTAATTTAAATAACTTAACTTAATTAATTTTCTTATTTTACATTCATAACAAAACGCAGCGTTGATAATTATTATATCTTGCTAAACTGAATGAATTTGATTATTTCATTTTCGTGTTTTTCCGTTTTCCATTTAAACTTCTTTGATAAAGTGATAATTTTACAATATGAACCATCTGTATTTCTAGCAAATTGACGTCATTAGTGCTCAAGATGACCACCTTGATCAGCGCGAACAACGTCCATTCTATGATGAAACTCATGACACACGTTTTTACAACATTTCTGAAGTCACTGACCGGATGGATGCTGCAATTCGGGATTTTCAGTTCCTCGAAATCTGTTGGAAGGGTAGCAAATATACTTGCAGTTGGGATATTCATTAGAAAAATATAATGGTTTGCGGAAAACACCAACTGTTCTTTTCAATATCTCTGATTATTTGCAGACGTTTCGGTGGCAATCTGCGCACTTTGATCTTGATCACTGCTGATGGAATGGAAGAGATCGGACAATCATTAGTCAAGAAAAGAAAAGTCAAGGAATCAATTTATATGTTCAAACAGTGACAGTGTGTATAATCGAAATGGCGGAATCGGTATAAGTGACATTTGGAAGCCTGTTGTCTCGCAATTCTCCAGACAATTTGTAATTTCATGACTCGTTACTTGTTTTAGTTGTTTTTAGGTAGTATCTCAAAAAGTATCTTATTGTGAATTGATTTTTAGTTATTATTTATATTTATTTGGTGTGTTGTAACTAGGTCATGAACAGTAATCTTGGTGACATGATTGATGATTGTCCGATCTCTTCCATTCCCTCAGAAGTGATCAAGGTGCGCAGATTGCCACCGAAACGTCTGCAAATAATCAGAGATATTTAAAAGAACAGTTGGTGTTTTCCGCAAACCATTATATTTTTCTGTTGGAAGGGGTGGCAAATTGACTGCATTCTCAACTTAACCCCAAAGAAAAAATTGCAAGGTGTTAAATCTGGACTTCACGCCGACCAAGTGTGAAAGGATTTGCCTGCAGACGAATGACGTCCAATTCATCGTTGGGGACATTTCTCATTCAAATAGCGTCGTACCAAAGATGCCGATGAGGTGGAAAATAAAATGTTCCTCATGCTCCTCTTATTGAAGCATCAGACAGTTGGTAGTCTTGTGACTGTGGTTCTTGAGAAAGAAAGGACCAAAAACCTCTGACTCGGAGATAACACAGAACACATTAGGTGAGTCTCTTTCAAGCTCACCTGAAATTGCTCGTATATGCATCCCAATATCATATGACCGATAAAGTCATAAGGCTAAACCGTTGATTACGCCGATCGTGAAAGACCTTATCAATCAGAGATGGCATGCGTATCGTACAAAAAACTTTCCACTTTATAATCACCTGAAATGGAAAGTGAAGGAGGAAATTGAGAAATCAAAAATGATTTGGTTCAAAAAGAATCAATTAAATCAACCATGGAAAGTTATAAATTAAGAGGGGTAGAGAAGTCTGTACAACCTTTGATGTCATTATTAAATCAATTCCCATCTCTACAAGACGGAGTAAAAGCGATCAACACTCAACTCTCGTCAGTATTTCAGAAATCCGAACCATGCGTAAGACTAACTAAATATGGTAATGACTGGCGTGTCTCTGCTTCTCCTCAAGATATTGAAAGACTCATAAACCTAATCCCATCGAACAAATCGTCACCTGACTTGACGACTATACTTTATAAAGGTGCATCCTGTTTCCTAGCCGAGCCAATCGCCAAGCTTATTGAAGAGTCCATTGTATCTCGACAGGTCCCCGAACTTTGGAAACGTCGTCCGTGTGCCCAGTGCCAAAAATTTCAAATCCTTCCTTAATTGACTTTACACCAATCTCGTTGATTAGACTGCCTAGAAAATTGTGGAGAAAATCTGCTCGAGAAAATTGTGGCAAAATCAATGAAATCTAAATTCATAAGTAACTATGGACTTCAGCAATTTGGATTTCGCCCACGATCGTTGACGTGCTGCGCATTGATCTCCGTCCACGATTATATAACTGCGTGCTTGGAAGACATTAATACTGATGCTGTTGCGGTTACTGACTATGATTACTCAAAGGCGTTTGATTCGTTAAAGTCAAATCATATAATCAATCAGTTGATGCAGTTGCAATTTCCGCCAGGATTCATTAAGTGGATCATTGATTATTTTGAAGATCGGAAGCAATTTGTCAGAATTGGCCTTGCATCCAGTAATATTGCAAATGTGACTTCTGGCATACCACAGTGATCAATTTTGGGACCTTTTTGTACTGCGTTGCTACAAGTTCGTTTAGGATCGATCACCCGGATTGTCATATAGTCAAGTATGCAGACGATACAACACTTTGTTTCCCTGTTGTCAAATTGAGCGACAACAATCACATCATACAATGTCATGAACAACTTTTGGAATGGTCTGAATCAATGAATCTGAAAATCAATGAAATGAAATGCAAGACTTTGACAATTTTCAAACATTCCAGAGTCAACACTGTATACATTCCTGGTACTCAAGTGGTTGATTCTCTATGTTTTCCTGGAGTTCATTTCAATTCTAAAGGAACTTGGTCATCGCATGTAGATAGCACCATTAGAAGTGGTTCCCTCAAGTTTTACGTCCTTAGAATATTGCGACCTTTATTGTCCGACAGAAATTTGAAAACTGCTTACTTTGGTCTTGTAAGATCTCTGGTTGAGTACTGCGGTCCACTCTTCGTAGGATTGCATATGACAGATGTGAACCGTCTGGAACGCATACAGAGGAGATTCCACAAGCTTTTATGTTGTGCCAATGCGATTGTGAGACTTTGCCAGCTTTTGATCTTCGAAGGCATGACCAGGCATTAAAGCTATTCAACTGCATCGCAAATGAATATCACATACTAAGCTACTTACTCCCGCCAATGTCTGAATCTGGAAGATACATTTTGCCGTCCAGACGAACAGATAGACGAAGCCGTTGCTTTATTTTATACATGTGTTCTTTCTACAATTCGTTACACCAACGATGATTATGCGTTTCTCTGTAATGAACGATTTTCACTCTGAAAAAATAAAGCGCCTATTATTATTATTATTATTAATACAAGCTTCTAGATAAAAGATTCATCCCGCTCAGATTGTTCAAGGATGAAGTTGCAAAACTCCACTCCCCGCTCTCTATCATCGCTTGATAAGGCTTGTAGATGTTGTAATTTGTACAGTTTCATGCCCAATTGCTTTCTTAAAACTTTTCAAACAGTAGATTGAGGTAATTTGAGTTCAAGGTGCGCTCGACCAGTGGATTTTTGCGGACTTCGTACAAAAGCGTTTCGAATACGCTTAACACTCTCCTCCATCACTCGAGGTCGGACTGGACTCCTACGTTTGGACAGGCATCCAGTCTCGACAAATTGATGGAACCAACACAGCGTGTGTCTCCTGTCGGGAGGACCAACTCCGAGTTTGGATCGAAAAGCGCGTTGGACGACTGTTGTCGATTCAGATTTGTTGAGTTTGATAACACAGAAAGCTTTCTGTTTCGGCTGAGCTATGCCAGCAATCAACGAAAAATGACGTACTGTTTTGTTTAAAATCGCTGATAAGAGTCATGATGAATGAAGATTTCATTGATTTATGCTGTGGGAAGCCCTGAGGGAAAATTAAAAATTGCTCGGTTAAGTTTGGAGAATCTTTTAATATTATATACCGTAATACGGGCTAATTACAGCCACTTTTTCATGTTCTCTCAATTATTTTTTATTTGGTTTGTCAACAGACTCTATTTCACCGCTATGAACTGCAGAAATCGAATTTAATTTGTGAATCTAGTTTAAATTTTGGAATTTGGAGTTATCATTAACCGTGAGATTAATTTTCCGGGTGGTATCAATTTTTTAAAAAATCAGGCTAAATACAGTCACCCTAAAAATAATTCATAAGAAAGTAAAAACAAGGCTATTCATCATAATTCTAATTCTATCATATCATGAGCATAGAATACATTTATAGTATCTGTCTGTCATTGATTCGATGCAATCTCCACACTTCCAGATCAAACACTTTGATTTAACTGTGCGAAAGACTGTCACATCCAAAGACTAGGAGGTGTGGAGTTCAGAGGAAGTGCGATCAACATAATGTTGTGTTTGTTGGCCAACTCAATAACTTCAACGGAAAAGTGGGCTGCCAAATTGTCTCCAATAATCACCTTCATGCCATTCAAGTGTGATACTTCAGGAATGAATATTTCACGGAACCAGTCTTCAAAAGTCTTGTTGTCAAACTTCCTGTCACGTTGAATAGCGTTAGCAGCACCTTTTGTCCAGCCCTCATAGAAGTTTTGGGCTTTATACCAGGGATGTGGAGTCGGAGTCCCGGAGTCCTATCATTTTTGCTGGAGTCGGAGTCCTATCATTTTTGCTGGAGTCGGAGTCGCAGTCCTGTCAAATGATAGGACTCGGGACACCAGCCTATAAGTAGACCCGAAATATAATACAAACAAATTATTTATCCTCGTGCATAGCTGTTACTGTCTTGATATCAACTTTCAGCGTCAAACAAAAGTACAGAGACACTTCTGCATGCAAAGCTTGTAATAGTTGAGGGAATGAACCGTGATAGTGAAAAAAGGATTGTCTTTTCACTCGGTGATTTAGTATCAGTAGAGAAGACAGGCCTTCCTAGCCTCGATCACACCTACGCGCCAAAGGCACCTACAACAGAGACAAAAATGAAATACTAGTTTGTTTGAGAACATTAACCTCTTACCCTCACGTTAATCGTGTGTGATCTCTCCTCCAAAGCGCATATTACAATCGAAAGGGTACTCATATTTTTTGAAGAAGGATGGGGATTTTCCTGCCTGGCAAAGACTGGAGAAAAACCGTGTGAGGCACACATCAACAAGATGGGAGGAGCCGAGTCGTATGCATCCAATTGAAAGCGACATTTGATGAACTTTCATCGAAAATGATTGATTATTGATACAGCAATGATCCCTAAAAATACGTTCAGGCAAGCCTGTAATGATCTATGATTTTTCAAAAACTAGGCTTTATATATTGGCCACCCGGAGTCGGAGTCCTATCAAAAGCCGGAGTCCTATAAACCCCGGAGTCGGAGTCCTATCAAAAGCCGGAGTCCTATAAACCCCCCGGAGTCGCAGTCCTATCAAAAGCCGGAGTCCTATAAACCCCCCGGAGTCGCAGTCATATTAAAAGCCGGAGTCCTATAAACGCCCGGAATCGGAGTCCAATCAAAAGCCAGAGTCCTATAAACCCGAGGAATCGGAGTCCAATCAGAAGTCGGAGTCCTATAAACCCCGGAGTCCTATAAACCCCGGAGTCCTATAAACCCGAGGAATCGGAGTCCAATCAGAAGTCGGAGTCCTATAAACGCCCGGAATCGGAGTCCTATCAAAAGCCGGAGTCCTATAAACCCCCGGAATCGGAGTCCTATCAAAAGCCGGAGTCCTATAAATCCCCGGAGTCGGAGTCCTATCAAAAGCCGGAGCCTGTAAACGCCCGGAATCGGAGTCCTATCAAAAGCCGGAGTCCTATAAACCCCCGGAGTCGGAGTCCTATCAAAAGCCGGAGTCCTATAAACCCGAGGAATCGGAGTCCAATCAGAAGTCGGAGTCCTATAACCCCCGGAGTCCAATCAAAAGCAGGAGTCCTATAAACGCCCGGAATCGGAGTCCTATCAAAAGCCGGAGTCCTATAAATCCCCGGGAGTCGCAGTCATATTAAAAGCCGGAGTCCAATAAACGCCCGGAATCGGAGTCCAATCAAAAGCCAGAGTCCTATAAACCCGAGGAATCGGAGTCCAATCAGAAGTCGGAGTCCTATAAACCCCGGAGTCCTATAAACCCGAGGAATCGGAGTCCAATCAAAAGCAGGAGTCCTATAAACCCCCGGAGTCGGAGTCCAATCAAAAGCCGGAGTCCTATGAACCCCCGGAATCGGAGTCCTATCAAAAGCCGGAGTCCTATGAACCCCCGGAGTCGGAGTCCTATCAAAAGCCGGAGTCCTATAAACCCCCGGAGTCGGAGTCCTATGAAAAGCCGGAGTCCTATAAACCCCGGAGTCGCAGTCCTATTAAAAGCCGAAGTCCTATAAAACCCCGGAGTCGGAGTCCTATCAAAAGCCAAAGTCCTATAAAACCCCGGAGTCGGAGTCCTATCAAAAATTATCAACCTCTAGAGTATCTTAAGAGAGTGACAACTATTAAGTCAATGCAAGACACCAACACCCTTGATTCCCCGATCGCACTCACCTGACCCAGGAATCGAACCGAAGTCCGCGGTGGAGACGAGCTCGCACCTTCTTCACTAGGCCACGCCGACCGCACTCGCCTGACCTAGGAATCGAACCGAAGTCCGCGGTGGAGACGAGCTCGCACCTTCTTCACTAGGCCACGTTGACGGTTCAAAAGGAATGCGAGTGAAGGCAGAAGTCATCTCTAAGTGATATCGACAGCATATTGTCCTACTATAAATGGGTCCATATCACTATTCAGATTCAAGAAATGAAACACAAATTTAGTGAATCATAAAATCATGCCGATGAACCTTGAATTAAAAACATGAAATTTCAGCCAAGAAAGCACAATCAGATCTCAACTGTTCCTTGAAAACTTCCATTATAATGGGGTTCATGACATTTCCTTGATCATCAACATAATTTCTGCTTAGTTACGATGCTTGTCAGCAAATATTCATTCCTTTTGATATCCAACTTGTTTCATGCTACTTATACAGGGCTTGTGCTGCCTCAGGTGATATTATCCTTAAATGGATAGCACCTCAGGTCTGTCAACATCCTGATTGAAGATGAAATCACTTTTGAAAGATCATTCACTTCTTCTGACTTGGCGGTCGAAGTACAGCCTCCATTGTGAAAGAAGATGGCGGAGATCACCTGCTATGCCATGACAACGTCGGACTGAGCGGAAAGGAACTGAAACTGATGCGTGCAAAGCCCTGGAGTCTGTCAGCTCTATTCAGACGGTTCCACTTCGATGATATAGCGACTGTGCATCAAATAATTTTCTCATTCATCACCGACGCTGGTCAGCTGCTCTTCAACTCCTCTGTGTAAGTCGTTTCTTATCTGTAGAGAATTCTAAGAATTTCCGATAATTGATCAATCGAACGATATTTCATCAAGACCATTAGGTTATAAGGATCAAGAATGATTTCAATTGACTTCTTGTTGCAATTACTATTCATCTCTACGTTCTAGAAAATGTCATTTCCCTTTTCCAGTATTCCAGTTTCCACACAAGGCAATGTCATGTCTTTCTGTTTTTAAAAAGTAATTCTCGTGTTATCTTGTTGACCGTTCTGTCTAATCTATAACTTTCCCTGATTAAGGCCTAGCTTCTATTCAACTGAAGCTAATTCGAAGTAAAATCATTTTAAAATAAAGAGTTGCTTTTCAGAGATGAGCGCACTTCGAAAATTGCAAGTCTGATTGCTGATTGTACAATTTGAATAAGAAAATAGATGTTCCGATAAGTGAAACTTTCTTAACATTGAATTTTATCTTCTTAAAGTAAATTAATCGAAGTTTATTCCAAGAGATGTTGATAGCACAGCAATATTCATATGGAACCAAACTCGTCATGTCTGATGGTTGGAAATGTTGAGCTATACAGTCATTTTAATCTCAATGTAAAGGTTATCCGAGTTCTCAGGAAACCCTACTGTAACATGTGGTTCTGCTATAGTTTCTCGTCATGTCTGATAACTGTGCAGGTTTCACAAAAAGTCTGGGCTCACTTATAGAATTTCAAGTTTCCGGATATATTTTGTAGTATTTCTACGTTTTCGAACAAAATTTAACGTCACAATCATAGAGAAGACATTTCAATTTTAGATTTCATTTCAATGTTGCCAACAAACTTTCTTGAAGAAACATATTCTTTACATTTGATTATAATACGAAGTTTGGTGATAAGACCACAGAACTTATACGAAGCGTTGATCTGATGAAGCACGTGAACTACATTATTTCGTTCTAAGGATAACCTCCAGACTTCCATATGGATTCTAAATTCCTTGGCACACATCAACTTTTCGCAGGCCTTCAGTGTCGATTTTAAGCTCTCATGACTTCTCTGTTAGTCTGACAAAGTCTTGCATCTGCTTTAATCGATTATTGCATTTACTGGCGAGTTACTTCATTTTACAGGTGAACTACTTGGTAACTCTTAACTTCTATCTAATAAAATGCTTGCTAATATCTGTGTCATGCATTGTATAATGACCGGCTCCCCAAAAACTTATTAATAAAGTTTATAAATAAATTGTGATTGTTGTATGAACAAGAAATTAGTTCAGGAAAAGCTGCTGTTTAATCATCCCATGTGTCCCGGGTTCTGGCTCCTACAATTACGGAGCTTTTATTTCATCATGACATGCCTTATACTCATTATTGTATCAATTGATAGTTTTCTATGATAATCTGTTGCACCTAAGTGTGATAAACTAAGGAGCGGAAATGAAACATAGACATTAATACCAAGTACTTCCAAACATTTTGCGGTACCTGTAAATGTTGAGTTACATGCTGTCATTTTCATTGTTGTATCATGCATTTAATCTCGATGTAAATCAGGGTTACTGTGGGTATGGGGATTATGTGGGCATACCCATGGGTATGGGGTGGGAATGGTTGCTGAGGCCATCCCCACAGCTCCCATAGCATCTTCTATGGGGATTGTTATAATTTTTAACATTTAGTAGAAGCAATCAGAACTGACATTTAATCACTCTGACTCATTTAATCAATTCTGACTTTGAATTAATTAAACAGCTTACCATCTCACAGCTTAAATTCTATGAAATATCTGTGCTGTTTGACAATGTTCTTGACTGACTAATAATAGCCTCGCTGTGTGAAGCACGTCTGAAGGGGAAGACCGCTAGAAGTTTGCTTTAGCGTAGAACTGAATGGAGCCTGATTCGCACACCTTTTTATGCCGGTAAAGACGGCGGTATATACCATACCAGTGAATCAATTACATGCAGATTTAATCACTTTGATTCACAATGATTATGTGACATAAATGTGCTTGCATGATAAATGCGATTATTAATCTGAAACTTATCAATGTATAAGAAATCCTAATAAAGCATCTCTGTTATGCATTATCTGTTATCTCATTACACAGGAAGCAGAGAATACATGGATCATTCCACAGAAAACTTGAAACTTTTTGTGCTGAAACCACTTTTCAATATTCATAATTTCGACTTCACAGGATTATCAAAACAGAGAATGTCTGTAATGTATAACAAGATTTTAGGCTCGCACGAAGTTCTGAACTCTTGTCAATGCACATGTGTAGTACTCGTATTAAGTAACCGACCTGTCGGTGGTGTAACGTGTCCGCATAGAGGCACAGCAAAATTTTCAGCAAAATCCGCTGCATAAGAGATTTGAAAATAAAGTAGGGTGATATTAGCAGGATCTGCTGAAAACGTTTCAGTAAACGCTCACTTGTAGTTGTAGCAAATAGTAAAAGGAAGGGTCTACATGAATTTATCTTGTCCCTAAGATTTTGTGTCAGTGGTACAGGCTAACACGATGCGTTTCGACTCCCATCATCTTCTTGTGTCGAATTTGGCATCAAATGCTATTTTGATTGAATTCGGGAGCGTGGAGGCATGGTTATCTGTTTAAGTTCAAATTCATTATCTATCCCGCAACACGCATTTCAATATGCTTACTCCATCACGCACGAGAATAGCTTCAATGTTCAAAATAACTAAAGTTATGAAAACATAGCATCTACCCGTACTACAGAAAATGCAGCCGTCGTTTCGAGTGAATTTCGTTTCAACTTATATACTGAGCTAAAAATGATTTTCTAAATGTCGTCAGTGGTGTAGCAGTCAGTGGCAAGAACTTTGGTTAATGATGCAGCGACAAAAAGTTTCATCCTATTTGTATGTATGACTCGTATAGCGAGTATTCTAGGCCTGCCTTAGCAACAATAATTCATCGTGGTTACTGTCGCAAGACACATGCATTGGGGGAGGATCGGTGCTCAAAAGTGCTCTAAGATAGATCGCTCTCCTTCAGATGTAATGCAGAACTTACACTCACACCTGCAACAAAAGGACAGCTGTGGGAAAAGCAGGTACCTAAAGCTCATTCAAAAAGTTAAAATCCTGCATGAAGATCCCTAAAATTAAGTCTGAGTCGTTGATGAAGAAGCTACATAGAAATAATAGTCGAATAGTCAAAACATACACGTACGTTTCATTTCACAGTGATCGATGACCTCAGATCGAATTTTCTTCTGACTTGTTCGTAGACAAGAAGCGAAGCAGACGATATGTCGATTTGCCTGCGGTCAGCTTGTTAAGAAATTTATTTTCAGTTTGAAACTCGACTGGTTCCACGTGATTGCGAAGAATGACAATGCTGCAGGAAACTGAAGTAAAATTGCAGTTTCTGAACCTCGATTATACTTAGTAGGGTAGAGTGTGGTAAGAGGCCCTCATCGATTTCTCAGAAGTCACAAATGATGCAGGATATTTGATCCCTCTCAGGAGTAATACTCATGAAAAATGGGTTGGAACACAAAATCATTGAATTTTCATCATTAGTTTAGAAAATATGCTGCTTTCTCATTTTCGATACTTTTGATGTAATTTTTGAATTTAGTGATAATTTGGCCAAGAAGTGACCTACAATTAGGTACTTTTCTAACTGTTTTTCAAGAGGTTGTCATTCAAAAAACTATGCATTGTTGAAACAAATGAAAGGAGTTCCAAAATTTGAATACAGCCAAAAAACACGTAAACATTTTAGGGTTATTGAATGAATATTTTACTAATGATTTTATTTCGAAAATAGTACTTTGAATTTCTGCAATGAAAAATAATCTAAAATTATATATATATATCTTGGTTTTGTGAAAAAGTGATCATAGAAAAGATGACTTTATTACTTTTCTGATGAAAATTAGTGTATTCCTGAACAAAATCTTCAATATTTAAAGAAATGTAGTATATTGAATCCTTGACATCTAATTGAAAATCGGTAGAAAGTAGCACCCGTGGAGGCTACGTTTGATATTGAGTTGATTTAAATTTGAATGAAGCCATAAATGTACTATTGGATTACCACCGGTTTTTAATTCTGTAATGAGAAACATGTAAGTTTACTTTTTACCTACATTTCATGCAAGTTCATTGTCTACAGGAAGTACATGTATATTAATAACCAATGTTGTACCTTGCGGGTTTTATCGTTTTACTAGGAAAATTGTTTCTGACTTGAATCTCCTATTCATTAATAAGTTTTAGTCGAATGGCTAGTCATGTACACTTTGTTACATGCACAATTAATTATTTATTTCATTCACATCCACAAGTAATGAGCAAGTCGGTTTAATCAGCAAAGTAAATCCATATAATTAGTCCTCAACTGGGCCATGATTTGTCTTTTAAAGACTGACATCACAGTATTTCAGAGTACGATAGAAATCATACACGGTAGGTTTGATTCCGCATTGTTGTGCACATTATTTTCACCTGTCATTGCAATTGATAGATAGAAAGAAAATACCATTGTCCAGTTTTGCATCTTGGTACAAGAATTTGAAGTTCTTGATAAATATTTCTTTCAAAATCTTTTGATTTCTTTAGACATAAACTGCAATAGAGAAAAATTCAAATACTCTCTATTATTTCTTGATTTTTGTTAATCAAGTTTTATCAACTGTTGGATTCTCACCATTGGGTACACATCTTCTTAACTATTTGAATAGGGAGGGGGAAGTTTGAGTAAGAGGTACTTGAATTATGAGTGAATGAATTTGATTACCGGAGATAGATTTTTCTGATGTGAATTAAAAAGTTGGCATTTCAGTGGTTGGTTGAATACCGGTGAAAGAATCTACCATTTGCTTTTCAATGATCACTTATCTCACACCTAATGCACGTTGTTCTAGACAGACCTGTGGAAGCTGTTAGTCAAATAGTTGATACTACAGTGTATAATCCTGTCAATGTCCTTGGTAAAAGTTTGATCAATCAAGCAACCTTAGAGTTGATCACTATTAGAGATGCTGAAAGTCTGAAATTCAGATCATCGACAATATCAACAACAATTCCACAATTGATGATAATTATTAGATACTTCCAGACTTTATCGAACAGCAAGTCGAGTGAAGTTTGTCCCTCTGGATGCAAGCGGTTACTGATAACAGAAACAGTCTGTGATCCTAATCAACACTAATGGGCATAAGGAACGCACTGCGGTAGTCCGCAGAATTGCAGCGTGATTCAAAGGTATAGTTAGTGCTGTGCAACAGGCACAAACAAATATGAATAAGTGTGAAGTGCTAGCAATAGGAACTTGAGACAATAAGGAGGATTGACCACTACAGAAAAAGTGCAGATTGACCTAATTTTGCCTATTTAATTATCATGGTAAATGATGAAGTCCTGTGGAACATTTTTTCGCGAGGAGAGGCCGGAAATTATTCCTAATGATTAATCACACTAAGATTGCCTAGATGTAATACGTAACTGGTGCTTTTAACGTGTATTCCGCATGCAACTGTTAATATTCCCGTAATGCAGGATTGGTTTTATTAGGTTTATTCAACTGAGATGCGTACAACAGGCTGGTTACAGCCCGGCATGCTGACAATGTCACCCGTGACTGGGCGGAAATAGTCGAGTTTCACCGTTTTAGGTGGCAAAAACTGGTTTATACCATCAGGCTTTCGATAGAAGCTTCGGACCCAAGGATCTCTTTGACTGTATAAATATTGTCCTTCATCTTTACTTTTATATTTGTAATCAGTAGTCTGTAAATATTGCTTTTATTTACTTTTAGCTGCGTGCATGTCCTTGGTGAATATCTATGACATGTTAACTTTACTAATTTATGGGAACACTGGTGGTGATTTTCTTAGTTTGACAGTTGAATCACACATGAGTAAGACGTAAGCCGAAGCGTCGCACTGTTAATGATGAATTTGTATCCGAGAAATTGGAAATTTTTCGCAAATTTCTTTGATAATTTTCATTTTGGGGAAAGTTTCTTAGCTTGACAGTTGAATCACACATGAGTAAGACGTAAGCCGAAGCGTCGCACTGTTAATGATGAATTTGTATCCGAGAAATTGGAAATTTTCATTTTGGGGAAAGTCTACTTGAAAACCTTCAGGATCACGAGTTTGTAGTTCCTAGTGTGTCCTTCACAATCTCGAAGTCTCGGAATTTACGAAAACCCACGGAATGGTAGATTACAATGAGATTTCAATTCAAGGCCTTCACAACCATTCATTAAAAGGCTAGGGTCAGAATTCCTGATATACATGATTATCTCTCCCAGAAAGTTATTAGCGAAACGTAAGAAAAACCAAGAGCGAAAAATCACAAACTGCACGACGTTGCGTGTACTCATGAAACTCGTGTACACGTGCTCATGGAATTTTGGTGAATCAGATACATTGACAGCCAATGCTTATAAAGGCCTAGCATATATGCAAATCGGTGACAATTACCGTTCATCAGCTCATGTTTGCGGTCCATAGAAGCTCTGTGAAGTTTAATGAGCTCAACTTCAAAAATCCGAGTACAGACAGGATCACTCTGACAGTCCAGGAATTTTGTAGAGTATTCATCAAAGGTTCCGTATTTGTATCGTTAGAACCATAGACATCGAACACCAACTAGGTCTAGACCGAACACCTCCTATCTGCTTCATTGAATTTCGTGGCAAGGTCATTTGGTCGACCAAGAGAGGCTTTAATTCAGATCTTTGTTTTAAATCATTAAATTAGCTGTCCGCCAACTCAAGTTTTTGACAGTTCTTGGAATTGCGAATTAACCAATTCTTCAAAATAATTCATACGATATTGATTATGCATGATTAAATCGGAGACCATTAGTTTTTCTCTTCTGTCTTGCTCGCATAGCTGCAAAGTTTCTTTTAGGCGCAAGCTTCCTCCGAATATTACGTGACTGACGTGACTACTGCAATCAGGAATATAACAAGACAAACATATCGGCGTATAAAGATTGCAGAGTGCCAATGTTGACTTGTTGCTTTTTCTTGCTTCGTCCCTTTTGGTTCTTCTTGGAAATTTTATGATTTCTCATGCGAATCAAACTCATTTTCTAGAGAAAAGCGACTCCGAAGCACCCAAAAGTTATGAAAATCATTTGACCGCTTAATTCATTATCTGCAATGGATGATTTCTATTGGCTATTACTAAAACACACCGAAGGACAAAATGAAAATTACTTTTCCAAAATTACATTTTGGCCTCCGGTGTGTTTTAGTAATAATCTTCCAATATCAGCATCTGTAGTCGGTACAGATGACATAGACGTCTGTTTTGAGCGTGTATGCGAAAGTTTTGTAATCTGTGGTAGTACAGTATGCTAACAGCAAGAATGAGTAGTGTTACAAGTCTTAGGATTTCTATTTTCACCAGATATTGGGCCAAAGCCGATCAATTTTAATTCGTTGCCACGAGAAAGCTCCATTGAGTTATTTTAAGAACTGATTAATCCAATGGTTACAACAACATTGTATTTGTGCATTTGCATATTACAGAGCTTCATCAGTCCTCATTAGGACTACTTCAATTAATAATTTAAATTAGCAAGCATTATATTCTATTATAAATGGCTGCTGGGATGATTTTCATCATGGTATGAGAATTAATAGATTAACGTCCAGAATCTCTCAATCCTGAACAAAAACACAACAATACTGATCGAAAAAAATTGATCTAGTGCAAATGATTCTAAGTAGACTGCACATATTTAGTTTCTTCACTTTCTCTGATGATCACAAATGTAAAGGACAAACCACGTGCTTTTGTGGAAACTTATGGAAACTTCAAAACATTTCAAGTAATAAAACAAGAAAAGATATTCGACATAGTGTGGCTTTAATTGCCGTGACCTTGACCAGCTGTTCAGTCTAGACCATAGTGCTTAGTGTTCGATGTCTGTGGTTAGAACAACGTTCTTTGATGTATTCAAAGCTGTTCGAAACGTGATTATTTTTAGCAAATGACGAAACTCAACTATCAGCTTTCATGCTAATACCTATGATTGCGTGCACGAAAAACGTTCACTTATTCATGTTCTGTAATGCGCGACTTTTTCTTAGTGGAAGCTTTGCAGGCAGAACTTTTCGCTTCTGGTTCAACATCGGAAACGCTTCATCGTTTAAGAAGTACTGTGGTTGTTTTGCTTTATCCTTTTGAACAAATCGTACCTCCTGGCTAATGTCTTGTCGCTATCGGAAGACTGTTCAGAGCAAACACGACTTTACTAAGACGGCTGAGACCTCAGTGCTGCAGCCAACGCCGTGTATGGCTGCCGTCTCTTATTGTCTCCTTATTACCGAGAATTGTCAGACGCGTAGCGAGAGACCTCCACCTCGAATTGCAAATCATTAAATCAACTAGTCTGATGCTCTAGAAGCAGACCAACTTAAAGAATTGACCGGAGTACACCTTTCAGCAGAATTACTTTAAAGCTGAAATGTAAGAAGCCGTTGCAAGAGTGCATCGTTGATGTGGCAGTTAGTTTTATTACCATTTATGACTATAGTTTTAGTGTGGCCTCAAATTTACTTTCATTGGGAATTTTGGAAGCTTCTTTCCAGGGGGACCCCCCAATCTGCTGTCCATGAATGCAGAGGCAACTTCAAATAAACGCGACATTTGTCCAGGGGCATGGCCACCCCTGGACTCCCAATCTGCGGTCCATGAATGTAGAGGGAACTTCAAATTGAACGCGACATTTGTCCAGGGGCATGGCCACCCCTGGACCCCAATCTGCGGTCCATGAATGCAGAAGCAACTTCAAATTGAACGCGATATTTGTCCAGGGGCATGGCCACCCCTGGACCCCCAATCTGCGGTCCATGAATGCAGAAGCAACTTCAAATTGAACGCGACATTTGTCCAGGGGCATGGCCACCCTGGACCCCCAATCTGCGGTCCATGAATGTAGAGGGAACTTCAAATTGAACGCGACATTTGTCCAGGGCATGGCCACCCCTGGACCCCCAATCTGCGGTCCATGAATGTAGAGGCAACTTCAAATTGAACGCGACATTTGTCCAGGGGCATGGCCACCCCTGGACCCCAATCTGCGGTCCATGAATATAGAAGCAACTTCAAATTGAACGCGACATTTGTCCAGGGGCATGGCCACCCCTGGACCCCCAATCTGCGGTCCATGAATGTAGAGGGAACTTCAAATTGAACGCGACATTTGTCCAGGGGCATGGCCACCCCTGGACCCCCAATCTGCGGTCCATGAATGTAGAGGGAACTTCAAATTGAACGCGACATTTGTCCAGGGGCATGGCCACCCCTGGACCCCAATCTGCGGTCAATGAATGTAGAGGGAACTTTCTTTTTCTCATAATTATGAATCAATGTTTTGTCGATTAAGCATGAAATATGCCTGTTTTTATTTGCTTTGCATTTTCAACTTAAAAAACGCTATCTCACTGCGGTTATGAAATCGTGCATACAAAATATCATCCAATATTGCTCTCATCGATTTGTTAGTGACGTCATCCTTACATTTGATGAGATGAGTGATGCTATGCATGGTTGGTTGACTGAAACATGAAGCTAATGCAGTCTTTGCGGTATACTACAATCAATTTGATCGATGTACATTCTTCTTTCTGTAACAGAGTTCTCAAAGACGCTGAATTAAGGAAAAAATATATATTCATTATACTCGGTTTTTTATGCTAATTGTTCTGTCTGAAATCAGTGTAAAAACTGAAGGTAAAAAGCTCCCATGTGTATCACTATCTATTGATTGTCAACTTCCTACGTGCGTAGCAAATGCTGATGCATGTTGAACTACACGGAATATATTAGACATGTTTATCACAAATAAGGAGTTATATTATGATAGTGAATTAAGCGATTCGCAGGTCCCTAGTCCCTGTACAGCACTGTTCGTCTTTCCGCGTGGAAATGCTGGAGTAGGGGCATCTTGTAAAGACAGCATCATGAAGCAGTGTCTGTTATTGAATGCTTGTTATCTTCGAATGATTTTTGCATTTTCTGCTTTACAGGTTTCTTCGAATATTTCAATTCACATTTGAAATGGCAGCTGCATTTGAGGAAGGTAAGTTTTGCGTGTTGACTACATGGATAAATAGTGAAAGCATGCCCACACGTATGTGTTTCCGCTTTTAGTCTTCTTTCAGGCGCTATCAGCGTGTCACTTTCACCAGTCACAGTTTCAATTATCTTCATCAACGTGTCCACAGTGATCGTTCCAAAACCCTTTCTTCAATTTGCTTATTTGTCATATTGCAGCTAGAGCATTGGATTGAATAGATGGATGATGTTTCAGAGCTTTCTCTTGTGTATTTTTGAAATATTTGCTTCTTTTAGTTGACCGAGAAATTCCTTCAGAAGTACTAGTGGTAAGATGTCCTGAATATGCATGGACAGATGACAGACATTAAATGTGAAAGACAGTTCTTTTGTGGAATAGTATCCGATTATGTTGCTTATAGCATCTTGGTCTTGTGGCGGTATGGTTGTTAGGGAAAAGCTGTTCTCTAAATGAGCTGGTATGGATCGTATGGATCGGTGATTTTGACAAGATTCATGAATGTTTCGTAAGGCCGTTGTACCTAGAGGCAGCAGATCTTATACCAGGCCATTTATAGAACAGTTGACGCTAATGGGTGAAATCAGCGGTCATCTGCAAATTCTCGAACAGAAATGTAGATTTTATGTTATGAGTTCCTTTCTATCCATGCCGCTACTATACTCATCGTCAGCATAGTCAATTTTATGAAGCCACGAAATAGTAGTTCAGTCATTGACTTAGGCTACGTGAGCCCTTGAATGTTGAATGTGATATTATGCATGGAATAGCATTTCCATGATCTCCTGTATGTAATGGTTGTATCATAGCTAAATCTAGTTTCACAGGGCTCGAGAAAAGAACAAGGTGACATATACCCATGATGCAACCGCTTACCTTCACACGGTACTTATGACGTCCTACATATGTAGAGAACTAGCTAACAACGATAGGGGTACCAATGTCGAATACCGGTTGTGCTTATACAATCATGACGGGTTATCTCAAATGACGAAATTTTATACTTGCACGTTGCTTTTGGTGTCCAATATGTCTGTGTTGTCTGCATCTAGGGATGCAACGGATTTGAAAAATCCCTATACACCCACAGGAATAAACATCTAATTTACATATTATTTTGTTCTTTTAGAATAACCGATATTCGATATTTCATTGTCACTACAATTACCTATAGTTTTTCACTACAATTTCTTTTAGCCTTTGTCACCTTGTCAACTCCTGCATTTTTTTATAATACAACCGAACTCAGATGCATGCATTTGCATTGAAATGGCTTTTCAATGGTTGACAAGCCGTCGAAGAGTGAGTTCCAATTGATACTATTTGTTTTTAGCAAAAATAACAATTCCGGCAAAATGGCTTCATATAATGCGCTTGCCCAGGTCTCATAGAAATATTTACAGTCAGCTGAGTCAGTCTGTCATCCTGGATATAATTTTCTTTATAATTCGAAATTTCGATGCAATCTCACTGATCAATGTGAGATGAAACTACTTTTATGTTTTGACTATTCGCCTATTATTTCTGTGTAGGTTCTTCATCAACGAATCAGACTTAATTTAAATTGGAATCTTCGTGCAGGATTTTAACTTTTTCTAACTAACTTCAGGTACATTTCCTTTCTGTTGGAAGTGTGGCTGTAAGCTTTGCATTGTATCTGTAGCAGGACGACCTATCTTTGAGGACATTTTGAGTATCGATGCTCGCCCAATCAGAACACACCGGTATGTTGCGAGGGCAAGCGCGATGAATTATTGTTGATAAGGCAAGCGTGGAATACTCCTATCCCTCAGAGACATGAGGGGGTTTCAGTGGACCACGGGGCCATATTTTTCTATTCCACTTTTTCTTTCGACGATATATCAACCGCTCATACATACCCTTGTAAAATCATCATTTTTGACAGTGATTCTGTGTGTGATATTTCATTTCAACTGAGTCAGTAAAAGTATGGCGTAGGGGTCCACTGGACCCCTTCCGGTCTCAGAGGGTGTAGAAATTCCCATCCAAAAATGTGTAACAGGATGCCTTTGGTGCAAATTTCGTTGCATTTCTTTACACCACTGATCAATGTCCTTGCCAATGACGACATTTAGAAAATCGCTTTTAGATCGGCAAGTTGAAACGAAATTCAGTCAAAGCGATACATTTTCCAGTGCAGGTATGCTAAGTTTTCATCAATTTTAGCTTTGAAGCTATTCTCTTGTGATGTCGTCCGTTGCAACACAGATTTGGAATAAGTGTGCGCTATGAAGTAAGCACATTGGAATGCGGGATAGAAGATGAATTTGAGTTTAGATGGATGACAGTGGTTCTACACCACCAAAATTTAAGGAAATTGAAGGTGCCAATTTATACACGAGAATATGATAGGAGTCGAAACGCATCGTGTTAGCCTGCACCACTGATACAAAATGTTATGGACAAATCGAATTCATGTAGACCTTTTTACTATTTACTACAACCGCAGATGAGTGTTTACTGAGACTTTTTCAGCATATCATGCTAATATCACCTTACATAACCATCAAAGCATAGAAATTAATGAAATTTTTGATGTGCCTCTATGGGAACATGTCAGTACACCACCGACAGATCGATATTACATAATACGACATTGAAAGAGTTAAGAACGTCATGCGCACCTAAAATCTTGTTACCTTGCAGACATCCTCTATTTTTATAATCCTGTGTAGTCTAAATTATGAATATTGAAAAGTGGCTTCAGGACACAAAATTTCAAGTTTTCTCTGGAGTGACCCAAAGTAGAACAGAGATGTTTTATTTGGACTTCTTATATATCGTGGCAAGTTTCAAATATAGGCTAATGATTAATCGCATTTATCACGTAGGCATAATTATATCACACAAACATTATGAATCAAGAATTATTTGATCTAGTTGTATATAAGTGATTTATACAACTAGAGATAATATAAACGGCCATGAAAAGGCGTGCGAATCGGCCTCCATCCTTATGGCGTTCTTCCCCTTCAGCCGTCCTTGACACAACTAGGCTATTATAAGGAATTCAAAATCATTGACAATGTGTTGCGGATGTGAAATCAGCAAAGACGTTTCACGGAAATTAGGTGGTGAGATGGCAAGATGATTGATAATTCAAAGGCAGAATATGATGAAATATCAGTTCTGATTGCTTTTAGTGAATTCAAAAATCATGACAATCCCCGTAGAAGCGCTATGAGAGCTGTGGGAATGGGCTCAGAACGGGAGTTCGGTAAAATTTTCCATTTCGTCTCACCAATTCGTCGGTTATCGATATGACGAAATAGATAAAATAGAGCTATCAAGTGTGCTATACTCCCATTTTTCGCAAATGTTATCATAATTTCTATCATCTGATTCTGCCAACCCATAATTTACATCAAGATCTCTGTTTTCCTCATTAAAAACCCACTTGCTTTACATTTTGGATCTGAATGATTATTGTTGTGAATTTGACCTGCGTTCAATAGGCGTGAATATACAGATGTTTTGGTGGTGCAAAGTCTAGAGAATCTACAATTTATCAAACAACGATTCGTATTGGAAGTTTCCCCCAAAATGTCCCCAAAGGTCCGAATCTGATGTTTAATTTTACGCTTGAAGTCGATTTACAGCTGAATGATTAAAACTTTTTTGAAAATTTTATTATTTTTACGTGAATTTTATTATGAATTTTTTTTGCACAAGAGAGTTAATTATTTTTCTTATCAACAGCAATACTTTCAAATCAGGTCACAAATGATCACCATTAGTCACCCATGATGGAACAACTGTAAAAATGATTTTCATTCGCGTGATCGGTGCTGTATAGAAAATAGCCCTATTATGTTTCAAGCGTAATAACGTTACATTGAAACGTAATAACTTAACACAGACAATATTTTTTCATTGTAAACAATTATTCAAGGTCTCAAGAGGAACATCGGGAGCATCGCGACATAAAATTGATAAATTTCAAATTCTATCGTGTGTATTTGATATCAATTTATCTAAAAAAATAACTGGCCGTTTTATGAATAACAACGCAACATTGCACGTGAACACAAAATTCCAATAACTTCTTTTGTAGTCCAGTATATAGAACAGTTTGGTGTCAATTTAGCGGATAAAATAAATAAAATATATCTATGTTTTATTTAGATGCTCCGAAGGTATTGTTTGCATGTTTCATTTGTTTTGTTATTCTTCATAAGAGAATCAATAATAAATTAAGTTCGTCGTAGCAACGTTACACGGTTTGCCATGAAAATCGAGTAGTCGCTGCTTATGAGAAAATGTCTATGAATTGAGAGATTTGATCGAGACCATTATACCATATAAGCAAAGTTGAAATGAAATTAGTATCCTAGTTGTTGGAAATAAGTCGTGGATTGCCCTAGAAGTTGAAGTCACGGAGTCAAGCCAAAATAGTCCTCGTGCGAATTGGAATTAAAGGTTTTGATAAAACTGTGCCAGGAAAAGTCTCGATATAAAATGCAAATAAGTGAGACGTCTTCAGCAGCATCTGAAACCTACGCTTCTGTTAAATTTTAAGCGGAAATTTATAGTCTCTGAGTTTGAAACCAGGCATAAGTAGGCCTACTTTCACTGGCAGTCAGAGGTTTTTCGACTAAAATTTTCACCGAAACATAGTTTTTGATGCTGCCGAGACCGTCTCTGGTATTTAAATTTTTGAGACTTACCCTGGGACCGGTATATTGAAGCCGAATTTTAGGACCATTTTACGAACAGTGTTTTGACCATAAACCAAAGTCACACTTTGCCTTCAGAACTTCAGACTGCTATCTCATTTGTCATGTGATCATGATACTCAAACTGAGTGGGTAATTCAGCAACCGTCCACTGAAAAAAGCAAGCTGTCCGAATCAAAAATGATTGCACCTTGTATATATTTGTGACATCTTGAGCTGTAATTTACGCTGCTGTACTATGAACCGCATGTCAGGTCATTTCTGTCGCGGAAGCGAGTTGAAAGCTCGAGTTATAAACAGATCAGCCTACAGACAAGTATTTTCCGAAAAAAATATTATGCAGCATGCCTGTCTGAAAAAATGTTTTCATCCATTAAAAATGTAGTTCTAATGCAGGAAAGTATCGGAATTAAATCGTTTCGTGGTCAACTTACGTTGTTTTGCAAAGTGTTGGTGATATGTCACCAAGCTTGCAAGAATGCAAAAGTTGAATGCCTCAGATACTAATGCGAATCCCGCTTTCAGGAGTGTTCTCTTGGATACGTGTAGTCCAAATGCATTGAATCCATTTCTTACAGTTGCTATCTTTGATCATGCAAGCCTCATCCGAGGGTGAATCTGCTGACGTAACCGCTCTATAGTGTTCGTGCAGCACATTGTAAAAATTGATCAATAAAAGTTTGAATTAGCAACTATATTTATTACTAATATCATCTAATACGCAGTAAATTAGTGGCATAAATTGAAATATATAGGAATGGACTTAACCCATTTTTGCCCGGTATATGAAATAAAGCATGCCTGACTCCTAAATTCATATCATGACTTCTGGAAGGGTCCAATAATAAGAAAGACGTTTCATATTGAATTTTCAACCAGTATATTAGAAAATATGCAATGTTCCCACAGTGGGAACAGTGGGCACGAAGGGGACTATGTGGTTTACTGACAACGCATTATAAAATGTTGGTTACAGAAATTCACAAAGAGTTACAGAATGCCGTGGAAGTCTTTCCAGCATGCATTATGCAGATTCATGTCACATTTGGCGCACTTGCTCCTCGAGTTTCGCTTGCATACAGCACAGAGAGATTGATTCGCTGCATGAGTTATGTGGTGATTCCTGTTATCACAGCGACTTGTCTCAGGAACAGGACTGGCGATCTTCTTCGGATTCCTTCACGTTTTGTATTGTTGTCTGGTTTTCGCTGCCAAAAGATGTGCTTGCACTATATTTCGTCTGAAGCCCAGACCATCCTCTTTATTTCCTGGCTCTTTTCTGTAGAGCTGCCATGAGTTTTGAACTGCAGCATCAATGCCGAAGGCAATCAACTGAAAGTACTACTTTTTTGATCTAATTCCAACCCGATAATATGACACGTTTTGATCGAGCCGGTCAACTCCACCCACCATATTCTCGTTGTATTTCTTGATCAGTGACGGCTGAGGAACACTGATTTTCTTCTTGGCCGAGTTGTCCCATCGTGTAGCATTTGTTATGGGTTCTATCCCGTCAACAGTGCTAACGATTGTGACTGTGGTGTTATCTTGCCACTCTGCACAAAGTACGTTGGTGCTTCGGTCCTTCCTGTAATCAATGGAGCCACGTGGCTCCTTTTTCATAGGTTTCAATGGGCATTTTTCAATCCTGTTTGCCATTATTGTGCCGGTGTAGCCTTTCTCCAGAAGAATTTCGGCAAGTTGCAGTCCACTGAAGTATCGATCTGCGTAGATCTTGTAGGGGATCGGCGGAAGCTCTGACAGCTGATCAATCACAATACTTGCACCAATTGGTAATCCATTCAATGGATGTGGCCTCGGGTGATATGGCTCAAACTGTATGAGATATCCCAGCGAAGTGCAGAGACACCATATCTTATAGCCGAACTTCACCGGCTTCCCCTTGATGTACTGCTTGCATCCGTGTTTTCCGAAGTATGGCACCATACTTTCATCCACAGACAAACTTTCTTGAAGCAAAATCTTGCTATAAGTCAGGAAGCGCTCATTCTGCATTGCGAAGTATGGTCTAAGCTCAGCATATTTGTCATCCTGATCCAAGCATGCATTGTCACAGCAATGTTAAATACTTCTTTATGGTTTCGAAGGTATTTCTTGACATAGCTTCAGCAACAAATGCATTGTACGTTTCACTTGGATTCTGCCAAAACAGCCGCCATCGTGGAATGCTGACATAGAATAATGATAACACCAGAATCGCAATGAAAGCGCGGATGTCCTCATAATTTACAAAAAATCATGATCGCCTTTACTGCGAGCATAATTCATAGTCATGTCAGCTAGGTATCGACAAAAGCCCTCATCACCAGTAGAAAGTTCGCTTTGATCAAAGCAGAAATCATTCAAGGGGTTGCTTATGTCGGACTTCACCCACTTCCTTTCAATCTTTCTTCTTTTCGGGGGAGGTGCCACCGGTTCTCCGTCGTCATCGTCCTCATCACGCAGATTATCGCTAAGAGAGCGACTGGTTCCGGACCTTTCCCTGACAACGGCATCAGCCTCGGCATGAAGTTGGCGTCCGGTCAGATTTTCCAGGTTATGACATCTGATCACATCTTCATCACCGCTGTCTCCCTGCGACTCCTCGCCATCAGATGGTGGAAGTATGGCTACCGATGCAGCGTGAATGTCATCGTCATGTTCCACTAATGACACAATTTCGTCAACGGTGTTGAGTCTGAAGCTCCCGGGTTCAAATGCAATTCACGCGTATTGTTTTGACTCCACTTGTTGGTTCTGTCTATTCTTTGTGGTTTTTTTATATGATGAAGATGATTGGTGCACATTCTGTGAGTACTACAGTGTCTGTTAACAGCGCTCCCAATCAGATAAGTAATTTGAGATATGTCAAAAACCATGTGGGTATCCTTGCCCACTGTTCCCGCTGCGGGAACAAAAATATTCAGTTGCATTTTTTGGAAAATGGTATTTCGAAAATACAATTATTACAAATTAGAGCGAATACCCATTGCATCCTGATGTAGATGAATTTTTTTTGCACAAGAGAGTTAATTATTTTTCTTACCAACAGCAATACTTTCAAATCAGGTCACAAATGATCACCATTGGTCACCCATGATGGAACAACTGTAAAAATGATTTTCATTCGCGTGATCGGTGCTGTATAGAAAATAGCCCTATTATGTTTCAAGCGTAATAACGTTACATTGAAACGTAATAACTTAACACAGACAATATTTTTTCATTGTAAACAATTATTCAAGGTCTCAAGAGGAACATCGGGAGCATCGCGACATAAAATTGATAAATTTCAAATTCTATCGTGCGTATTTGATATCAATTTATCTAAAAAAATAACTGGCCGTTTTATGAATAACAACGCAACATTGCACGTGAACACAAAATTCCAATAACTTCTTTTGTAGTCCAGTATATAGAACAGTTTGGTGTCAATTTAGCGGATAAAATAAATAAAATATATCTATGTTTTATTTAGATGCTCCGAAGGTATTGTTTGCATGTTTCATTTGTTTTGTTATTCTTCATAAGAGAATCAATAATAAATTAAGTTCGTCGTAGCAACGTTACACGGTTTGCCATGAAAATCGAGTGGTCGCTGCTTATGAGAAAATGTCTATGAATTGAGAGATTTGATCGAGACCATTATACCATATAAGCAAAGTTGAAATGAAATTAGTATCCTAGTTGTTGGAAATAAGTCGTGGATTGCCCTAGAAGTTGAAGTCACGGAGTCAAGCCAAAATAGTCCTCGTGCGAATTGGAATTAAAGGTTTTGATAAAACTGTGCCAGGAAAAGTCTCGATATAAAATGCAAATAAGTGAGACGTCTTCAGCAGCATCTGAAACCTACGCTTCTGTTAAATTTTAAGCGGAAATTTATAGTCTCTGAGTTTGAAACCAGGCATAAGTAGGCCTACTTTCACTGGCAGTCAGAGGTTTTTTGACTAAAATTTTCACAGAAACATAGTTTTTAATGCTGCCGAGACCGTCTCTGGTATTTAAATTTTTGAGACTTACCCTGGGACCGGTATATTGAAGCCGAATTTTAGGACCATTTTACGAACAGTGTTTTGACCATAAACCAAAGTCACACTTTGCCTTCAGAACTTCAGACTGCTATCTCATTTGTCATGTGATCATGATACTCAAACTGAGTGGGTAATTTAGCAATCGGCCACGGAAAAAAGCAAGCTGTCCGAATCAAAAATGATTGCACCTTGTATATATTTGTGACATCTTGAACTGTAATTTACGCTGCTGTACTATGAACCGCATGTCAGGTCATTTCTGTCGCGGAAGCGAGTTGAAAGCTCGAGTTAAAAACAGACCAGCCTACAGACAAGTATTTTCCGAAAAAAAATATTATGCAGTATACCTGTCTGAAAGAATGTTTTCATCCATTAAAAATGTAGTTCTAATGCAGGAAAGTATCGGAATTAAATCGTTTCGTGGTCAACTTACGTTGTTTTGCAAAGTGTTGGTGATATGTCACCAAGCTTGCAAGAATGCAAAAGTTGAATGCCTCAGATACTAATGCGAATCCCGATTTCAGGAGTGTTCTCTTGGATACGTGTAGTCCAAATGCATTGAATCCATTTCTTACAGTTGCTATCTTTGATCATGCAAGCCTCATCCGAGGGTGAATCTGCTGACGTAACCGCTCTATAGTGTTCGTGCAGCACATTGTAAAAATTGATCAATAAAAGTTTGAATTAGCTTAACAATTCATTAACAATTAACACTTAACAATTAACAATTGTTACTATGCTTAACAAGAGAGTAACATATAACGTATCACAGAAAACAGCTGCATAAGGTCTAATAATTTTTCATACACTGAAAATCTGGCCGGAATTCAAAACCCCGCTACAGTTAGAATTTCCTCATGTCAGATGCTAATTTCAACCTGACTGTCACCAATCCGCAAGTGCCCAATGTGTGTACTTGGGAGCATAAAATACAATTATGCAAGATTTAAGCTCATCCAGATGAAGTCAGCTGCAAGTGAGCCAAAGTTTAACATCATCAATGCAGCCTTCAATCAAACTGGTTGCAGTACAAGTTTCACTCGGAATGGTAGACATATCAATGAATATTTCATCTGCAAAAATGATATTTCACACCATGCTTGTCAAGAACACGCGACAGGGTCGACATACAAACACTGAAGAGAATCGGACCCAATACCGATCCCTGAGGTACTCCACACGGCATGATATAAAGTTCTAAATTAAAATGATTTACTGCCATCTATTATTCAGACACGACTTAATAATTTTTCGTTCAGTTCAAAATTTTCTACTGCAGTTAGAATTTCTTCGTCTTATAAAACTGAGCTCAGTGAGATCGCTTATTGAAGAAATGTTTCTCTTCTTTCAGAGTTATGGAGGGTCCTCGTCACGGCTGAAAATCCTAATTGGGACAAAAATTACACATTTCCCCCGGATACTCCGCTTTATCAAGTATTGGATAGTTGGCAGAGGCATTTCGGTGCCTTTGGGCATTATGAATTTAGGTCGGATAACAAAACTGAAATCTACGATATCGACTTCACCCTCCGAGAAGTCGGCGAGACGACTGAGGGATCGAAAAAGGTGTTGCTGTCTGTTGAGCTCTCAGATGCTCCAACGCCACCTGGAACACGAAACATTCGCATAATGATCAATGGAAGGTGCCGACACTACGTTGTCAGACCGCATTACCGGCTAAAGAAAATAGTTGGGAAATACAAGTATCTGACATTCTTGCACAACGGGATTCGTCTTGATAAAAGGAAAACAATCCGGCAGCTGAATATTCCCGAAGACGGGATTATCACTGGAGTAGATACGATTTCAGTGGAGTTGACGGACGGTTCTCAAAGAGCAGCTCATTTACCTGATACGTCAAATGTTTGCCATCTGAAGAAGGAGCTAAGAAAGTTTGAGGGAAAGGATTTCCTTTTCCAATCTAAAGATGGGTTGCTGTGTCCAGATGAAATGTTTCACTTCAAAGGTCAGGTGAAGGTCTCTCGACCTGAATTCAAAGTCACACTGGATAACAAGATATTCAGTTGGTGTGTCGATGATAACAAGAAGATAGACTTCCATGACCTTACGGGTCATTTGGCGATAATATCCGGAGTATCAAGACAAGAACTAACACGTCTTCGCTACATTTGTGTAGGATGTAAAAGACAAGTAACGAAAGATGAAGACGAAGGGCAGTTACTCAATATCAGCTGCTGTCATATGCGGTCCATGACGCTGAATACGGAGAAGATAACAGAAGGTGAGTTGTCATCATCAGATCTGAGCCTGTGTTAACTTATGCAAGTTTCTGTGTTTGTATGAGAATGACATGTTGAGCATTTGAACGGAATATTTCGGAAGCTTATTTTTGATGTCCTTCGAAGTGCATCACATCAAGTCTCCACATCAGTTTTATTCCGTCAAATTCGTCTTCTCGAATTCAATCGTAATTACATCACAATTTCTACAGCATGTAATTGTACTAACTTTATAGTGCACAAAATTGAGAGCCTTGCTTCCTTCTTTTGCTCTCCTTACTTGCGCTTAGCCAAGATCTTCGACAGTATAGTAGGTAGCTATCTCCTAATGAACAACTGCCGTAATTAGGCTATGTCAGCATGAATTAGACACACAAGAGCGAGCAGAGTCAAAGTGTGTTATCTCTACAGAATTGACGAAAGTCTCGTGCTTTCATATTGTAGTTGCAAATAACTGAAGCCATGTATGATTATAATAGTGAGGATACTTAGTGATAAAATATTTGAAATTGTTATACGAGCATAAGCATGGGATTTTGACACAATATAGTTTTTGACGTGTAGAATCGATCTAGGAATGGACTCCAATCTGAAATGTTCAATAAGTA
The DNA here is from genome assembly GCA_907163375.1 of Prostheceraeus crozeri. NCBI lineage: Eukaryota > Metazoa > Platyhelminthes > Polycladida > Euryleptidae > Prostheceraeus > Prostheceraeus crozeri. Next base: position 84,832 of record CAJQUW010010002.1, read on the forward strand.
TGTCAAGAAATACATGTAATTAATTGCGTGTTAAGCCTAGTAAATGTAGGACATTTATTATGCACTCTAAACCAGCACCTCCTAAATCACACACTGAAGCGAGACACTATTCGTAACTGATAAAAACATCCTAAAGCAAAGCGTTTTAGGAGGCTAGCGCACTAGTGTTATTGTTCTCTTTAGTATGTCAGCATTCTATTTCACGCAACCTCCTAAAATTCTAGTGTGTCGCGCTTTAGGATGCAGATTTCTTCGACTTTAGGAGGTGACAGTTTACAGTGTGACTCAATGCAGAACATAGCTATGTCGAATATCAAAATAAAGCTGATGAAAATTCGAATTCATGCGTCGATGATTTTCGGTTTTCAAAACTGAATTGCCATCAGTCACCACTAAGTCTGTTTTCTGGCCGGATTTTGAGGCGTTTCTTACAGTATGCATGTAATAACAATGTGTCCCAACATAATCATAGGTAAAATTATTGAGAAGATTATTCAACAATAATTCTTCAATCAAATTAATTAATATTGAAATTAAAGTAAAACTATTTCTAAGAACAAGCAAGTCCTTTTATACAAGAACAACCACACTGTAAACCAGCACCTCCTAAAATCGAAGAAACCTGCATCCTAAAGCGCCGCACACTAGAACTTTTTTATTGCGTGAAATAGAATGTTGACATACTGAAGAGAAAAATAGCCCTAGTGCGCTAGCCTCCTAAAACGCTTTGCTTTAGGATGTTTTTATCAGTTACGAATAGTGTCTCGCTTCAGTGTGTGATTTAGGAGGTGCTGGTTTAGAGTGCACTTAATTCTACACTTGACTGAAAAAAGTTTTGGCATTTACAAGTTATTTGCAATTTTTGCATCTATATTTCACAAGCTCTTTACATGATTTCGTGGAATTGGGCAGAGTCATCCATAAAGGTTCCACATCAGTTTTATTTCCTCAAATTCGTCGTCTCGAATTCGTCTCGAACAGATTTAAAAGAATCAATTAAAACCCGATGTTTCGTCCCCACCTTGTAGTGAAGTCATTGTAATTTTTTTACTATTTTTGTGTTGTATATCTTTTCTGCTTTCATCTGGTTTTAAAGAATTCCATTAGAACTGTCGTTGAGACGCACAGCTTATGTATGATAGGAGTGGAATGATGTGAGCAATGAGATCTATGTAAGTCTGTGTCAAATTCTTAGGACTACAGGAATTTTCCTGATACTCTATGCATTGAATTCTGGGAAATATAAGCAAGCGTCTGTTATGAAAGATGGAGGCCCAATCGCAAGACAATCTAGAACGGGAACAACTTTATTTCGGCTATAGGTGCCTCATTATAATCCCTGTTCTACTCCAGATATGTAGATGACTGCATATGCGTATTTGATAACGTAGACAAAATTCACAAATTCCATGAGTACCTAAACAGACAACATCCTAACCTAAAATTCACCACTGAAGTGGGCAACAACAAGTTACCTTTCCTAGATGTATTCATTAACACCGAAGATACTTGACAAACTTCCATTTACCGTAAAGATACGTATACTGGCCTCTTATTAAATTACAATTCCGTTTGTCCTAGGCAATGGAAAGTTGGACTTATTAATGGGATGTTGCATCGAGCATATACAGTATCAAATTGCTGGGAAATGTTTCATAACGAAGTAAAAAACATGACTAGTATTTTTCAGAAAAACGGCTACCCACGGAGTACAGTTGAAAACATACGTAGCTTTCTTAACAAAAAGAATGAAGTGATTTCCAACGGGCACAATGATACATGTACGAGTACAGCAGATGCACATGTAAACTATACAGTACTACCGTATATTGGTCAACCATCGCTTACATTACGGAATAATTTGATGAAAATATACAAAAGATTCGGTATCAACTCTAAGATTGTATTCACAGGGTTGCCATACGTCCAGATTTTTTGACAATCTGCTGATGTCCGGATTTTTTGACAGAATCTGCTGAAGTTCGGATTTTTTGACAGAATCTGCTGAAGTCCGGATTTTTTGTCAAAACCATCAAATTTCCAGATTGTTATCGAATCCATACTAATGTTCGTCAGTTATTTCTTTACCCGTTTAAAATCATTCAACTACTTGCTTTGGACTAAAGCTGATTCATCCGTATCATTTTTGCAAACTGCTTTTTTCACAGACTACTAGGGTCCAATTTGGGTGATTTTATACTTGCACTATGCTGTTGTCATAACAGATTACTTCTTGGATTTGCACAAATATATTTTGACTTGTCAATGTGTTCGCAAATTGTAATGTATAGAAGAGTTCATTCTACCGTGACTGTTCTTCAGAGGCAGCGCGGCCAGAACAATGAAGTTCGGATTTGCATGAATTTCCATGTTTTGAAATACATGTATATAAACATATTCTTCATTTTTCAGAAAATTTTGATCTTATAAGAGTATAACGCCAAATCTAAAGAATTTCTCGATTTCGCTAATCGTTATCACTTCTCGACGTGACGACCACCATTAATGGATTGATCTGTACTCAAGGTATTGTTGCTGTGGAAAAAATGGAAGAACCAGTTTGTCGCCATATAAATGTGAATTAAGAAGAGGGTTTTTGCCTCAGAAACTGATGCAGCGAAGACGAACAGTGCTTATGTACAGTGCAGGAAAATGTTTCCTAATGATGTGTCAGCATCAAATTTCTCGTGTGGGAAAACGAAAGCAACCTACCTCATCACAGAGGCAGTAGGCCCATATCTGTCGGAGGAACTTTATGCCGCCTTAAGGTGTGGTTTGTTCACACTTTGCCTAGATGAGACGAACAATTCATCTGGGTACAAGCAGCTCGATTTGACTGCTATTTTCTGGTGCTCCAATCAGCAAAGAATCCGTGTAGAATTCCTGACCTCAATTTACATGAAAATAGACCGGAAAGATGTGATTGAGGCTCTTGCAGGTAACCGAGCGCCACCCAAACTTTGTAGTGCTGAGATAATTCATGTTGGAGTAATGAATTTTCTGAAAACCGTGAACATCTCAGCCAAAAACCGTACTTGCCATCAACCACGACGGGCCACATGTTATGACAGTCTTCATAAAACTGTTCACATCTTCTAATCCGGATGTTATAGACTTTGGTTCTTGCAAGCTACATACATTGCACAACTGCTTGGAAAAAGCTATGGGCAAACTGAAATTCAAAGTGCTTCAATTTGCACTCAACATGAAGTATTTCTTCAAAGGGCAAGCTCTCAGATCCGAAGAATTCGCTGCTCTGCGAGACGAGCTTGATTTACCGAACTTGAAACTAATTGATCATAGTGGGACGAGGTTTTTGACCTTACTTCATTTTGTCAATCGAGTTCTCACGCTGACGATGCGCTTCGAACCTATTTCGTCCACTATTTGCCCAAAAAAGGATTGGCAGATTTGGTAAAGAATGATCGGTATGAGTGACTTCGCAGCGCATTTGCATCAAAGAAGACAGACATCTACCTCCTTTTTCTATCGGAAGCACTTCCCCTATTTCAAGAAATGCAATTATTTTTACAGAGAGACGATCCCATTGGGCCGGAGTATGTGTATAGAATTTGTGGCATGATGGCTTCTCTAGGCGGACGATTTTTGCTGCCTTCTGTCTGTGAAGACATCGTCGTGTCGAAGATTTCAACATCAAGCACGGCCCCTGAAAATCACTCATCAGACGTTGACATTGGCCACCGAACCGAACGTTTATTTCTGAAAAATTTGTAGTCTGCCGAAATGGCCCATTTCAAACTCGAAGCGAAGGCTTCTTATTTGGAGGCTTTCCACGCAACCATGAGCAATCTCAACCTTGATCAAAAAGAACACATGCGTTTGTGGCGATAGTTGACATTGCTGTGTCCACAAAACCGCACGTTTCAGTCGGATAAGGACAAGACAACAAAATTGAAAAACTTGACGTTTCTTGCAGGTCTCATTGCCACAATAAAAGTTGATGACATGCAACCATTAATCGAGGAATGGAAACAGCTGGCAATCAACAATGATATTCATCCACTCAAAGAAGAACGGCTAGATGCTTGTTGGAGCAAGATATTCGAAAAGCACAAATATCCGCTGATCAAAGTTCTTGTGCAGGCATTGCTTTGTATTCAGCCACACTGCTGCTGAGGAAAGAGGATTTAGTGTAAATGCAGCTGTAGTCACAAAGGAGAGAAATCGTCTCCAACCCGAAACTCTGAACGGTATCCGGCGAGTGCGATCTCACTTGAAAAATATCGATGGATTGCAACATTTTTCAGTGACTCAGTCCCTCATCGACTTAGCTCGAAGCTCATCCCGGCGATACTTCCAATCATATGAGCACGATAGTGCTAGTGATGATGAAGAATCATGAACGTAAATTTTTAGACTATTTAAAGAATTGTTTTTGCCAAAGAAGAATTTTTTATCGGATTGTTTTTATGGACAGATTTCAGTGAGCTGGATTGTTTGTACTTGACGTGTTTTTATTGATAGTGATCATTTGTCTATCAGTGATGTATTATTATATAGACTTGTTTTCTGGTAACGCAATCACAGATGCAACGTTGTATTCTTTATAGATTTGTTGATTCATAACCCAACCATAGGCACACTGATGTACTTTTATGAAGATTTGTTTTTCTGGTAGCGCAACCATAGGCGCACTGTTGTATTTGTATATAGATTTGTTTTTCTGGTAGCGCAATCATAGGCGCACCGTTTTATTCTTTATACATTTGTTGATTCATAACCCAACCATAGGCGCACTGATGTACTTTTATGAAGATTTGTTTTCAATCATAGGCGCACCGTTTTATTCTTTATAGATTTGTTGATTCATAACCCAACCATAGGCGCACTGATGTACTTTTATGAAGATTTGTTTTTTCTGGTAGCGAAATCATAGGCGCACTAATCAATTTTTATATAGCTTTGTATTGCCTATATTTGTTAAAAGGATTTGTGAAATATTCTCAAGGCTTCTGAGATTTATTGATGTATTTGTTAATTGAATATATTGCGGGTTCATAAAAGCTGCGATTTTTCATTCAAAATCACCTGTCATTTATGAATGACGAGGAAAAGAGATACGCATGATATTGATGGCAATCTTACGCATAACGATTATTTTCCATTCACAGTTAAGTATAGAAGGCAATTAATGTTTATATTTACTCTGATGATATCACATTAGAGCGTCCGGATTTCTTTCTGGACGAGTTTGGCAACCCTGTATTCAACAATGCAAAAGCAAAATCATATTTCTCTTTGAAATGCAAATCGGGACCTTTGCTGAAGTCTTGTGTGGTCTATGAATTCACATGCTTGGGTGATCCAAGCAGCCAATATATTGGCAAAACCAAACGAAGACTCCAGCAAAGGATCGAAGAGCATAGAAGTACAGATACAGCAGTTTGCAAACATATCAATACATGTAATCATTGTACGTATGATACAAGTAATCAATTTCGCATAAAGTATAAAGGTAACAGTAATTATCATATAAATGTTGTAGAAGCTTTAATGATGAGAGTATCAACCTAAGATCAATCACACTGCAGATTAGAACGGTATGTCATACCTCCTAAAGGTTTTTAAATAAATAATTGTTTTTCCTACTAGCTTAAATTCTTACAAATTCGTGTAATGTGTTTTGTTTTGTCATTCTTTCAGAACGCTAATCAGTCAATTGCACCAGCTGATCGCTGCATCAAGCCTCATTATAAGTTTTTAATAATTTCCGTGCACCGAACCGGTTATCATGCCGGTGCGAGCAGGTGCGGCTAGCGCACAACCCTAATTATGACTGGCTGTGATAAATGTGTTCCTATCTAATTCACTGCTATTGCTCAAGCAGACCACCCAGACATTCTCTTTTTCGAAGATATGCCTGATTTTTCGTTTTTATCGAGTGCTTTGGTTTGTTTTTCGTTTTTTTGTTAGAACAAGAAAAAAAGTGCTTCTTAGTCCAGGCCTTTATTTACGTGTTGACAACATGGCTTTATGTCATGCTGTCCTTTACTTCAGTCATGCTGTCATTGTCATTTAGTCATGTCATTATTTGCTTTGCCCTTAGTCAGGTGTATTTTATACTCGTGGTTGAAATAAAGAGCCGGGAAAAACGGTTGCTGATTAGATATTGGTGGTTTATGAAATGTCTTGGAGTGCGCACCTCCTCTTGGCAGTGGACAGTACATAACGCATTGTTGATTGAAGAATCCTACAAGTAAGACGCTAATAATTATTTCCATACCATATTTGATGCGTTTAGCGGGATATTTGCCAAGAACTGCAAAGTTGGGCATAAACTGAATCCCTTCACATGTAATTATTAACATGTTCAGATGAGTTTCATCATTTGATTGTTAAAACAGGAAAGGACTGCAAGTTTCAGGAAGATAGTTTGTTATGTAAACATGTGTTTCTCAGCTTTCTGGGTGTCAAAACCTGACATCTGCTTGTGAGAAACTTGGGCTTTTGACACGCAGTAAGATCTTGATTATTGTGACCTAACCTAAGAGGTGTCCTAGTCATCACCGAAACAAACCAATATTATGTAAAACTATGATACAAGTACATTGTACAACTGTAAATATGTAAAACTGCGTAGAATGACAAAAGTTTTGAATGAATCGAGATGTTGATAATTACGTAATCTTGTGTAATAATTATAGTTATATTATATAGGATTTGGAAAATGTACCTTTATTACCAAAACAGTCGCGTTGTAGACATTCCTGAAGGCAAAACCCTGTCGCAGTGCGTTTCGGTACGTAGGCCTACATGATTTTTTGCAGTAACCTTGAGGCCATGGTGCTATAGCTTTTACACGGGTTTGTATTGATGCATGTCAAAAGTATAAGCGAGTTATATGGTACAAATGAATGTCATCGCATTTATAAGTCAAAGAATTGGAGGCATCAATCCATGCTGGCTTTCCTTAGACTCACGGGAGGCCTGCTACTGAGTTGCTTAGAAGATTGATGTTGGATCATTGAGACAAGCTGTTCAGTTTATGCGAATGAGTGAGATGTATTGCATGATGTTGATAAATAGGCCGCAGATATTTAGATGATAATATACACAATTTGATAATACTTGTATACATATATTTTCCGTTGAATTTTTTATAACACTGCCACTTTCACTGTGATTTTCGTGAAATACGTGTAACTAGCCAAAAAGTTGATCTGTATGATAATTATTTTGCATCCAGTAATAAAGACTAATATGATACTGAATTGATCTGAAATGTGTAGCCCATTTTTAGATAACCACCTGAAACTTTCTGAGTTATAGATTGAAAAATACTAAATCTACCAGGTCTGAGTATCTGCTGATGACTGACGAGTACTAAGACGCGTACCTGCTGATGACTGACGGACTGCAGTATTATGTTTTATATCCCTTAATCGGTAGCTGAAGTAGTGGTCGATGTATTGTATTTCAAATGAAGAAATGTAGGATTGCATGAAGTATTATAGACGGAATAAGAAACTGGCGATAACAAATTCAAGTGAAGAAATAGTATTTTCCATGTGTAGTCTCATAGTGTGTATAGTTTCATTGCTTTCAGTGTAGTAGAGTGTCATTGTAGCTCCATTGTTTACCTCCATTATCCACTTACCATTATCCACCATGTGTAGTGTCAGATCTAGTGCAGCATTAGTTCACTTGTAATCGGTGTAGTAGTATCATTGTAATTCCATGTTTTACCTCAACTTTTCCAATTTTTATCCATCAGTCTCCTGTTGTTTTATAACATCCATTTTTAATCTCCTTAACCTATGGTGACCATTGTCCTATTCTATTTCCACTACCAGCATCTGTAGTCGGTAGAGTATATTAGACGTCTGTTTTGAACGTGTATGCGGCAGTGTTTGGAATCTATGGTATTAGTATGAAGCTTTGACGTCACTACTCCCCATACTTGGGGCTTTGACGGTGCTGACATAGTCAGACTTATGGAGCGTTGTAGTACTTTTAGTCCGGATGCCCTTCCTGCCGACTTCCAATGACACCTTCGGGGCTCGACCTCTGGACCAAAAGATCGCTAGGCGTAGCACTAAACCACTGTGCCACTGAGACCACAGTATGTTGACAGTAATAATGAATAGTGTTACGAGTCTTAAGATTTCCATTTTTACCAGATATTGGGCCAAAGCTGATCAATTTTAATTCGTTGCTACGAGAAAGCTCCATTGAGTTCTTTTAAGAACTGTTTAATCCAATGGTTACGCACACTTGCAGATTGGAGAACGCCATCAGTCCTCATTAGGACTACTTCAATCAATAATTTAAATTAGTAAGCATTATATTCTAATTATAGATGGCTGCTGGGATGATTTTCATCATCGTATGGGAATTACCAGTATTGCACTATTTGTTAAATAATTTGACTGCCGTATACATTGCTGTAGTGAATGTAGATTGCGTCATACTTCAACCACTAACAATTTTCATAGCTTCTGTGTGCTAAGATGCGCGACATCAACTATCCCATATGCTTCAGCAACTCGTGGCTTCTGGTAAATATATTATCGGTAAACAGGAATGCTCACACAAAATTCAACGAGAGAACAGTGGTGTCAACGATTGATGACAATGACAGCCTTGCATCATAAAACTATGACTTGGTTACAAAAATAGTGCATTTTTGTACCAGCATGTAGCCTAATATTCGCAATCTACACACGTTCATACAATTTGTGGTAATGCATAACTTGATGGCATATTACTCGTATGTCGTTATAGCGCACTTCTTGCTTGAGGCAAAAATTATGGGTTTATTTTTTCGCTTTCCTAAGTTAAGGGTTCGCTTTTTGTTCCTTTTTTTAAAATTGGAATTGGCTGGGTGGTCTGCTCACACATTTCGGAGTCATCTACAAAAATGAAAGGCCTACAACCTATAGGATACTCTGAAAATACATGTAGGGGAGGGTGGGGCACATTGAACATGCTACTGAAGTTTTCTCGATAATTCGAATATACTGAATCAAATGAACCGAAATCAAACTCAAGTGAAAAGTTGAGGGTATGTTCAGCAATCTGTGCGTTGTCGTACGTTTCTGTGAAAATTTATCTCCTCACATTATGAATTTAAAATGTTTTACCAAAGTGGTTCAATGTGTCCCACCCTCAACTACTTCGTGCAGCAAGTAACCAAATCGAAGGTTAACCTCATGGTATGACCGTGTACATCACAGGATTAATGATTGCGATCCTCCTGCTCCTGAAGATAATAGCAGTGAGCTATTGAAATAGATCGACCTGATCTCAATAAATCAACCTGTCTTTTCCCAAAGATCACGATAACATGACCAGTCAATACCCTTTCGAAACTCTACAATCCGTGGTGACCGGGGTGTAATAATTCCAAACGTAATTCAAGAATCTAACAAAATGGATGTACAGCTCGAATAGACGCAGTAACAATAGAAGTAGTAGGCTCATCAATGCGCACGAATAGAATCCTCAAAGGACTTCATGATTTCTGCTCCTCATCTCTACCAAATGTCTGTCATACACATTTTCTTTGGTAAATCCCGAATTTGATTTCAGGTATGCACAGCAAAGAATGTTGGCATTGACTGTATTCTGAATTTATTTCAGATGGAAGCAACGAGGATTTACTCAGCTCACTTCAGGCGAAGTATTTGAAGTTACTAGCCGACAGCAAACGGTTGGAGAATGCTCAGGCTACATGTCGTCAAGATATAGCGACATTAAAGTCCGAAAACAACATTCTGTGGGAAACGAATAGGCAACGGCAGACAGAGCTGGCTACTGAACGAGGCAAAAGGAAAGACGCCGAAGCCAACTGCAAAAACCTAGAACAGGCGAATGGACAGCTGCAGAAAGAATTGGCTACTGAACGAGGCAAAAGGAAAGACGCCGAAGCCAACTGCAAAAACCTAGAACAGGCGAATGGACAGCTGCAGAAAGAATTGGCTACTGAACGAGGCAAAAGGAAAGACGCCGAAGCCAACTGCAAAAACCTAGAACAGGCGAATGGAGAGCTGCAGAAAGAATTGGCTACTGAACGAGGCAAAAGGAAAGACGCCGAAGCCAACTGCAAAAACCTAGAACAGGCGAATGGACAGCTGCAGAAAGAATTGGCTACTGAACGAGGCAAAAGGAAAGACGCCGAAGCAAAGTGTAAGAACCTACAGGGTGAGTTTTTCGTAACTCAATGTTTAAGTCAATCAGAAAATCAACATAATTCAAGATACATGCCATTTTTTGTAGTCGGCATGTAGTATACACGTTGGGATTCATGTGTGAGTAGTTAAAGTTGTTCGTATGTTTCGATAAATTACTTAAATTTCCTTTGTATTTAGTTATGAAATTTGAGCTTATATTTTCGTGCTTTTCGCATGTCATCATTAAAAGAGTTTAAATTGATTCCCATATTCCAACCATTTAACATTTCATTTATTATCCTAATCAATAAAATTAAATAAGGGGGCGATCTAAATGCAATACACATGTAATTCTCGAATAACAATGCCTACAACAAATGGTCAAAATGACTGCCATTATTCTTTTGCAAACAAAACAAACGATCAATGAGGAAGTCATGAACCGATTGTAACGTTGCAGAAGAAATTGCAGAATTGATCCTTTCTTTCAAATGACTGACATCTGTAATTGTGTCTTGATATACAGAATCTTACATGCACCTCACTCACTCAACGATTTAACGTCCATTTCCCCCGTGTTTCGAGTGTTGGACGTCGGCAAGCGTCGGTCCGGTTCTCCACGCGTTCCAATCTTGAACGTCGATACGCCCAAGGTTCAACTCCTTGAAGTCGGCTCGCATGTTGTCGCACCACCTCTTCCTCGGTCGTCCCTTTGGTTTGCGTCCTTCTACCTCCAGAGTCATTGCCTTCCTTGGCCAAGAATCCTTTTGCATTCTTTGCACATAACCATACCAGCGGAGTCTTCCCCCATCGAATGACAGCTTCCAATGGATGGATGCCAAGCCGTCCTCTGAGATCCTCATTAGGAACGTGATCAGCCAGCCTTTCGGAACAGATCCATTTGATCATCGCGCTGTCACTGCGGCTTAAATGATTGAGGTCCTCCAGAGTGATTGGCCACGTCTCACTGGCATAAATCATTACACTTCGCACGCACATGTTGAAAACATGGCCTCGACTACGGAAGGGAATGCTGCTGTTCGTAAGAATGGGAAGGAGCTCTCGAAAATGTTTCCATGCACACATAAGTCTCGTCGTCACAGCGTCACTTCAGCCACCAGCTTGACTAAGCATGGATCCATCTCTTGCAGCCGACAAAATAGATCGAGTTTCTACCCACGCCCTGTCTGCATACCCCACACGGAATCGCTGAAGGCACTCCAGTGAATCCGCCGAAATGACCAAATCATCAGCATGCAGAAGTTCATGCGGACAACCTGCTCGAAATTCGCGAGAAAGGGCCTTCATAGCAATCACAAAAAGAAGGAGCTCAAAACCGATCCCTGATGTGCGCCTACTGTAACCTCAAATTCAGAACAGAGACCACCCCTCATTCTTACCTTAGATCTTGTGTGTCGGTAATGGCCTGAACAGCCCGAATGATCTATTCCTCAACTACCCTCATTGTCCACCACAACACCTCTCTCGGCACCCGATCAAACGCTTTCTCCAGGTCTACAAAAATGAAATACAGCTCCTTTCGCTTCTCAATCAACTTTTCCTGTAGCTGTCGCAGAATGAAAATTGCATCGGTTGCCGCTCGTCCCGGCATGAAGCCGAACTGTCAATTGACACCAGGTGTCTGATGAATGGCTCAAGCACTCCTTCCAGAACTCTCAGGACTTGATCCTGCAACTTAGGGCCTCTGTAGGTTCCTCTTTCCAGAGCACCGCACAAGAAAAAATCACATGGGTTGATATCTGGTGAACGTGGTGGCCATTAGTTATCAAAATGAAGACCGATCATTCTGTTGTGAAACTGCCCCTGTAAAGTTTTGCGAGAGTTGAAGGCAGCATGTGGAGCATCCCCATCTTGTTGAAACATGGTGCTACTAAGTTTTTTCGTCGTTTTCAGTTCTGGAACAACCTGATTCAAAATCATAGTGCAGTAATTTGTTTGGTTTTCATTATCTTCGAAGAAGAAGATTAGAGAAGGAATTTAACCGCAAAACCTGCCCAAACTGTTACTTTTGGTGAATTCAACGCAACTGAATTGGCTTGGTGGGCAGCGACGATCCCCAAACAATTCCTTTGTGTGCATTTACATGAACATGTAGATGAAATGCGCATTCATCTTTACAGAGGACATTTCGTGAAAATTCTTCATCCTCATCAACTCTCTGAAGAAACATATCAGCAGATTTCTTTCGAGTAACTTTGTCATGTGCATACAAATGATGTACAGTTCGTAATTTGCATGGATACAGTTAAAGACGATGTCGTAAGATCTTGTGACCTGACGTCTGCGATATTCTCACAGTTTCAGCAATTTGACGTGTTGAAGATAATTTGCAGCTTCGAAGCATCTTTTGTTAGTCAAGAATATCTTTAGCTTCTTCCACCACATCGCTTTCATAAGAAGGGCGACCGGTGTTTGGTAGGTGGAACACTGACCCAGTTGTCTCAAATATAGTTCGTATTACGGTTGTCTCATTGAATTTGGTTTATTGTGAAATGTTTGGAACTTGCGTACTACTTCTTTTGGACTTCTATTATTTTTGTAATATAACTGAATTATAAGGATTCTATCTTCCGTCGACAAGCTTGACATTTCATCAATTTAACAGAATATCAATGCAGCATCACAAATCCCAGTGCATAGAGCAATGTGATGTCAAATTTCATCAGTATTGTTGTGATTGACTGATCGTGTCAAACATTGCGTTTTAAATCGCCGGCTTTTTAGACGAAATTAATTAGTGGGACAGTATTTGACCAAGGAACTAATAATTCAGATTTTGAAGCATTTTAGATTGTGACGGCGCCCCTTAATATCATGAGGAGGCCCTTTTGAGATTATGAAGGGCTCTTTAAGATCGTGAGGGGGCGTTCTTGAGATAGTGAGAGGCCCATTCAGTTTGTTAAGGTCCCTTCAATTTTAAAGGATCATGAACTTCAAAGCAGGTGAAGCTGATCAGCAATTTTAGGCAGCTTAAACCTGTTTTAATTTTGAAGTGCTGGAAAAGTCTCTAATTTTCTTCTGCTGAATAGACAGTATCGATTAGATGTTGCTCAAGATATTCATTGTCTAATAGCTGTCATAATCTTGTCTAGAAGGTTTTTTGGATATGTCATTGCTTCTTATTGCATATGTTTGAAATACAAGAGATGAAAGGTTTGATTTGAATGATTGCCGGAGCTGCATGCACTTGTAAAGCTTTTCAGTCGGACCTGCAAATGTTTTTTGGCTCCTTAGCCGTCATCATTGCGGTGTACCCTATTGTTAAGAATCAGTAACTCACTGTGCAAACCATCAGTAGGTGGATGTGCTTGGAAATTCGGCTGCTGATCCAGGGATGAAAATTTTCGAGTTTTGCCTGCTTTTCCGGATTTTCGAGTAAAATTCTAATGGTTCACGATATTCGTAAAATTCACACAAAGAAGGGAGGGTTATGGGGCAGAGCTGGAAACGGGTCGGCGGGTCAATGATTGTGGCCCGGGTCACGCATCAAGCACATGAGCCGGCTGACCCGGTCTCAAAGAGGCTTAAAAAGCTAAATTGATTTTTATCGCTACTAAGTCTTTCGAAATTGAGCTAGTATCTTGCGTTAATTAAGCAAGCGGCATTCAAGAACAGCCGTCACCCCTGAAGCATGGAGGAATAGCCAGACCATGGAGAAGTCTTCCTGATATGTTCAATTCAATTCTCTTAAGCTACAATAAACTCCGTGAACTCCTCAAAATCGCTGCATGAAGGAGATAATTTTACCTCTCGAATTGACGCAAAACCTCTCCGAGAAGCTGCAATCTTTCTTCGATCGTTTAGCGAGGTTTTCGACAAGCTGGGATTTACTGAAGCCCCCACACTGGCCAGTGTCATTCCATGGTTTTATTGCCTGAGAAATTCATTGGAGGTGACTTCTTCTGATTCTCAAACAACAAACTTGTTGAAACGTGAATTCACAAAATCGCTGGACGCAAAGGTCCGAGCATGATGCGAGCATGACACACTTACACATGGCGGCTGTTTTCCTTGATCCTTCATTGAAAGAGTTCAGGATTCATAAGCGGATTTAAGGATGCTTTTAACTGTTACGACGACATTCGCATCAATGTGGACTCTTTAATTGATGAATTCAAAAAGAAAAATAGACTTCTGAAGTTTTGAAATCTTATTGATGTTATCCTGAATAAAGATCTTTACTTAATACTTGATTTCTTAATTAATTGAGCCGAATTCATTGAGTGGATGGATTTTAATGAATCATCTTATGAAAGGAACATCTCATCTTATTAAGTAAGCTTGTGAATTAAAGAAAAGGAATAGATATGATTATAATAATTTAACGAGTAACATAGGCTTATTATCTTTCATCATGTAATTGGTACACTTACAAATTCAGTTGAAAAACTATTAATGAAAAACAGTAAGGGAGAACGGTGCTATTTGTTACAATTTTCGGTTTTTTGAGATTGTGATAAAAGTATTTAGGAGGTTTTAATTCATTAATATTCCTGAAAATGCAATCTTTTCGATAAAGGAGATGAGTAAAATCCACGAGGTAGCTTGTTATCTTATTGATAATAATATTGACCTAATCAGTAAATTACAATAATGAGCCCCCCCCCTAACAAAAAGCGTAGATTCGTCACTGTCAGGATGTGGCCATAGAAGCAGATAGAGAATGCTTCATTCAACAAGCAGAGAATGCAGTTTTAACAATGGGGACAGATTTGGCCGGTATGATAACCGTTAAAGATGCTGACACTTCGTGTGAGACACCTGAGGCCAAATCGTTTTCCAAAGCAAGAAAATGTGATGATCAAGAAGATATACATCCAGATGCAACACGTCTTCTGACAAATCGAGCAGGATCGATTTGTCAAAGGCGTCAGTGGAGGAGTGCAGATCAGCAGAGAAAATTGAAATCGAAAATTACCGTAGGCAAAGTCATGCTGGCGCGCTGAAGAATACATTACATTGTCGGCGCGAGCAAAACGTGAACTTCCCCAGCCTCAGTGCAGTAGCGCGAGCAGTATTTGTAATACAGGCATGCATTCCGGAGTCGGAAGGACACTTCTCAGCTTTCAGCGCTGCTGCGAACATTATTCGACCTCAGCGAACAACAATGCAACCAGAAACAGTAGAAACGTTGTCTGTCGCGTTGGAGTACTATAAAACTCATTCTCCCTTAACATTTTCAAAATTAAAAGCTCATTCATTAACTTTGAATGTATAATTTTTGAACGAAATGAGGTTATTTTTGGAACAGCTAAGTTGGTTATTCGTGAGCTGATTTGCGTTGTGGGAGGTGGAGGCGTGTCTGTAGTACATTCTGCCTAGCCTTCAAAGCAGTTCTTTTGAGAATAGTAGTTTTCGAGTCGTGCATTCTAATGCACCTTGTGTTAACTGATGATTGAAGAAGCATCAGCAACAATATCATGCCATAATTGCTGACTATGAGGATTCATTAACATCTTTATTGCAACAGACCCACCTTCCACCTGAACGATTTGAAGACTTATCGGATTGTGTGATATCGAATCATTGCAATTATTTTTACTTTCAGGCAGTGGCGGGCGCGATTCCGAATCGTGCGACTCAGCGCATGATTAATCGAAAATCGCGCGATTCTGAATATTTTGAGATTTAATGACTAGAACTTTGCAGTTAATGTAGCTTACAACATTTCTCATTTCTAGACCATTTTTCATTAAAGATTTGATTATATTTATTGAAATTGAGAGCATGTGACACTCATAGGCCTAGTCTACTTAGACTGAAATTATAACTACTCTATTAATTAATGCGATACCCTATTTGTAAATGTTTGGAAAAACAGCTAATAAGTCAGAACACATAAAAAGTCGCAACAAGGCATGAACAGTCTTGATAATTTATTTATGAGATTCTACTGCAAATCTGTCATCATAGAAGTACTGCATGAACTACGTCTTTCTTGTACATGTACCATGAAGTGCTAGCATTTTATTAATATTTTTATTTCCGAGTTTTGTTTCTTCTGGTCTTTATCAAACATTTTTTATCGAACATAGCTGTAGAAGTGCAGCCGTTTCTATCTATCAGTCCTGAGATAAGCATAATTGATGCATCAATTAAATCAAACAACTTGACTTCTAACATTTGCAAACATAATCTAATAGAGAGATGTGCTCAGGCTCGAACGATTTCAAGCACAAAAATTCTGTGACAGCCTTAGACACTGCGTTTCGCCTTACCAGGGTTCGTCAGTACGGCTTGGAATGGCCCAGACTAGCTTAAAATGTCTAGAATTGGCGCTCTACAATATTTATGATTATCAGCCGCACGGCATAGCCAGGATAGATAACAACAGAGCAGCCCGTTGTGCAGTCCCTTCACCAACCATTCCAGATATTTCAAGCTACTTTGGGCAATTCCGAGCCGTACTGACGAGTCCCTGTAGGGAGAAAAGCTCAGCGTCTACTGCTGCCATGGAATTTTTGTGCTCGTAGTTCAAGTTTGAGAACATCTTAGTAATGGGCAAAAGACCGTTCCAGGACACCATAAAATTCAAAAAATAGTATCTTTAAAAACGACATAAATTCATGAATTTGAACCCTTTTTCAGGTTATGAAGACCTAAATTCACAAATTTGGGCGTTTTTAAAAATACCCAATTTTCAAATTTTTCAAAATCTCAAATTTGAGAATTACAATTTTCACCCCCGCTTAAATCATGACCGTTCCAGGACACCGAAAAAATCATAAAAGTTAAGAATCTCAAAATTTGAGAATTACAATTTTCACCCCCGCCAAAATCATGACCGTTCCAGGACACCGAAAATTAGTATTTTTAAAAACGTCTTTTAAATCCATTTTTCAGGTTTTTAAAATATAACATGTGACTAAAAATATTTCTTTAAAAATGGAAGAAACAAAAGTGGAAGGAACTTCAGAAATGGAAGGAACCTCAAGAATATATCCTTCGTTATCATATGAACGTAGTTCTACTTTAATGGACATTGAAAAGATTAACATTGAAAAAATGAATAAAGAAAAACACAAAGATAGAGTAAGGTATATGAAAGATAAGGAATCTCAATTATTATTAAGATTAGAGCATTATAAAAAATTAAGAAAGAGATGGAACAAAGTTAAGAATGTAACACAAGGAATTGGCATATTCTTAACAATAAGTTTAGGTGCTTTAACAATTGTTATATCTTCAGGTGTTTTAGTAATTCCAGTAGTTGCTACAGCTTTAACAGGTACGGGTGTTTTTGCAACTTCACTTGTTACAATGTTAGATAAATCTTTAATAACTAAGAAACGAAAATCATTAAAAACTAAGCATTTACATATTAAAGAAGTCTATGATAAACTACATTACTACTTTCAAAGAGTATGTGATGATAATGTTATTACGTTAGATGAGATTGAAAAATTTGATCAAATAGCTAATGAAGTAAATCAAATATCATTTCAATTACAGTCAGAAAAAGTTGATGATAAAAATAAAAAGGATGGTAAAACTTTTACTGATGGTAAAATTTCTAATGAAGAAAATGACAAATTTTTTTTAGAAGAGCTAAAAACTTTAAGCGAAAATTTAAGCAAAACTTTATTAAACAAAAGTTTATTAAACAAAACTTAAAACGAGAAAACTTTAAACGAGAAAACTTTAAACAAAAAGATGTCAAAAAACAAAGCAATAAAAAAATAATTTGTTCAGTAAAATGTTTTTGTTGTATTCCAATGTTACCACAAAATTCAAATATTATATTTTAAAAATGGATAAAATTAGAGCTGATAATTTTAAAAGAATAAAACAATTAGAAGAGTTAATAAAACAAAGAAATATTATGAAAGAAAATCATTTTCAACATAGAATGATAAAAGCTGGTATTCAATCTGATATGTTTGAAAAAATGCAGCAAACCGAACAAGTAAAAACTGATTTTGAAAAAACTATGAAACCATTTAAAACTCTTGAAAAAGAACTTACAAATAATGATAAACAAATTGATATAACAGATCCAGAGCACAAAACTATATTAGATGACTATGGATTACTAGAATCAAACATTAATAAGAAATTACCAAAATCTATGCAATTTGAACATTCTATTTCATTTATAGATGGAAAAACAATACCTAGATTTTATCTCGGACAAAAAGAAATATTTCCACAACCTTTTCGAGGTTTAATTTTTTCACCAGATAAATCTCCTTTTAATTTAGATAGAAATTTTGTTAATCTTTTAAGAGGAGCAGATTTAAATAATTATGCTGTAGAAGATCTCATAAAATATAAAGCTATGTTAGACAGAGTTGGTGCAGTAAAATCTCTTAGACGTTATAAACAATTAGAAAATTTATTATCAACGGGAGTTAAAGTAGGGAAAGGTTTATCTGAAAAACAGAAAACTGAAACAACTGTATTTTTACCAGATGATCCACAAGAATTACTAAATAGATTAAATATTTTAATATCTGCAATAAAAGAAGGTCATAATTCTAGTTTCAATGAAATTCATGCTATATTGAAAAGACTGTTAGAAAAGAAAATTCTAAATGAAGAGGATTATAAAAATATAGCCGAAATATGTTGTTTCTAATTTTTATCTATGATTTTTATTTATGATTTTTATCTATGATTTTTATCTACGATTTTTATCTACGATTTTTATCTATAATATTTATTTAATTTTTTTAGTTTAAAAATGTGTTCAGCAGATTTAGTCAAAATTAATAATCATTTAGAAAATTTGACAGAGATTTTGGGTTCATCAAAATTTAGTACGACGTTAAAAATTATAACAACTACTTCATCACACACTTGTAATTTAGAACCCATTCTACATTTGGAACAAAATAAAAATTATCAAATTGCATTGACTAGTTTCTCTACATTTAACACTATTCAAAACGTTGTCAAAGATGTGAATGATCAATTTAGATATTCTACTGATAAAGGCAAAACATGGAAAATACTAACTTTTCTTCCTGGTTCTTACGAAGTTGAAACAATATCAAATGAAATTAAGAGACATTTAGGTATATCATTTAAAGATAAGAAACAATTACATTTTGCAGTTGAACCGGCAGTTAATAAATTTTCTCTTACTTTAGACGAAAATCATCAAGTTGATATTAATCATGATAGATCATTGTCAAAGCTATTAGGATTTAATAAACAAACCTATAGTCAAGGTTATCATTTAGGTGAGAAGATTCCAAAAATAACTGAAATAAATTCAATTGTTGTACATTGTGACATTATTGAAGGAGGATATATAAATGGTAAATTATCAAATTTAATATTCAGTTTTCCAGCTTTTACTGTACCCATTGGTTATAGATTAAATGTAATTCCACAAACATTAATATATTTTCCTATTACAAGAAAAACTATTAACAACATTGGCATTAGAATCACTGATGAGAAAGGACAAGAAATAAATTTTGGAGGTGAAGAGATTATGATAGATCTTTTGGTTCGAGAGGTATAAACTCCCGTTCGGGAGGTATAAACTCCTACGCGAAGCTAGAAAAGTTTAATTTTCTTCTTCTTTAGAAACAAAAAATAAAAAAAATAAAATAAAATTTTTTAATAAAAAATGAGTGAACTACCTCCATTAGATAAAAAAAAACTTAAATTTAATCATCATCCAAATTTATCTAATAAAGTTTTGTCAGTTATTTGTGGAAGATCAGGATGTGGAAAAACATATCTATTATTTAAAATTTTAACGACTCCAAATTTTTTGGATTATAACAATCTTATAATTTATACAACAACGGCAGAACAACCCGTCTATCAATTTTTAAAATATGGATTTGAAAATAATCTTAAAAAAACAGCAATTGCTTCATTATTCAAAGAATATGAAAAGTCTGAAGATGAAGAAGAAATAAGTTCGTGGTGTGAAGAAGCAGCAAAAAATAATCAGTTAGTAGAATCTAATAAAAATAACCATATAAAGATACAATTAATAGATGATAGTGGTAATATGCATGATCCTAGTAAACTAGATAAAACAATGAAACATTGTGTAATTTTTGATGATTGTGTTAATGATAGAAATCAGTCAGTTCAGAGAAATTATTTCACAAGAGGTAGACATAATAACTGTAGTGTATTTTATTTAACACAAAATATGTATTCATTAGACGGAAGTGTTATTAGAAAGAATGCAAATATATTTATACTATTTGAAATAAATGCAAGAAACTTAAGTGATTTGTTAAGAGATTTATGCGTAAGAAATAAAGATGAATTTAAACAATCATGTAACAATGCTTGGTCAAAAGATTATGGATTTATCACAATTAATATTGATAAAAAAATTGATGATAGAGTTATAGAAAATATTTTCGAGGAGTGATCGAACGGAGTGACCGAACGGAGTGACCGAACGGAGTGAGCGAATAATTTTTTCTTATAAATTTTTTGTTAATAAAAATAAAAAAAATATGTTGAATGATTATAAGATAGAACATGTACCAGTTTTAGAAGATTATCGTCATCCTACAAATCCTGTAAATTCGAAGAAAGAAGTTAGATTTTATTATCATCATAAATACGTTGCGCTCGTTACAGATTATAAAACAAAACATGGTATTAAACCGTGTGTTAAAACAAAAGACTTTCCACTTTGTTTAAGAAGTTTCCGAGTATTTTTGGCGTATAATAATTTATGGTGGTTGGTTAAGAAAGAACATTTAACAACACATGAATTAGAAACATTACATCAATTACATATTCCTGTGTATATGTAAAAACGGAACCGAGGTTCTATGTAAAAATTAATTTTTTCTTTTAAAAAATATGAATCGTGAAATATCTCTCGGACAAACGTCTAGGATTGATGAATTAATCAAGAAACAAACTGCTGAGTTTGATGCGCAAATTAAACATAGTAAACGTAGCAAACGTATTAAAAAACAGAAACGTACTAGGCGTAGTATTAGACGTAATACTAAAAAACAGAAACGTGGAACAAAAGAAATATTAGAAACTCCTATTAGTGATATCTTTTTTGATGACAGAATTAAGGATGAACTTGGTGATGATTTATGTAATTTATTTAATCCAAATGAAATTAAATATGAAAATGTATCTTTTATTAATGTAGTAAATGATATGCCGAAACTTTTAGCAAATGGTAAAATTATTAATTTACTTGGAAAAGTTGTTAAAGATCAGGAAAATATAATTCAAAATTTTTACGTAACCTTCTATAATAAAAAATCATTTGAAACATGGTTTTCGAATCTGGATGAGAAATCCGATGCTAACGAATGGATTTTTACAGGTAATATTAAATATGAAGATTTTGGAATGAAGTTAGTACAAAGATCGCATAGAGGGGCAGGGATTAATATGAAATATAGAATCAAAGAATATTTCGGTGAATATTGTTATATTCCTTCTGAAGATTTTTGTTTTATTAAATGTTATAATGTTTTACGAGGTTTTAATGAAGATCAAGGAGAAATGATGAAAGAAATGTTTAATAATTTTTTATATAAAGAGAAAGCCACATCTAGAACAGGAGTAATGTCAAACTGCAAATTTTCTCAATTCAATAAATATTTTGGAGAATGTGTTCAATATTATAGTCCTGCCAATCGTCATTTAAATCCTAGAGGAATTGAAACGTTTCATAATTATGTTTATTACAATTATTTTCACGCAGGTTCAACAATTGGTCACTATTGTTTAATTAATAAATCTCATAAATTAAAAGCTATTAGAGAAATTGAAAATAATTTCAAACCCATATATAAAACAGTTACTGATGAAAATCTAACAACGCGTCCATATAAAATCATAACAAAGAAAAAAATTGACTATGGTTCAACATATATTTGGGATCTCGAAACTTTTCCCGATCCTAACTGTTCAACAGCTCATCCTATTGCTTACGCTGTAGGAGCTATTAATTTTAATAAATTTATATGTTGTTTACCGAAACAAAGATTGAAAGAATTAGAAACACGTTTGTTAAGTGATATGATTAAAATTAAACGATCAAAAGATGAAGATGAAATTAAAAAACTTAAAAAACAGATTAATGAGTATAATAATTTAACTGAATTAGAATTTAATAAACTTCAAAATTGTGTGAAAATATTTACGAGAACTGAGGATGATGAATGTTCGATCGGGGGAAACCCAGAGGACGTATGTCCGATCCATCAATTTTTTAAAACTCTTGGAAAATTTAATTATTCGAGAGTAACTTTAATAGCCCACAATTCATCAGGTTTTGATTCCTATTTTCCGATAAAAGCTGATTTTAAATTATCTAAACCGCCTCTTAAAACTTCAAGAGGAATATTGACTGCTTCATTACAAAATCCTTATACAACTGAATGTGTTAGTAGATATATTCAAAAATCTCTTAGATTTAAAAACAATATGAAAAAAGATTCACTTTCAGGTAAATTAGCACTTCAAACTATTATAATGAAATGTAGTTATCAACATGTAAAAACAAGTCTTTCTAAGTGGTGTGAGAATTTTAAAATTCCTACGAATGTGTGTAAATTAAATTATGAAATTGGAGACATAACACATGAAAATTATAAAGAAAAAGAAAATGAATGGAGACCATATTTAGTTAACGATATTCTTTCTTTAGCTTTTTGTATCTACAAATATAATAATGTTATGCGAGATTTAGTTGGTGAAGATATAACTACTAATTTGACATCCTCTGCTTTAACATTTAACGGTTGGATGAAAAGCGTACAAAATGACAATATAAATATTCATTCTCATATAGATTTATGGGCTAGAAATTATATTAGAAAATCTGTTAAAGGTGGAAGAGTTTCAGCAAATATAAGAAAATACATATCGCCATTTTGTAGCATCTTGTTACCAATATTAAAACAGTATTTACCTGGTCGCTGCGCTGGGGGGACTTTGTCCCTTGGTCGCTACGCTGGTGGGGCTTTGTCCCCTGGAAATAATTTAATAGATTTAATGAAACAGTATCGAGATTTAGGAGATAAAACTGAAATTTGTAAGAAAATTTCAAATCAACTACTTGAACAAAAAAATGAATTTCTAATGGCTTTTGATGCAACATCTTTATATCCATCAGCTATGTATGATGAAAATTCAGAATACCCTAAAGCTGAATCAGCTAGAAAATTTCGTCAAGAAGAAGAGCGGGAAATAGTATATAAATTTAATACTCAAACATTTAGACCTAAAACTGGAATATTTTCTGTTGTGTTTCAATATCCGAATGATATGTTTTTCCAACCAGTTCCTATAAAAGATAAAGTTAAAAATCAAAATAATAATTCTCATGTAAAAGTAATCAGGTTTAGAAATGGTATATGTTATGATGTATTAACTTCTGTAGACATACAAGAAATTGTTAGATGTGGGGGAAAAATCTTACATATTACTGATGGTATAATTTATGAAAAAAATTATCAAGTTTCACCATTTCGAAATTATATTGAAAAACTTTTTAATTTGAGAAAAAGATATAAAACAGAAGGAAATACTGTAGGTGATGAGTTAATTAAATTATTGATGAATTCGCTATATGGCAAAACTGTGCAAAAAGATGTAACCACTAAATATCATTTATGGAATGAGAATACATTGAGAAAAAATTTCACTCAAGAAGTAAAAGATTATGAAAAATTAAATGATGAACAATATTTAGCGAAAGTAGAAATGGAAGATGATGAATTTCTCAAAACTAATATTGTAAAAGATGGGAAGACGTCATTCATGCCATCACACTTAGGTTCTTTCATTCTTTCTCACTCTAGAAGAATCATGAATAACTTTATTTTAGAAATTAATGGTTTCAAAGAAAAATACATTCATTATACAGATACTGATTCAATATATATTTCCAATGAGCTCTTTAATAAATTAGACGCTGCTGGATATGTTGGAGGAGAATTGTGTCAAGGGAAAAATGATTATGGAAATGGTGGAATTATTTTTGCAATGTTTATTGCACCTAAAGTAAAATACTGTATTACTGTAGATGAGCAAGGGAGACTTAGTGAAAAGAAAACATTCAAAGGTTATTCACAAAATAAAGTAAAAGTAGAAGATTTTCTAAAATTATATTCGGGGAAAACATTATCGACTACAGTTAATAAACCATGGAAAAGATCTTTAGAAACTGGAATTAGTATTCCTGATAAAAATAATAATACTGAAGAAAAAAAATTTTCTGGTCAAATAAATATTCTTAAACGTCAAGCACCTGATGAAAATGAAATTATGTTACCTTATAACGGAGAAGATATGCAAGCTGAAATATTTCAAACAATCATCTGTGAGAGTAATTTAAGTGATGATGATGACACGTGGGAATAATAATTTTTTTATTACATCTAAAAATTTATTACATCTAAAAACTTATAACATCTGAAAACTTATTACATCTAAAAATTTTATTACATATGAAAATATATTTATCGAATATTTTGGTATTTTCTATTAAGTTTTATCATATTAAGTTTCATCATATAATGTTTTATCAAAAGATAATTTAAATTTATTTTCACTAACGATTGATTCTTCATCATCATCATAAATTGATTCTTCATCATCATCATAAATTGTTTCTTCATCATCATAAATTACACTTTTTGGTATAGGATGCCCTTCCATGATAGGATACCATTCTCTTATTGGAATATCTAATTCTAAATTACATTTCTTATCTGTTAATAATATAATAGAGAAAAATATTGGTCTTTGATCTCTTTTGGAAAATTTAATAACACCACCATAATCTGAATCACTTTTAGTTTTTGTTAAAGATGATAAAATTTTAAATTGATTAGATGTAAATCCTAATTTAAATTTTGTAGACCCGACACATAGTTGTCTAACAGTATCTTCAACTATGCCATCATTATTATTTTCAATTGTAAGAAAATGAAATTTAGATAAATTTTTATAATTACTAATATTTTATAATCTTTTTTACCATTTACACCTTTTTCAGATGTTACAGAATCATCATTTATATTATCAGTTTCTTCAATATGATTCAGAGGATTGTTATGATCGGGCAAAGCCCTAGAACCTTCGGTTCGTTTATTATGATTATGGTCATTGTTAATAGTATAAGGTGTAGTCCACATATAAATTTTTTCTTGTTGAGCTAAGCCATTTATGTAAGATTTTAACAAATTAATATTTAAGTTTGAATATAATCCTATATACGTATCATCATCATATCTTTGCGGCATTTCTAATGTTTCTTGTTTATAAATTGTGTCTCTATAATAAACTTGACATAATAATTCTTCATTATGTTTTTTACTCTCTATGTGAATGTTATATTGATTTTGATCGTCAACAAATAATCTAATTTTTTCTTTCGAAAAAGATTTTAATTTTTTAACTAATTCTTTAATATTGATATAATTAATAATTTTATTTTCTATCCAATCAGTATTACTAATTGGAAGAACTGCTCTAATAAATCCATAAACATTATTATGACCTATTATAACCATATTTTCTTTATTTAATTCCACATAAGCTACATCATTATATTTACTAACAATCTCCATAAATTTAATAAATGGATCTCCTGGAAACAAACAATAATTAGTTTCTATAGAAGGTAAACCTTTTGTTTGTTCTCTAAATATTTCGGCTTGTAATTGAAATAAAATATTAACATCTATACATGGATTATTATTATTATCAAAACATTTATTTTCAAATCCCGTTGATCTCGTCGAATAAGATGAACAGGATGATGCGGGCGAATATAATTTTTTTAAATTTGGATTTTCCATTTTTTTATTTTTATTAGAAAAAATTTTATTTTTTTATTTTTATTAGAAAAAATTTTATTTTTTTATTGTTTTAAAAATGATGTTACCAAATGTTGGTGGAGGTGCATATATCCCGAATAATCGTGAATTAGAAATAGAAATAGAAAATTATATCATGAAAACTGGAGACGTTTTATCTGGTCCATTGCATCTTTCTATTCTTCCGCAACAAAATACAGAGTTAACAAATAAACAATATGTTGATACACAAATCAATGACTTAAAAGAAAAATATATAAACGATGTTTTGGTTCCACTGATGAATGAATTGAAGTTGCTAAAACTTAATGACAAATCATTAAACGAAAAATTATTAAAACTTGATAAAAAGGATAGAGAGCTAGAGGCAGATATAGCAAAACTTTTTAAAAAGATTTCTGAACAATCAAAAATTTTAATATTACTTTCTATAAATTTAAAATCTGCAGTCATTAAAAATAAACATCAGATAAAACTATTGAAAGAACAATTAGAAGATGAAATAGAAAAACTTCCTGAAAGAATTAAAAAAAATTTAAAGCAGTTACAAACTACATTCCAAAAAAGTGTTGATGAATTAAGTTCTAAAATTACTCAACAAATGAAAAAGATGAATAGAATAATAAATGAAGTAAACTCACTTAATCAAAAAGTTGATAAAATGAAAACTCTTAAAATCAATTTAGAAAATGAATTAAAGAAAAATTTACAAGAAAACTCTAAAGAAAATAAAGAACAGTTAGATTCTGTTAAAAGACAATTAGATGTTCTTAAAATTAAGTTAAATGCACTTAAAACGGCGTTGAAGATTAATCAGCAGAAAATGCAAGTTAATAGAAAAGAAATTAAAGTACATCACACGCTGCTTGACGCAATAGATAAAGTGCAACAATCAATTAATAAAGTTATCTCGAAGTTGTTGTCCATTCACAAACGTAAATCTTAACACGGACCTTGTCCTGAGGCTTTAGCCGAACGTAGATATTTTTCCCAAAAGTCAAATTTAATCCTAAAAAATGCCTTTAATTTATAAACACAATCTTAAACATTTTGCTTCAAATCAAAAAATTGCTCATGAACCATCTATGAAATCTGTTTACCATTATGATAATAGAGAAACCGCTCAAAAAGAAGGGGCTGGTATCTTTTCTGATATTGGAAGTATCGTTAACTTAATTAAAAATAATAAAGATTTGATTACATCTGCTGCAAAAGGAGCAGCTGCTATAGGTAGTACAGCTAGTGCAATATCAAATGCTGTCAAGTCTCAAAACGATTTTAAAACAACTAGAAGCTATTCGTAAACTTAGGAATGATTCTGAAGAACTAAAAAATTTAAAAAAACTTTCAGAGGAAACAAAAAATAAAATTGCTAACATAGCTGTGGGGGGTGAAACCTTGAGGAGCGGAGCTCCGTCTAATAGTAAACATAATAAAAAAACAGGCGTAGCCATAAAACGTTCAATTGAAGAAATAAGAGGAAATGGCGTGAGTAGCAACCTTCGGTTTAACCAGCAAAGCTGTAGCGGAGCTGGTCTAGCAAAATTCTAAAATATATTTTTTAGTAAAATTTTTTTTAGCAAAATTCTAAAATATATTTTTTAGTAAACTTTTTTTAGTAAAATTATTTAAGTAAAATTATTTAAGTAAAATTATTTTAGCAGAATTTTTTCTGTCTGTGAGAAAAAACAAAAAGTCAAATTATTTTTTATAAAAATGTCTTCGCTTATCGAAAATAAATTTAGATTAGACGATCCTCCGTTCGTCAGTTACAATCAAAAAAAGAATGACTATATAAGAATTGCTATGAATCCCGGATCTTCCAGTAGAGTAAATACTGGAGGAGATTTAATCTTTGAAGTTGATAATCAGCAGAGTTATTTATATCTACCTGATTCATTTTTACACTGTGAATATTCTTTGTATAGTGATGCCAATTTTACAACACCATTACCAGAAACCGATAATATTGCACTAGAGAATAATTTCTTTCCAAGATTATTTACACAAATGCGTTTAGATGTTGCAACTCAAAAGATAGAAACAATAAGTGATTCTCCAGGTGTAATTGATACAATGCTTAGATTTGTAACAATTGGTGAAAATAATAAAAAGCATGAAATCGAAGGTTGGTTTCCTGATACTAATGATGGTATAATTGTTGATGATTTAACTCACGGTGGAACAGATGCCGCAGGAATTGCGAAAGATGTAGAAAATATTGCAAAACATTTAAATAAAACAAATAATGATGCATATAAAGAAAGACGTGAGTTTAACAAAAAAAGTAAACAGACAGTTAATTGGTCATTGTCTCCATTATTCGGATATTTAGATTATGATAAAATATCATATCAATTAAAATTTAAATTAATAATTCATCGTACAGCAAATAATGAATTAATCTTTTTTGGTAAGACTGGAAAAAAAGCATATTTAAAAATTGATAGACTTAAATGGTGGATTAAGCATATTACTCCCAGTTTAGAGGTTGAAACAGCTATTGCAAAAAGATTAAATACTAACAAACCAATTCCAGTAAATTTTCTAAAGCGTACTGCTAGTTCAGTAACTTTTTCCGAACAAAGATTTAACTGGCATTTTACTAGAACTGCGAATACTCCAAGATATTTATTACTAACTTTTCAAAGAAATAATTCTCCAAGTTTTGATAAGAACAATAATCTCTTCCATATTAATACAATTCGAAGTTTACAAGTTTCATTAAATCAAACCCGTTATCCAATTGATCCATTAAGATTTGACGATAGCAATAATCAATTTATGGAAGGATATGATTCTTATCGAAATCTTTGTATAGAATTTGGAGTTGAACCACAATTAACTCCTATAGATTGGAGAGATTTATATCCAATTTTCTGTTTCGATTTAAGTGCGCAATCTGAAGATATTACTAAAAATGGTTGTGATGTAACAATTAATATCGAAACAACAAATTCCACAACTTCATTGATGGCTTATGGTTTATTGCTAGAAGATGTAAAATATTCAATTGAAATTCTTAATGGAAAGATGGTGAGGATAAATTAATTAATTTTTTTTTGTAACTCAAAATTTTTGATAACTTAAAATTTTTTCATAACTAGAATAGATTAAAAATTCTAAACTTAAAAATTTTTCATAACTAGAATAGATTAAAATTTTTTGATAACTTAAAATTTTTTTATTAAAAATGTCGCAAGCGAAAGGTAATAATAATAAAACTGTTGAATTAAAATTACGTAATATTGTTGAGAAAAATACCCCTAAAACTATTACTATTAATAAAAAAAAGTATTACATAAGTAAACCAATGATAGAGAATATTCAATTACAAGAAGAAAAGAATGGCGGGATTCTCCCATTAATTCCACTAATAATAGGAGGCATAGCAGCTGCAGGAAGTGTTGCAGGTGGGACAGCTGGTATTGTCCAAGCAGTAAATAAAAAGAAATCAGAGAAGGCAGCATTAGAAGAACAAAAACGTCATAATAGAGAGTTAGAAAAAGTTGCTAGGGGTGACGGAATAGTAGATAATTTTATTAGTAAATTAAAATTAGTTGATGAAGGAAAACGAGTTCTTAAAAATATTCTCCACAATGTTGATGATTTAATTGAAATTAAAGAAACAAAAGATGGTTCTGGAATATATCTAAGTCCTAGTATGATTCGGTAATAACCTCAGGACCTTTGGTCCATAAGGTAAACATTTATTTTTATCTTCTTAATTTTTTTTATCTTTTAAAATGAATTCTAAAAATTCCGAAAATTTAATTAAATTAACAATTTCTAGTTTAGATTAATTGAATTATCTATTAAACAAAAATAAAAACTTAAATTGTAAAATTTATGAAGGTAACGACGACAAACAAAGTTTGGCTACTACTTACGGTGGTGACAAGAACAAAGTTCCATACCACTTCGGTGGTGACAAGAACAAAGTTCCATACCACTTCGGTGGTGATATACAAAAAACATTAGAAAACTTTCCTGGATTTATTTGGAGTAAATATTCGAAAGAAAAACATCTTCCTGGTCATTCATATACTGGGCCAGGAACTCGATTAGATATAAGACTAGATGAGAATAATATTCCGAAACCAGGTGAAGAATTAATAAATAGAGTAGATGCTGCAGCTTACAGGCATGATTTAGCTTATCGAAATCATGATCTAAGTTCTCGACATGCAGCTGATAAGAAGATGATTCAAGAATTAGATAGTATTCAAAATCCTACATTTAGAGAAAAAATTGAAAGAATGTTTGTTAAGAAAGCTTTACAAGCTAAAATATTATTCGGTCAGGGTTTAAATGAAACGACAGCTAAGCTGTCTGAGAGCAACGCTCGAACTAATAACTCTGAGAGCAACGCTCGATCTAATAACTCTGAGAGCAACGCTCGAACCTACGCGTCTGAAATTCATAAAGAATACAGAAGGCCTAAATATTTATTGAAAGTAAAAGTATTTAATAAAGATGATATTTGGAGTGCTGATCTTATTCATATGCCGAATGAAAGGGACCGAACCGAAGGTTCTAAGACAAAGTCTGACTACAAATACGCATTGACCGTTATAGATTTATATACACGATACGCTTGGGTAAAGCCTTTAAAAAATAAAAGTGGTCTATCAGTTAAATATGCGTTTGAAGAAATCTTTAAAGAAAGTAATAGAAAGCCAAAAAAATTGTTTGTTGATAAAGGGTCGGAATTTTATAACCGAAACGTTCAGCCACTATTTGAAATTGTTTATTCAACTGAAAATGCAGGAAAGGCCGTAGTGATAGAAAGATTCAATCGGACGTTAAAAAATAAATTATTCAAGAAATTTACTGAGCAAAGAAATCAGAAATGGTTGAAGATATTACCAGGAATTGTGGAAGAGTACAATAATAAAGTTCATTCTGGTATTGAAGAAACCCCAAAGAATGCTTCTGACGACCCTGATTTAGTACGAAAGAAAATATTCGAGAATAATTATTCGAATGAGAGTAAACCGAATTTGCAGAAACTTAAGCCGAAATTTAAAATTGGAGATAGAGTTAGAATATTTAAATATAAGAACAAATTTGAAAAGGGCTTCGTCGGATACTGGACGAAAGAGATATTTGAAGTTTGCAAAATAAATCAAAGTTATCCGATTACTTATGAAATTAAAGATTTAGATGATTAAGATATCAGAGGACGTTTTCATCAAAATGAATTACAGAAAACAGAGCTTTAACCTCTAGGTGGCGCTTTAGCTAGCTTCGCTTGAGTTATAGATTGTTTAACTCTAACATAATATCTAGAAATGATACTCCTTTTTGTAATTTGTACAAAACGTATAAACATAATTGTCCACAATAGGTAGTTCCTGGTGTTTGAATTTGAAACGTATTGTATGTTCCCGTTCCAAGTAATTCTTTTACTTCATTTGTAGGGGGCAAACCGTATGAATCGAACCAATAGTTCTCAGCCTCCGGGCGATCAAAATAATAGTTCTGCTGATGATTTTTAACGTCTGCTGACCAATGTACGCCGTTTTGGTCTGAAGTGTGAAGATTCGTTATGAAATTTACAGTTATTGATGGAACTTTGTTCCGGGAACTGAAGGTTCCTGTTGGCCTATTTTTTAGGAATTGTAATTCGTTTCTCATTAGAACATGAAAATTCTTTATTCCTAATTCATTTGCGATTTTCTTTAGGTCGAAATTCGTTGTCGTTTGTGTTCCATATAATTTCAAAAACTCATTTATGTTGCTCATTTTATAATAAAAAAATTTCTTAAGGGACCCCTAGAAGTCAGAGGGGGGGGGTATTGATTTAAAACTGGTCTCTAATGATGTCTTTCTTTACTACTTATTCAGAAGGGAGGGGGTATTGATTTAAAACTGTTCCACAATGATGACGTTCCTTGCTACTTAGTCAAAAGGGAGGGGGTATTGATTTAAAACTGGTCTCTAATGATGTCTTTCTTTACTACTTACTCAGAAGGGAGGGGGTATTGATTTAAAACTGTTCCACAATGATGACTTTCCTTGCTACTTAGTCAAAAAGGAGGGGGTATTGATTTAAAACTGGTCTCTAATGATGTCTTTCTTTACTACTTATTCAGAAGGGAGGGGGTATTGATTTAAAACTGTTCCACAATGATGACTTTCCTTGCTACTTATTCGATTTTGAAATGATTTAATTTAATCTAAATTAAAACGTTACATTGTTCCATTTTATTCTTATGAACTCTTGTTAAGAGAATATTGATTGTTTTATCTGTATTAAGACATTAGCAACATCTGTTACCAAATTTCTCAAACCGCATGATTGTTTCACGCATGAACAGCTGCTTGCTACCAGTTTAAGCTATTCAGTATGAGAGAATTCTTTGTGACCCGCATAACTCATAACTTTTCACTTGAACAGCTGCTGCCATTATTCCGCGTATTACTGCGTGCATTCTTTCATTCTGCGAGCGTTCTACGAGGCTGTGACTGCTTACGAATCATCTGTGACCTTTATCTATTTTGGTCAATTTCATCAGCGACTTTCAACAATTTTATTTTTATCATAATTAATTCACTACGTTTTAACGAAAATGGCACGTTCAAGCATCGCCTTCGCCGATTTGAAAAGAAAAATTTCAGACACTATTGTGAACGAAGATCAACGGGAGAAGTGTATTGAGATGCTAACAGAATTTCAGGAGAAATATCTTAAACCAAGGGAAGAAGAAGACATCCACGCATCAAAAACATTCAGAGAATTTTTAGTGATAAATCGATTTGAAGACACATTGCAAGATAACGCCATCAATAACAGTTCAAACTATAATTTTGAAGAAGAAATTCAAAGAGACATCTTGCCATCAGAGCTAACTAATTATTTAGCACATTTAAGAAGAGAAGAAGACATTTCGGTGAACAATACTGTGAAGTTATCGTTGTTAAAAGGAAGAGCTTTGACTGCAATCCGGGGAAGTGGCCATGTTTGCAAACAATTAGGTTATTCGAGAGGCTATAGCATCTTTTTAAGAAAATTTTATAAACTATATTTACGATTTCCGTTTATTAAGAACTCGACGGAATCTATATCATTTTTCAAAAGGAACTTCGCTATAATTGACTCGTATCTTCGCCATGGGAGACACCGGCCAACCCTTGATCAAATTTTAAACTCAATCAATTGAAACGGTAAGCTACTCCCAATAGATAATAGTACTATGACCCTTCACTTATTTCAATTTACGAGAAACAATTGTATCATGGCATAATACATTTTCTAGTCAACATATTTTATTCGTTGTAAACCATGCTACTTATCCTCATTGGTTTTACAGTACTATGAGCCTTACCTTATTCTACTCATACAGAAACAATTGTATCATGGCATAATACATTTTCTAGTCAACATATTTTATTCGTTGTAAACCATGCTACTTGTCCTCATTGGTTTTATAGTTCTATGAGCCTTAGCTTATTTTACTCATACAGAAACAATTGCATCATGGCATAATACATTTTCTAGTCAACATATTTTATTCGTTGTAAACCATGCTACTTGTCCTCATTGGTTTTATAGTTCTATGAGCCTTAGCTTATTTTACTCATACAGAAACAATTGTATCATGGCATAATACATTTTCTAGTCAACATATTTTATTCGTTGTAAACCATGCTACTTGTCCTCATTGGTTTTATAGTTCTATGTGCCTTAGCTTATTTTACTCATACAGAAACAATTGTATCATGGCATAATACATTTTCTAGTCAACATATTTTATTCGTTGTAAACCATGCTACTTGTACATAGTACTTGTCTGTGATGTGAATAAAATATTTCAAAGATGGAAATGTGTTTTCATTTTGTATCGAGTTAAAGCAGTAGCAACTACTGGAATTGTAAGAACGCCAGATGAAATGACAATTGTTAAAGCATTAGACCATCTCTTTCTTAACTTTTTATAATGCTCTAATCTTAATAATAATTGAGATTCCTTATCTTTCATATAACGTACTCTATCTTTGTGTTTTTCTTTATTCATTTTTTCAATGTTAATCTTTTCAATGTCCATTAAAGTAGAACTACGTTCATATGATAACGAAGGATATATTCTTGCGGTTTCATCCACTTTTGTTTCTTCCATTTTTAAAGAAATATTATTAGTCACATGTTATATTTTAAAAACCTGAAAGATGGATAAAATTCATGAATTTGAAATTCTCAACTTTTATGATTTTCGGTGTCCTTGAACGGTCATGATTTTGGGGGTGAAAATCGAACCGAAGGTTCTAGGGCTTCGCCCGATTGTAATTCTCAAATTTTGAGATTCTTAACTTTTATGATTTTTTCGGTGTCCTTGAACGGTCATGATTTTCAAAGTAAAATGTCACAATTACAAATTTGAAATTCTCAACTTTTATGATTTTTTCGGTGTCCTGGAACGGTCATGATTTTGGGGGTGAAAATCGAACCGAAGGTTCTAGGGCTTCGCCCGATTGTAATTCTCAAATTTGAGATTTTGAAAAATTTGAAAATTGGGTAATTTTTAAAAACGCTTAAATTTTCGCCCTTCGGCCTTCGGCCACGTGAAATTTGAAGTCTACCTAAATTTTTGAAATTTTGATTTTTTTGAAAAACCCGCAAAAGTGTGACATCCGGCGCAAGCGAAGCGAAGCAAAGCGAAGCGAGGCGTCGCGCCGGATGTCACACTATAAACTACTATAAAGCTATGTTAGACAGAGTTGGTGCAGTAAAATCTCTTAGACGTTATAGACAATTAGAAAATTTATTATCAACGGGAGTTAAAGTAGGGAAAGGTTTATCTGAAAAACAGAAAACAGAAACAACCATATTCTTACCAGATGATCCACAAGAATTACTAAATAGATTAAATATTTTAATATCTGCAATAAAAGAAGGACATAATTCTAGTTTCAATGAAATTCATGCTATATTGAAAAGACTGTTAGAAAAGAAGATTCTAAATGAAGAGGATTATAAAAGTATAACGAACCGAATGTTCTAGGACTTCGCCCGTAGCTGAAATATGTTGTTGTTTTTAATTTTTTATAAAAAAAATATTTCATAAAAAATATTTATTTAAAATTTTAACTAAAAAATGTGTTCAGCAGATTTAGACAAAATTAATAATCATTTAGAAAATCTAACAGAGATTTTGGGTTCATCAAAATTTAGTACGACGTTAAAAATTATAACAACTACTTCATCACACACTTGTAATTTAGAGCCCATTCTACATTTGGAACAAAATAAAAATTATCAAATTGCATTGACTAGTTTCTCTACATTTAACACTATTCAAAACGTTATCAAAGATGTGAATGATCAATTTAGATATTCTACTGATAAAGGCAAAACATGGAAAATACTAACTTTTCTTCCTGGTTCTTACGAAGTTGAATCAATATCAAATGAAATTAAGAGACATTTAGGTATACCATTTAAAGATAAGAAACAATTACATTTTGCAGTTGAACCGGCAGTTAATAAATTTTCTCTTACTTTAGACGAAAATCATCAAGTTGATTTTAATCATGATAGATCATTGTCAAAGCTATTAGGATTTAATAAACAAACCTATAGTCAAGGTTATCATTTAGGTGAGAAGATTCCAAAAATAACTGAAATAAATTCAATTGTTGTACATTGTGACATTATTGAAGGAGGATATATAAATGGTAAATTATCAAATTTAATATTCAGTTTTCCAGCTTTTACTGTACCCATTGGTTATAGATTAAATGTATTTCCACAAACATTAATATATTTCCCTATTACAAGAAAAACTATTAACAACATTAACATTAGAATCACTGATGAGAAAGGACAAGAAATAAATTTTGGAGGTGAAGAGATTATGATAGATCTTTTGGTTCGGGAGGTATAAATTCCCGTTCGGGAGGTATAAACTCCCGTTCGGGAGGTATAAACTCCCATGCGAAGCTAGAGAAGTTTAATTTTCTTCTTCTTTAGAAACAAAAAATAAAAAAAATAAAAGTAAATTTTTTTATTAAAAAATGAGTGAACTACCTCCA
This sequence comes from Prostheceraeus crozeri, assembly GCA_907163375.1. Taxonomy (NCBI): domain Eukaryota; kingdom Metazoa; phylum Platyhelminthes; order Polycladida; family Euryleptidae; genus Prostheceraeus; species Prostheceraeus crozeri. Next base: position 120,809 of record CAJQUW010010002.1, read on the forward strand.
TTAGATAAAAAAACTTAAATTTAATCATCATCCAAATTTATCTAATAAAGTTTTGTCAGTTATTTGTGGAAGATCAGGATGTGGAAAAACATATCTATTATTTAAAATTTTAACGACTCCAAATTTTTTGGATTATAACAATCTTATAATTTATACAACAACGGCAGCACAACCCGTCTATCAATTTTTAAAATATGGATTTGAAAATAATCTTAAAAAAAACAGCAATTGCTCCATTATTCAAAGAATATGAAAAATCTGAAGATGAAGAAGAAATAAGTTCGTGGTGTGAAGAAGCAGCAAAAAATAATCAGTTAGTAGAATCTAATAAAAATAACCATATAAAAATACAATTAATAGATGATAGTGGTAATATGCAAGATCCTAGTAAACTAGATAAAACAATGAAACATTGCGTAATTTTTGATGATTGTGTTAATGATAGAAATCAGTCAGTTCAGAGAAATTATTTCACAAGAGGTAGACATAATAACTGTAGTGTATTTTATTTAACACAAAGTATGTATTCATTAGATGGAAGTGTTATTAGAAAGAATGCAAATATATTTATACTATTTGAAATAAATGCAAGAAACTTAAGTGATTTGTTAAGAGATTTATGTATAAGAGATAAAGATGAATTTAAACAATCGTGTAATAATGCTTGGTCAAAAGATTATGGCTTCATTACAATTAATATTGATAAAAAAATTCATGAAAGAGTTATAGAAAATATTTTTGCGGAGTGAAAGTCGATAGAAAATATTTTCGCGGAGTGAAAGTCGATAGAAAATATTTTCGCGGAGTGACCGAACGGAGTGACCGAATAATTTTTTCTTATAAATTTTTTGTTAATAAAAATAAAAAAAATATGTTGAATGATTATAAGATAGGGCATGTACCAGTTTTAAAAGATTATCGTCATCCTACAAATCCTGTAAATTCGAAGAAAGAAGTTAGATTTTATTATCATCATAAATACGTAGCGCTCGTTACAGATTATAAAACAAAACATGGTCTTAAACCGTGTGTTAAAACAAAAGACTTTCCACTGTGTTTAAGAAGTTTCCGAGTATTTTTGGCGTATAATACTTTATGATGGTTGGTTAAGAAAGAACATTTAACAGCACATGAATTAGAAACATTACATCAATTACATATTCCTGTGTATATGCAAAAACGGAACCGAGGTTCTATGTAAAAATTAATTTTTTCTTTTAAAAAATATGAATCGTGAAATGTCTCTCGGACAAACGTCTACGATTGATGAATTAATCAAGAAACAAACTGCTGAGTTTGATGCGCAAATTAAACATAGTAAACGTAGTAAACGTATTAAAAAACAGAAACGTACTAGGCGTAGTATTAGACGCAATACTAAAAAACAGAAAAGTGGAACAAAAGAAATATTAGAAACTCCTATTACTGATATCTTTTTTGATGATAGAATTAAGGATGAACTTGGTGATGATTTATGTAATTTATTTAATCCAAATGAAATTAAATATGAAAATGTATCTTTTATTAATGTAGTAAATGATATGCGGAAACTTTTAGCAAATGGTAAAATTATTAATTTACTTGGAAAAGTTGTTAAAGATCAGGAAAATATAATTCAAAATTTTTACGTAACCTTCTATAATAAAAAATCATTTGAAACATGGTTTTCGAATCTGGATGAGAAATCCGATGCTAACGAATGGATTTTTACAGGTAATATTAAATATGAAGATTTTGGAATGAAGTTAGTACAAAGATCGCATAGAGGGGCAGGGATTAATATGAAATATAGAATCAAAGAATATTTCGGTGAATATTGTTATATTCCTTCTGAAGATTTTTGTTTTATTAAATGTTATAATATTTTACGAGGTTTTAATGAAGAACAAGGAGAAATGATGAAAGAAATGTTTAATAATTTTTTATATAAAGAGAAAGCCACATCTAGAACAGGAGTAATGTCAAACTGCAAATTTTCTCAATTCAATAAATATTTTGGAGAATGTGTTCAATATTATAGTCCTGCCAATCGTCATTTAAACCCTAGAGGAATTGAAACGCTTCATAATTATGTTTATTACAATTATTTTCACGCAGGTTCAACAATTGGTCACTATTGTTTAATTAATAAATCTCATAAATTAAAAGCTATTAGAGAAATTGAAAATAATTTCAAACCCATATATAAAACAGTTACTGATGAAAATCTAACAACGCGTCCATATAAAATCATAACAAAGAAAAAAATTGACTATAGTTCAACATATATTTGGGATCTCGAAACTTTTCCTGATCCTAACTGTTCAACAGCTCATCCTATTCCTTATGCTGTAGGAGCTATTAATTTTAATAAATTTATATGTTGTTTACCGAAACAAAGATTGAAAGAATTAGAAACACGTTTGTTAAGTGATATGATTAAAATTAAACGATCAAAAGATGAAGATGAAATTAAAAAACTTAAAAAACAGATTAATGAGTATAATAATTTAACTGAATTAGAATTTAATAAACTTCAAAATTGTGTGAAAATATTTACGAGAACTGAGGATGATGAATGTCCAATCAGGGGAAACCCAGAGGACGCATGTCCGATCCATCAATTTTTTAAAACTCTTGGAAAATTTAATTTTTCGAGAGTAACTTTAATAGCTCACAATTCATCAGGTTTTGATTCCTATTTTCCGATAAAAGCTAATTTTAAATTATCTAAACCGCCTCTTAAAACTTCAAGAGGAATATTGACTGCTTCATTACAAAATCCTTATACAACTGAATGTGTTAGTAGATATATTCAAAAATCTCTTAGATTTAAAAACAATATGAAAAAAGATTCACTTTCAGGTAAATTAGCACTTCAAACTATTATAATGAAATGTAGTTATCAACATGTAAAAACAAGTCTTTCTAAATGGTGTGAGAATTTTAAAATTCCTACGAATGTGTGTAAATTAAATTATGAAATTGGAGACATAACACATGAAAATTATAAAGAAAAAGAAAATGAATGGAGACCATATTTAGTTAACGATATTCTTTCCTTAGCTTTTTGTATCTACAAATATAATAATGTTATGCGAGATTTAGTTGGTGAAGATATAACTACTAATTTAACATCCTCTGCTTTAACATTTAACGGTTGGATGAAAAGCGTACAAAATGACAATATAAATATTCATTCTCATATAGATTTATGGGCTAGAAATTATATTAGAAAATCTGTTAAAGGTGGAAGAGTTTCAGCAAATATAAGAAAATACATATCGCCATTTTGTAGCATCTTGTTACCAATATTAAAACAGTATTTACCTGGTCGCTGCGCTGGGGGGACTTTGTCCCTTGGTCGCTACGCTGGTGGGACTTTGTCCCCGGGAAGTAATTTAATAGATTTAATGAAACAGTATCGAGATTTAGGCGATAAAACTGAAATTTGTAAGAAAATTTCAAATCAACTACTTGAACAAAAAAATGAATTTCTAATGGCTTTTGATGCAACATCTTTATATCCATCAGCTATGTATGATGAAAATTCAGAATACCCTAAAGCTGAATCAGCTAGAAAATTTCGTCAAGAAGAAGAGCGGGAAATAGTATATAAATTTAATACTCAAACATTTAGACCTAAAACTGGAATATTCTCTGTTGTGTTTCAATATCCGAATGATATGTTTTTCCAACCAGTTCCTATAGAAGATAAAGTTAAAAATCAAAATAATAATTCTCATGTAAAAGTAATCAAGTTTAGAAATGGTATATGTTATGATGTATTAACTTCTGTAGACATACAAGAAATTGTTAGATGTGGGGGAAAAATCTTACATATTACTGATGGTATAATTTATGAAAAAAATTATCAAGTTTCACCATTTCGAAATTATATTGAAAAACTTTTTAATTTGAGAAAAAGATATAAAACAGAAGGAAATACTGTAGGTGATGAGTTAATTAAATTATTGATGAATTCGCTATATGGCAAAACTGTGCAAAAAGATATAACCACTAAATATCATTTATGGAATGAGAATACATTGAGAAAAAATTTCACTCAAGAAGTAAAAGATTATGAAAAATTAAATGATGAACAATATTTAGCGAAAGTAGAAATGGAAGATGATGAATTTCTCAAAACTAATATTGTAAAAGATGGGAAGACGTTATTCATGCCATCACACTTAGGTTCTTTCATTCTTTCTCACTCTAGAAGAATCATGAATAACTTTATTTTAAAAATTAATGGTTTCAAAGAAAAATACATTCATTATACAGATACTGATTCAATATATATTTCCAATGAGCTCTTTAATAAATTAGACGCTGCTGGATATGTTGGAGGAGAATTGTGTCAAGGGAAAAATGATTATGGAAATGGTGGAATTATTTTTGCAATGTTTATTGCACCTAAAGTAAAATACTGTATTACTGTAGATGAGCAAGGGAGACTTAGTGAAAAGAAAACATTCAAAGGTTATTCACAAAATAAAGTAAAAGTAGAAGATTTTCTAAAATTATATTCGGGGAAAACATTATCGACTACAGTTAATAAACCATGGAAACGATCTTTAAAAACTGGAATTAGTATTCCTGATAAAAATAATAATACTGAAGAAAAAAAATTTTCTGGTCAAATAAATATTCTTAAACGTCAAGCACCTGATGAAAATGAAATTATGTTACCTTATAACGGAGAAGATATTCAAGCTGAAATATTTCAAACAATCATCTGTGAGAGAATTTAAGTGATGATGATGACACGTGGGAATAATAATTTTTTTATTACATCTAAAAATTTTATAACATGTAAAAATTTTATAACATCTAAAAAATTTATAACATCTAAAAAATTTATAACATCTAAAAAATTTATTACATCTTAAAATTTTATTACATCTAAAAATTTTATTACATATGAAAATATATTTATCGAATATTTTGGTATTTTCTATTAAGTTTTATCATATTAAGTTTCATCATATAATGTTTTATCAAAAGATAATTTAAATTTATTTTCACTAACTATTGATTCTTCATCATCATCATCAATTGATTCTTCATCATCATCATAAATTGTTTCTTCATCATCATAAATTACACTTTTTGGTATAGGATGCCCTTCCATGATAGGATACCATTCTCTTATTGGAATATCTAATTCTAAATTACATCTTTTATCTGATAATAATATAATAGAGAAAAATATTGGTCTTTGATCTCTTTTGGAAAATTTAATAACACCACCATAATCTGAATCACTTTTAGTTTTTATTAAAGATGATAAAATTTTAAATTGATTAGATGTAAATCCTAATTTAAATTTTGTAGACCCGACACATAGTTGTCTAACAGTATCTTCAACTATGCCATCATTATTATTTTCAATTGTAAGAAAATGAAATTTAGATCAATTTTTATAATTACTAATATTTTTATAATCTTTTTTACCATTTACACCTTTTTCAGATGTTACAGAATCATCATTATTATCATAAGATTCTTTTAGATCGGGCAAAGCCCTAGAACCTTCAGTTCGTTTATTATGATTATGATTATGGACATTGTTAATAGTATAAGGTGTAGTCCACATATAAATTTTCTCTTGTTGAGCTAAACCATTTATATAAGATTTTAATAAATTAATATTTAAGTTGGAATATAATCCTATATACGTATCATCATCATATCTCTGCGGCATTTCTAATGTTTCTTGTTTATAAATTGCATCTCTATAATAAACTTGACATAATAATTCTTCATTATGTTTTTTACTCTCGATATGAATGTTATATTGATTTTGTTCATCAACAAATAATCTAATTTTTTCTTTCGAAAAAGATTTTAATTTTTTAACTAATTCTTTAATATTGATATAATTAATAATTTTAGTTTCTATCCAATCAGTATTACTAATCGGTAAAACTGCTCTAATAAATCCATAAACATTATTATGACCTATTATAACCATATTTTCTTTATTTAATTCCACATAAGCTACATCATTATATTTACTAACAATCTCCATAAATTCAATAAATGGATCACCTGGAAATAAACAATAATTAGTTTCTATAGAAGGTAAACCTTTAGTCTGTTCTCTAAATATTTCGGCTTGTAATTGAAACAAAAGATTAACATCTATACATGGATTATTATTATTATTATCAAAACATTTATTTTCAAATCCCGTTGATCTCGTCGAATAAGAAGAACAGGATGATGCGGGCGAATATAATTTTTCTAAATTTGCTTTATCCATTTTTTAATTTTTATTAGAAAAAATTTTATTTTTTTATTTTTATTAGAAAAAATTTTATTTTTTTATTTTTATTAGAAAAAATTTTATTTTTTTATTTTTATTAGAAAAAATTTTATTTTTTTATTTTTATTAGAAAAAATTTTATTTTTTTATTGTTAAAAAATGATGTTACCAAATGTTGGTGGAGGTGCATATATCCCGAATAATCGTGAATTAGAAATAGAGATAGAAAATTATATCATGAAAACTGGAGACGTTTTATCTGGTCCATTGCATCTTTCTATTCTTCCGCAACAAAATACAGAGTTAACAAATAAACAATATGTTGATACACAAATCAATGACTTAAAAGAAAAATATATAAACGATGTTATGGTTCCACTGATGAATGAATTAAAGTTGCTAAAACTTAATGACAAATCATTAAGCGAAAAATTATTAAAACTTGATAAAAAGGATAGAGAGCTAGAAGCAGATATAGCAAAACTTTTTAAAAAGATTTCTGAACAATCAAAAATTTTAATATTACTTTCTATAAAGCTAAAATCTGCAGTCATTAAAAATAAACATCAGATAAAAATGTTAAAAGAACAATTAGAAGATGAAATAGAAAAACTACCTGAAAGAATTAAAAAAAATTTAAAGCAGTTACAAACTACATTCCAAAAAAGTGTTGATGAATTAAGTTCTAAAATTACTCAACAAATGAAAAAGATGAATAGAATAATAAATGAAGTAAACTCACTTAATGAAAAAGTTGATAAAATGAAAACTCTTAAAATCAATTTAGAAAATGAATTAAAGAAAAATTTACAAGAAAACTCTAAAGAAAATAAAAAACAGTTAGATTCTGTTAAAAGACAATTAGATGTTCTTAAAGTTAAGTTAAATGCTCTTAAAACGGCGTTGAAGATTAATCAGCAGAAAATGCAAGTTAATAGAAGAGAAATTAAAGTACATCACACGCTGCTTGACGCAATAGATAAAGTGCAACAGTCAATTAATAAAGTTATCTCGAAGTTGTTGTCCATTCACAAACGTAAATCTTAATCGGAGCGAAGCTCCTCGAGGCTTTAGCCGATCGTAAATATTTTTTCCCAAAAGTCAAATTTAATCCTAAAAAATGCCTATAATTTATAAACACAATCTTAAACATTTTGCATCAAATAATAAAATTGCTCATGAACCATCTCAGAAATCTGTTTACCATTATGATAATAGAGAAACAGTCGGAACACAAAAGTTCCTAGGCACAGCAGGTGCCGTCCAAAAAGAAGGGGCTGGCATCTTTTCTGGTATTGGAAGTATCGTTAACTTAATTAAAAATAATAAAGATTTGATTACATCTGCTGCAAAAGGAGCAGCTGCTATAGGTAGTACAGCTAGTGCAATATCAAATGCTGTTAAATCTCAAAACGAATTAAAACAACTAGAAGCTATTCGTAAACTTAGGAATGATTCTGAAGAACTAAAAAATTTAAAAAAACTTTCAGAGGAAACAAAAAACAAAATTGCTAACATAGACTGTTGGGGAAACCTTGAGGAGCGGAGCTCCGTCTAATAGTAAACATAATGAAAATAAAAATAATAAAAAAACAATTGAAGAAATAAGAGGTAATGGCGTGAGCAGCAACCTTCGGTTGAACCAGCAAAGCTGTAGCGGAGCTGGTCTAGCAAAATTCTAAAGTTATGTTTTTTAGTAAAATTGTTTTAGTAAAATTTTTTTAGTAAAATTCTAAAATTATATTTTAGCAAAATTCTAAAATTATATTTTAGCAAAATTTTTTTAGTAAAATTTTTTTAGTAAAATTTTTTCTGTCTGTGAGAAAAAACAAAAAGTCAAATTATTTTTTATAAAAAGGTCTTCGCTTATCGAAAATAAATTTAGATTAGACGATCCTCCGTTCGTCAGTTGCAATCAAAAAAAGAATGAATATATAAGAATTGCTATGAATCCCGGATCTTCCAGTAGAGTAAATACTGGAGGTGATTTAATTTTTGAAGTTGATGATCAGCAGAGTTATATATATCTACCTGTTTCATTTTTACACTGTGAATATTCCTTGTATAGTGATGCCAATTTTACAACACCATTACTGGAAAACGATAATATTGCACTAGAGAATAATTTCTTTCCAAGATTATTTACACAAATGCGTTTAGATGTTGCAACTCAAAATATAGAAACAATAAGTGATTCTCCAGGTGTAATTGATACAATGCTTAGATTTGTAACAATTGGTGAAAATAATAAAAAGTATGAAATCGAAGGTTGGTTTCCTGATACTAATGATGGTATAATTGTTGATGATTTAACTCACGCTGGAACAGATGCCGCAGGAATTGCGAAAGATGTAGAAAATATTGCAAAACATTTGAATAAAACAAACAATAGTGCATATAAAGAAAGACGTGAATTTAACAAGAAAAGTAAACAGACAGTTAATTGGTCATTGTCTCCATTATTCGGATATTTAGATTATGATAAAATATCATATCAATTAAAATTTAAATTAATAATTCATCGTACAGCAAATAATGAATTAATCTTTTTTGGTAAGACTGGAAAAAAAGCATATTTAAAAATTGATAGACTTGAATGGTGGATTAAGCATATTACTCCTAGTTTAGAGATTGAAACAGCTATTGCAAAAAGATTAAATACTAACAAACCAATTCCAGTAAATTTTCTAAAGCGTACTGCTAGTTCAGTAACTTTTTCCGAACAAAGATTTAACTGGCATTTTACTAGAACTGCGAATACTCCAAGATATTTATTACTAACATTTCAAAGAAATAATTCTCCAAGTTTTGATAAGAACAACAATCTCTTCCATATTAATACAATTCGAAGTTTACAAGTTTCATTAAATCAAACCCGATATCCAATTGATCCATTAAGATTCGATGATACCAATAATCAATTTATGGAAGGATATGATTCTTATCGAAATCTTTGTATAGAATTTGGAGTTGAACCACAATTAACTCCTATAGATTGGAGAGATTTATATCCAATTTTCTGTTTCGATTTAAGTGCGCAATCTGAAGATATTACTAAAAATGGTTGTGATGTAACAATTAACATTGAAAAGAAAGATTCCACAACTTCATTGATGGCTTATGGTTTATTGCTAGAAGATGTAAAATATTCTATTGAAATTCTTAATGGAAAGATGGCTAGGATAGGCTAAAGCCAGAGGAGCTTCGCTCCGATAAATTAATTTAATTTTTTTTCATAACTAGAATAGATTAAAAAATTCTTAACTTAAAAATTTTTCGTAACTAGAATAGATTAAAATTTTGATATCTTAAAAATTTTTCGTAATTTAAAATTTTTTTGGTAACTTGAAATTTTTTGATAACTTAAAATTTATTCATAACTAGAATAGATTAAAATTTTTCCTAACTTAAAATTTTTTTATTAAAAATGTCGCAAGCGAAAAGTAATAATAATAAAACTGTTGAATTAAAATTACGTAATATTGTTGACAAAAATACCCCTAAAACTATTACGATTAATAAAAAAAAGTGTTACATAAGTAAACCAATGATAGAGAATATTCAATTACAAGAAGAAAAGAATGGCGGGATTCTCCCATTAATTCCACTAATAATAGGAGGCATAGCAGCAGCAGGAAGTGTTGCAGGTGGGACAGCTGGTATTGTCCAAGCAGTAAATAAAAAGAAATCAGAGAAGGCAGCATTAGAAGAACAAAAACGTCATAACAGAGAGTTAGAGAAAGTTGCTAGGGGTGACGGAATAGTAGATAATTTTATTAGTAAATTAAAATTAGTTGATGAAGGAAAACGAGTTCTTAAAAATATTCTCCACAATGTTGATGATTTAATTGAAATTAAAGAAACTAAAGATGGTTCTGGAATATATCTAAGTCCTAGTATGATTCGGTAATAACCTCAGAACCTTTGGTTCTATCGGCTAAAGCCTCAGGACCTTTGGTCCGATTAGGTAAAACATTTATTTCATCTTTTTAATTTTTTTTATCTTTTAAAATGAATTCTACAAATTCCGAAAATTTAATTAAATTAAAAATTGTTAATTTAGATTTATTGAATTATCTATTAAACAAAAATAAAAACTCAAACTGTCAGCATATTGGAGGTGACATACAAAAAACATTAGAAAACTTTCCTGGATTTATTTGGAGTAAATATTCGAAAGAAAAACATCTTCCTGGTCATTCATATACCGGTCCAGGAACTCGATTAGATATAAGATTAGATGAGAATAATAATCCGAAACCAGGTGAAGAACCGATAAATAGAGTAGATGCCGCCGCTTATAGACATGATTCAGCTTATCGAAATCATGATCTAAGTTCTCGTCATGCAGCTGATAAGAAGATGATTCAAGAATTAGATAGTATTCAGAATCCTACATTTAGAGAAAAAATTGAAAGAATGTTTGTTAAAAAAGCTTTACAAGCTAAAATATTATTCGGTCAGGGTTTAAATGAAACTAATAACTCTGAGAGCAACGCTGGAACCTACGCGTCCGAAATGTCGAATGACCCAAGCCGCTACGCGTCTGAAATCCACAAGGAATATAGAAGGCCTAAATATCTATTGAAAGTAAAAGTATTTAATGAAGATGATATTTGGAGTGCTGATCTTATTCATATGCCGAATGAAAAAGATTATAAATACGCATTGACTGTTATAGATTTATATACACGATACGCTTGGGTAAAACCTTTAAAAAATAAAAGTGGTCTATCAGTTAAATATGCGTTTGAAGAAATCTTTAAAGAAAGTAATAGAAAGCCAAGGAAATTGTTTGTTGATAAAGGATCGGAATTTTATAACCGAAACGTTCAGCCACTATTTGAAACTGTTTATTCAACTGAAAATGCAGGGAAGGCCGTAGTGATAGAAAGATTCAATCGGACGTTAAAAAATAAATTATTCAAGAAATTTACTGAGCAAAGAAATCAGAAATGGTTGAAGATATTACCAGGAATTGTAGAAGAGTACAATAATAAAGTTCATTCTGGTATTGAAGAAACCCCAAAGAATGCTTCTGACGACCCTGATTTGATACGAAAGAAAATATTCGAGAATAATAATTTGAATGAGAGTAATCCGAATTTGCAGAAACTTACGCCGAAATTTAAAATTGGAGATAGAGTTAGAATATTTAAATATAAGAATAAATTTGAAAAAGGCTTTGTTGGCTATTGGACTAAAGAAATATTTGAAGTTTGCAAAATAAATCAAAGTTATCCGATTACTTATGAAATTAAAGATTTAGATAATGAGGATATCAGAGGCCGTTTTTATCAAAATGAATTACAGAAAACAGAGCTTTAGCTTCGCTTGAGTTATAGATTGTTTAACTCTAACATAATATCTAGAAATGGTACTCCTTTTTGTAATTTGTACAAAACGTATAAACATAATTGTCCACAATAGGTAGTGCCTGGTGTTTGAATTTGAAACGTATTGTATGTTCCCGTTCCAAGTAATTCTTTTACTTCATTTGTAGGGGGCAAACCGTATGAATCAAAATAATAGTTCTGCTGATGATTTTTAACGCCTGCTGACCAATGTACACCTTTTTCATTTGACGTATGAAGATTTGTTATGAAATTTACATATATTGATGGAACTTTGTTCCGGGAACTGAAGGTTCCTGTTGGCCTATTTTTTAGGAATTGTAATTCATCCCTCATCAATATGTGAAAATTCTTTATTCCCAATTGATTAGCGATTTTCTTTAGGTCGAAATTCGTTGGCGTTTGTGTTCCATATAATTTCAAAAACTCATTTATGTTGCTCATTTTATAATAAAAAAAATTCTTAAAGGACCCCTAGAAGTCAGAAGGGGGGGTATTGATTTAAAACTGTTCTCTAATGATGTCTTTCCTTACTACTTAGTCAGAAGTGGGTATTGATTTAAAACATTTTTATAATGATGACTTTCCTTACTACTTGGGGGGGTATTGATTTAAAACTGGTCTCTAATGATGTCTTTCTTTACTACTTATTAAATTTTGAAATGATTTAATTTAATCTAAATTTAAACGTTACATTGTTGCATTGTATTAGTAGAGTTAGTGTTTCGCACATCTTTTATCAATAGTAATTCATTACTCATCAATATGTGAAAATTCTTTATTCCCAATTGCTTAGCAATCTCATTTAAATCAAAATTTGACGTGGTTTTGTTTGCTGTATATTTTTTGGAAGTCCCTGATGTTTCTCATTTTTATAGAAGATACAATGTTTCTATTATATTCCCGTAAATGAGAAATTAAAAACAACACATGGATATTTCAATTTGGTTACATCCACTTTGCATACATTCAATTTGCATACATTGAAATACATGTAAATTTGTCCACGTGTGGAAAAGGTTTCATTGGATGAGAGAAAAATGACGTCATATAACAACATAATGAAAATGATTGAAAACAGGAAATAGCATTGCATATAAAACAGGAAATAGCATTGCATATAAAACACACAGATACAAGTTTTCTAAACAATAGGATTTCTGTCCACGAGTGGACAAGGTTTCATTGGTTGAAACACTCTATTGTATTTACATTGCATATAAAACAGAGGGGTTTCAAGAATGATAAATTTTCTTCACAGCGCGTCTAATGTCAACGCGTTCATTTGATTAGTTGAATGGCGCACCATTATTCAAGAGAATATAATGGTCTAACATTGAAAATAAAGTGTCTTGCGGCCGTATCGCAATAACAATAGCGGAGTTTAACATCCAAATTCCATTGAATATGTCAGCGCGGTATTATCGCTAAATGACGCACCATTGTTTGGGAGAAGAATGGAATCATTTGGAATGTCACATAATTGCTTTACACAATGAAGTCAATCTTCCGTTAACATTAGGTCGTGACTTTTAAAGTACAAGAGAAACAGACACCCAACAAAGCGTAGGAAATTTGTCTGCTAATTTACCTAATTTCATAACAAATGAAACTTCGGTGCGTGAATAATTGATATGATTTTGCTTCAAGAGACTATAAAAATAAGACTTGTCATTATCACAAACAGAGAGCAGATAGTGCTTACCGATAAAAATTTTACACATAACACTGAGTGAATTGTTTCTTTTTTCATGCAACAAGAATTTGTGTAAGTTTACAATTGTATTATTCTCTCCACCATTTGGCTCTATGAAATCACTCAAAGTATCTGTAAATTCATACCTCTCAAAATATATTCCTCTTGAATTCCTCCCGTAATTTTTTCACCCTCCCTGGCAACGATTGTTTTCTTCTATCTTCAAATTGATCTTGTCTCATTTTGAGAAATATATGACGAGAGCGTTTTGACACAACCTTCACTGACAAGAAACACTGTTAAATTAAATAAGTCTTCAGCACAATTGTTTGAAATAGCCATATCGATTATTGTTGTTGTGTATTATTTCACGGCATTGCAGCCGGAGTAGGATTTGCTGGTTATATATTTCACGTCTTACAAATGTCTAAGTGGGTGTAGCAGCTGTTTGTTCTTTCATACATTGTTTCCTTTCAAATGTTTGAGTTGGAGGACACAGCTCCTTACACTGAAATGCATTTTATTCATAAATGCGAGAAGCAGATGTTCTCTACAATTGAATGACAATTGTAAAAGTACCTAAACTTATTGTTAAGAATATGTCAATTCCTTCAAATATTTTTAGTCACATGATATATTTTAAAAACCTGAAAAATGGATTTAAAAGACGTTTTTAAAAATACTAATTTTCGGTGTCCTAGAACGGTCATGATTTTGGCGGGGGTGAAGATTGTAATTCTCAAATTTTGAGATTCTTAACTTTTATGATTTTTTCGGTGTCCTGGAACGGTCATGATTTAAGCGGTGAAAATTGTAATTCTCAAATTTGAGATTTTGAAAAATTTGAAAATTGGGTATTTTTAAAAGCGCCCAAATTTGTGAATTTAGGTCTTCATAACCTGAAAAAGGGTTCAAATTCATGAATTTATGTCGTTTTTAAAGATACTATTTTTTTGAATTTTATGGTGTCCTGGAACGGTCTTTTGCCCATTACTCATCTTTCTATTCTATGCTCAGGCGAACTGGAACTCTGCAATCTTCATAATTAGCGAATCTGCAAGTACAATTGTTACCGGGTTATGTTCATGCTGTGTGTTAAATGTAAACCAGACATTAATACGCATTGCTATCAATGTATTTATATGATTTCGATGCGGAGATATAATATCAGAGGGACCTTCTATGTTTGACTGTCTTGACAACATGCATGACTCGTATAAAAGGTGTACCAGGCTTACGCAAGCGTGTTTAATGCTATGTAGGGAGCTCCCATATAGATTTCACACGGCAACTCTGTCTAGCTATACATTATCTCAGGAATGAGCACCCGTGCATTGCAATTATCTCAGACGAAGAAAGAATGAAGTGAAACACTTTTTATCGCACGATTGATTCCGTCGCACGATTAGTAGTGCGGAATCGATTAACTGCTCCCGCCACCGCTTTCAAGGGGCCCACGGCTACGCAGTTTAGGGGGCCCATTCCGGTTTATAATTTTGATAAGAGTGGGAACCCTGATATTAGTCTTTTTGTGTCAGGGTTGATTCTGCAAGCACATTAGGGGCGCATGAGTCTGTTGACATTTTGCTGTTATATAATATGATGGTGATAAAATTTCTCTGGTTCAATGGATTAATGAATTTTTTTGTTTTGACAGGTGCTCCTATGGCAGCTTCAGCCATGGCGGGTTGGCGTCCACCTGCTCCTCCTGTTCCTCAACAACGACGCACGGTTGAAGGTAAGTCAGAATTATCGCTGAAATTCTAGTAAATAGCGTTGAGATGTGAATAAGCGTTTTAAGAACTTGAAATGACTATTTCGATTTTCTGAATTCAGACTTTAAAACGGCGTAATTTTTAGCACTATTTTTCATTTTTTTCAATTAAATGGGAAGGAAAACTTATTCTAAATTTACTACTGTTTCCATAAAACTTCAATTCGATTCATCATAATCATAAGAGTTGAACCAGTTAATTACCAGGTAGTTTCGAAACTCTAGCGCACAATTTTGATATTTTTTTATTTAGAAAACCTGAACATTGTTTATCTAATGGATAGCATTGTAATTATATATGAATGATGATGATGGTTTATATCAAACTATGAAAATAATGTTCTATCAACAAAATTTGTTTGTTTTTACTCGTATAATGCAATTTCAGAATTTCTTTTTAAAATCATTTCAATGGTTCCTCTATTTTATCTTTAATTTTCAAGGATTATTATTTTCCGCTGATTCTTTGTTATTAGAATTTTATTTTGATGAATTTATATTTTGTTTCTGCCATAAAATGATTGAAAATTATTCAGCAACTTTGGGAATTAGTTTTACGTCGACTTCTCCTGTTTATTCTTTGATTTTCGGAATTTTCATGAATATTCAACAACAGTCGACGCTTTGAATTAGTTTAATTTAATTTTGGAATTTGAATAAAGAAGAAAACATTTTCATGAAATAGAAAAACTTTTATTTTTCATTTGAGAAGAAGAAAGTTGTTGAAATAAAAGAACAAATGAATAGAAAATACTTCTGCAGGACGATCAGCAGTTCTGTTAATTTTCCAATTATAAAATGTGAAAAATGATTCAATAAACAGAAGAGAAGAACTTCCAAAACAAATTCTTTCAAAACATTTTCTCTTCTTTGCAGCGACGTTCCGTGTGTGGGCGAACTTCTTCTCCCCCTTCGGTCGTGTCCGCACCTTCCAACTCCCAACTCCGACAACAGTTGGAGATCTTCGAATTGTTGTCGGAAAGGAAATTGGAAGAAGTCCGCAGAGGACGCGAATATCGCAGCTGATCGCCGTTTCAGAAGATGGAAGACGTTTGTTCAGGACGGGAGGAGGATACACAGATGTCGATGGAAATGAATTCAAATTCGATGAAGTGAAGGAGAAGACAGAAAAACTTCTGGATGACGATGATGAAGTCTTTGTTATTGTTCCCGGGAAGACTCTTTGCCTCAGCATCGAAGATATTTGAAACTTTTTTCTTTTCTAATAAATTTTCCTGCATTTTTTAATTGAAATGAAATAAATTTAGATTTCTGTTCATTTTCATTTTGCAAATAAATGGCCGTCGATTTGACAAGTTTCCAATTCATTTTCTCATTTAAATAACTTTCTCATTTGTTGATACAATTTCCTCCTCTTTTATCCAAATGACAACTTCGTAAACAAATTATTCACAAAACACATTGCAGTCAGAAGGAATGATATCGAATGAAGTTGTCTGAGAAATAGAAGAATTTGAAATTCAAAGTGAAATACAAATGTCAGCATTAGCAGTGGAATAGAAATATGGCAGTAAGAGAGAAGTCGACACTGCAGGACCATAGACTTCTATAACATAGTTATGGATCATAGAAAGTGATAATACCATAAAAAGTCTTAGGGCCGGTTTCCATTAAAGTCGCTTACTAACACGAAATTAGCAAATAGGTTGCTGATTGGTCAATTACTCCATGCCATCAGCTTTCCCTTTCGCTTCGCGTTCGCTTCGCCTTGTATAAAAAAAGAGATTTCCATTAGAATTCGCGCTTCGCTTTATCGCCTCTCCCTTCTGCGACGCCGCTTCAATGAATGTGGCAAGTCGCTTCTATCTTCATTTGCGAGGCGAACAAAGCGAAAAATGAGTCACGATGCCTGTCAAATCCAACCAATCTTCTATTAATAATCCTCAGGGAATCCCACATCAGTATTTTCATTCATTTAAATGCATCATCGAGGGGTATACGGAGCGCTGATGGAGAAGAACGAAGCAGAACAAATAGAAACAGAAACTTTGGTGGAGCTTGTACGGGACAAGCCACATTTGTATGATCCATCTGATTCTGATTATAAGAACAATTTTGCAAAAGATAACTCCTGGAGAGAAATTGCTGAGAAATTGAACGTACCAGTCGATCAAGCGAAGAAAAAATGGAAAGTTATACGCGATACTTACGTCAAATCACGAACGAAATTGATCAAAACTACCAGCGGTAGTGCACCTACATCACAGTCAAAATAGATTTACTACGATATTCTAGATTTTCTCAGTGATACGATTCGACCTCGAAAAACGTTTTCAAACATTACCGTTCCAGAAGCCACCATTGAAACAATATCACAAAGCGAAGACAAAGAAAATTCGAATATTGAGTTGGAATCTCCTTCTACAGAACATTTTGCAGGTCCACCTATCAAGAAGAAGCGAAATACAGTGAACTCAATCGACGAACAGATTCTGGCTACAATCAAAACTATTCATAATCCGCAATCTCAAGATGTGAATGATTGTTTCGGTCGAACCGTAGCTATGGAACTAAAAGGACTCCCGCCAAATAGGCAAGAATTTGCTCGAATGAAATTAAGTGAATCTTTATACGAGATTGTTCAAGCATGTACAAATTGTGCATATTCTAGTGATTGCTTGAATCTTCTTGCCTGAATCTCACGGATAACGTGATCGATATTGTGTTACGTAATAATAGTAGGCTAATAGTAAGATTGCGACTATTTGTCTGAGGATAGTATTTCAGTTTTATGTTATCATATTTATGAATTATGAGAAAATATACAAGTAAATATACAATTGTAGTTTGATTAAAATATACATTCTTGAAAGACATTCGTTTCATGTTTTTATTCGATTTTTCGGGTTTCAGTTTATTGAAATATTGTTAATCAAACATATATAATAATTTTTAAGAAAGTAAAATAATAAAAATTACATAACTGCGGTAGCCTATCGAGAAATAAACAGGAAGCACTATATGGCTTATTTAGTCAACATTATGACTTGACTACAAGTATATAAGTTTCATAATATTTTCGTCTACTTTGATTTCTTAAATCTTTAGTGGGCTTCGTAATGCCTATCAAGAATAAGTACAAGAAAATATATACACCTAGTTGTTTTCAATTTCCCATTTGTCTGTTTTCTCTTAGCAAGATTACACGGAGCCTATTTAACGGATTTGTTAAAATTTCAGGACAGGCAGGCTATTCGTAAATTTTTATACCAACATAATCGCGAAAAAAAGTTTACATGAATATATCGTTAACAGGCTGAAAATGAAGACACTCAATTATGATATTTATTTATGACGTCAATGTTGTAAAATAATAGATGCTATCCTGAATATAAATTCCTAAGAAAACGAAACTTTTTAACTAAGACATTCCTGTTTCTATAGAAAAAAACATGTAGGACTGCCATTAAGCATCTTTTAATTCAGTGAAACATGTGAACAATTACAAGAATCAATATTTCTGTCGTGCACTGAAGGCCTATAAGCTTTATCACTACCTAATTGTAGCAACCTTTACGAATAGAGTTTTCCTGCCATGGAACTGCACCATGGTTAATGAAAAAATCACAAAAGCGTTCCCGAATAGCCTTTGGAGTTCCTCTCACTCTATCTGTTTCGAATCGAATAGGCAATAAATTAGAATCGCCATCGGTAATATCTCTCCATAATCCTTGTGATTGTATCTCCCCATCAGCAGATTCCCCGTCAACGTAGGATGATGGGCAATATTGGAGGGCCGGAGGATTACTAGCATCTGTTTTTTTAAAAAAAATTGTGCAAAACAATTGTTGCTTTTATCACAGAACAAACTTTTTCCGGCTGCAAGATCATTGGTCGCCTATATATTCTCCATCCAGATGATAAGATTTCAAAGGCATTTTGAATAACTCGGCGATCACGGGAGATTCGATAATTGAAGATAGCTTGTCGAGCATCATTACTCCTTCCTGGAAATGGTCTCATCATGTAACTTCGTAGTGGAAACGCTTCATC
This sequence comes from Prostheceraeus crozeri, assembly GCA_907163375.1. Taxonomy (NCBI): domain Eukaryota; kingdom Metazoa; phylum Platyhelminthes; order Polycladida; family Euryleptidae; genus Prostheceraeus; species Prostheceraeus crozeri. The sequence continues at coordinate 139,900 of CAJQUW010010002.1, forward strand.
GGCTACAATAACTGATGGCATTTTGTTTTCAGAATGTTTTTCGGTTGACGGTATGTTGGGTAAAAAATCTGGAGGAGGTAGGATACCATTTTCAAGCGAATGATAAATTTTTGAGTTATCAAACGTTCCACCGTCGGATTGTCTCCCAGCAGCATCAATGTCGACCATAGTGAAGCAGTAATTGGCATCGCATACAGCCAAAAGTACGATGATAAAAGTCTTTTTGTAATTGAAAAACACGCTGCCACTTTGGGATGGACATTGAATGAGGCAGTGTTTTCCGTCAATAGAGCCACAGCAATTGGGATAATTCCAAAGAGACCAAAATTCCTTTTTTATCTGATGAAATTCTTCTAAATTTGGAGAAGAAAGATAATCTTCCGATAAAACACTATAAATTGCCTCACAGGTTTCTTCAATAATTCTGCAAACAGATGATCGGGATACTGTTCGAAATACTCTGTTGAGAGTCTCCCGTCGACAAAAATCTCAAAGTCATGGCAAGTCTTTCACCTGGAGTAATAGGTTGTCGTGGCCCACAATGAGAAATCAAAGACTGACAAGTTGAAGGAGGCATCTATATTTCATTGGACTCATTCGAGTATATCGGAAAAACATTTCACTGTCGTGATCTAGCATCTCGATAAATAATCTATACTCGCTTCGTTCACTTCTCAGTAGATATATTAAACGAACCCAAAACCGTGGACTCTTCCTTGATTTCTTCTTCTTTAATCGCGTGTAGTATAGTAAAATCGCCAATGCGCAACGCTGATCACACTCCATCTGCCACGTACTATGTGTTTTCTGAGAAACTACCTTACCTGATATACTCATCAGTCATCAAACACTATAATTTAGTGTTCTATTTTTTACTTCTGGGAATCCCTATTCGCTTTGCTTGGCGGCGTCCTTAGAAATCATGATTGCTCGATACGGCCACCGCTTTACGGTAGCGCGAATTTTAGTTCCCTAGAGCGAATACAAAGCGCACGCACAATTCGCTTAACCGTTCGAACAAGCGAATCTTAATGGAAACTAGGCTTTAGAGTGGAAATTGTATGTGCATTTTTATCGTCGTGGAATGTCGATTTTCTCATTTTACCTATTTGACACGAATACTATTAGAAATTGATCGCAAATATTTTCATGGGCAGCATACCCATATTGTTCAACCCTTATTGGTATAGCCGCCTACAAATTGTAGCAAGACGGAAAAATGTTTCATAAGGTGGGTGAGGTGAATAAGGCCCACTTGCTAGATCTCGGAAACTGCTTAACGAATTTAAGCGCAACAAAAAAGAAATGAAAATACAATGTATCTTATTTTCAATAAGTGTCACAAGTTTTTTCGATTTTTGTCTTGTGGATCAGATTCTACAACATCTCAAAAAAAGAGCATTCAAATTTCTTTTTTGATCTAATATTTGCTCTTCATTTGTTCAAGGATTTCATGACACAAAATATTGGTGTAGATGAGCTCTTGACATGGAAAATTATCTCTGGCGTATCCTCTCTATGACTTAATATAGTAGTTTGATTTTTGAGTTCGGGGGAAGTACGAAAAAATACTGATTATAAAACGATGTCAATGTAGCCAAAAGGACCATACAGAATGCTGGTAATGAGGCCCGTGCACAGTATAATCAGCTCTCTGAAAATCCAACGAAAGTCAGATCCACATAAACGTAAGCGTAGTCTTACGTAAGCTTACAAAGCACAACTGCTTACAAAAGAACTTTTTGCTAATAAAAAGCGCTTCAAGCAAACACCTGTTCTATCCAAGAAACAAAACAGTGGGCCTAAGCTTAGTTGTAAAAAAGCTGAGCAAGCTGGCAACGAATCGTGATATGCAAAATTTGTTAGGAGGATGAAAGTTAGAAAGGCCTATGAGACAGTGTATAGCATGTGATGACTGATTGGGTACTCAGACGCGAGCGCTGCGCCAGCACCGATGTCCCGTTTTTTGTTGGCGCTACGCCAACGTCTGATGTCTTCTTTACGCCGCCATCGCGCGACCACTACGCCTTGATGACGCCTCTATCCCGCGATCACTGCGCCACCCTCCCTCTATTACTACACTGTACTATTCTGCTATAATCGCCTTCGTAGCGCCACAACTGTGATTGCATCACCCGATGAACTACTTACTTATAATCCTGCATTATTTGTACGACCAAGGAGAGAGTAACTTAAAATCATGATGTGAAGTCGAGATAGAAGCCAATAATTTACAATCATCATCACAAAATTTTATTGCTGATGCAGAAAACACAGCAGTTCAATGTCTTCTCAAGTTCCCAGCTTTTTTCGATCACCTCTGACTCCAACTCCGACGACTGAACGCAATCCTGAAAAGATTTGAAATAGAAAAACTTGAGTTTGACATTCGCAATCGTGTAAGTTATAAATGCAATTTTAGCCACTTTCACATCACTGCTCTAGGAACGCTCATAATCTCAAAAATATTAACTTGGTATGTAAAGAAAGATTACAAAGTGCATTCTCCTTTGTCTTAAATTAACATGCTAGAATTACGAAAACATAATAACTATTAAATAATGATGAAGCATAATAAATCTAGTTAGAGCTGATAGGCTTATCTGCTATTTCGTCTATGCGCTATACTTGCCCAAGGTGAGCACCCACGCAATAGAAGATACATGCGAATAGTATCTCACAAGAAATCTGACACACCATGCAGGAAATTGATGTTCTTTCCAAGTAAACTTAATAATTTTCACACGAAATCTTTTGATCTAGAATACGAGACCATCTTCAGGAATGATTCATCTGATGGTCACCTGCAGTAGACCGAAAAATTTCGTATGACTATTCTTTAGAAGACAAGAGAATTTTATAAGACAATTTGGAAAGAGCATCGATTTTCTGCGGATTCCTTCGACTATATAGTCACATGGAAAGTAATGAAGATCCCTTATTTCAATCATCAGTTCTATACAAAATCTTTACACTATCTGATAAACCATCAGGAGGGAATTTATAGATCGATTGCTGCATCCGATTTCCCATCGTATCTAAAAACTCAATCTCTCGGTTCTGTATTTCTTCTAAACGCAACAACGACCCATCAAGATAAGACACTGTCATCCAGGGATCGCAATTAGCAACAGGAAAAAAACCGAAAATCGGGAAAACCGGGGTTTGAATGCATAAATTTGAAATATTTACATTAGACAATTTCGTAAATAAACGGAAAAATGCGATCTCTGCTGTCATCTTCCAAGGCTACTACCATAAAGGCTTGGTTTTCAAGGTTGACTGTCCAAAGGTCAAATTTTCACAAAAGTATCCTAACGGGTAAAATCCACGGCAGCAGCGAAAGTATTTGAGACATTGTTCAATTTTACGCATTTTTATGGTTCAATATTGAGGATTATTGCATTATGCATCATGAATCATATCGAGTAAAGTTAATCAAATTTGAAAAGCAAATATATATTAGGTCTATAATGTGAATATGTAATAAAATGCGCCGACACCGAGGTAGTTGAAAATTCATCACTTAAGAAAAGCTACATTGGTACTTTTTATTGAGTTATTATTTCTTTGAAGCCCATGCCCTTTGATATCTCTCCCACACCAATAACAAGTACTCACTCGGCCAGTCATCCTAGCTCGTTTCCGTTCTTTGAGTGCTTCATCATTTGCTGTTTTCAGCATACTTTGAATTTTCTTTTCAATTTCCTCGTCTGTATGTTGCTGTGCTATGGACGCAGCGAACGGAGCCTGAAATGATGTTTAAAAAGTTGACATAAATGCAAATATTTGCTCTTACTGACTAAAGAACGGGCTTCGAGCCCATTAAGGCTTGTATTGCGCACCTATCTATAATTCCTTGTTCATACTTCAATTCGGTTTTATTAAAGTAGGCCTACTACAGCGCCATTCAGTGTTGACGTGTTGAGATCATTTTTGAAATAACAAAAGCCTGAAAATGCATTAAAATTTTTGGTGCACTTTTAGTAACTCTTGATCACGCAATCCGTCTTTTGCAACGTGGAGGGAAACCCTGCAAAACCCTACTACTTTTCTCCTTACTCAGGTAGCAACGCTTTACGTTTCCTCGCTTAAACGTCAGTATATGAATATTTTTCGTGTGTCTCGCATAAATCGTGTTATCTGATCCAAGCACTTGTAGGTAGCCCTAGATGCCAGTAATGGGCAAAAGACCGTTCCAGGACACCATAAATTTCAAAAAAATAGTATCTTTAAAAACAACATAAATTCATGAATTTAGACCTTTTTTCAGGTTTTTAAGACCTAAGTACATGAATTTAGTCCATTCAAAGAATACCATTTTTTTCAAAAATGGTACTTTTAAAAACGACATAAATTCATGTATTTAGGTCTTAAAAACCTGAAAAAAGGTCTAAATTCATGAATTTGGTCCATATAAAAAAATACCCAATTTTTCAAATTTGTCAAAATCTCAAAATTTGAGAATTACAATTTTCACCCCTGTTAAAATCATGACCGTTCCAGGACACCAAAAATCATAAAAGTTGAGAATCTCAAATTTGAGATTAAGATCATTTTTTACTTTGAAAATCATGACCGTTGCAGGACACTGAAAAAATCATAAAAGTTAAGAATCTCAAAATTTGAGAATTACAATTTTCACCCCCGCTTAAATCATGACCGTTGCAGGACACCGAAAAAATCATAAAAGTTGAGAATTTCAAATTCATGAATTTTATCCATCTTTTAGGTTTTTAAAATATAACATGTGACTAATAATATTTCTTTAAAAATGGAAGAAACAAAAATGGAAGAAACCGCAAGAATATATCCTTCGTTATCATATGAACGTAGTTCTACTTTAATGGACATTGAAAAGATTAACATTGAAAAAATGAACAAAGAAAAACACAAAGATAGAGTTAGGTATATGAAAGATAAGGAATTTCAATTATTATTAAGATTAGAGCATTATAAAAAATTAAGAAAGAGATGGAGTAAAGTTAAGAATGTAACACAAGGAATTGGCATATTCTTAACAATAAGTTTAGGTGCTTTAACAATTGTTATATCTTCAGGTGCTTTAGTAATTCCAGTAGTTGCTACAGCTTTAACAGGTACGGGTGTTTTTGCAACTTCACTTGTTACAATGTTAGATAAATCTTTAATAACTAAGAAACGAAAATCATTAAAAACTAAGCATTTACATATTAAAGAAGTCTATGATATACTACATTACTACTTTCAAAGAGTATGTGATGATAATGTTATTACGTTAGATGAGATTGAAAAATTTGATCAAATAGCTAATGAAGTAAATCAAATATCATTTCATTTAAAGACCGAAAAAGTTGATGATGAGAATAAACAGGGTGGCAAAATTTCTAGTGATGGTAAAACTTTTACTGGTGGTAAAATTTCTAATGAAGAAAATGATAAAATTTTTTTAGAATAGTTAAAAACTTTAAGCGAAAATTTAAGCAAAACTTTATTAAACAAAACTTTATTAAACAAAACTTAAAACGAGAAAACTTTAAACGAAAAGATGTCAAACAACAAAGCAATAAAAAAATAATTTGTTCAGTAAAATGTTTTTGCTGCATTCCAATGTTACCACAAAATTCAAATATTATATTTTAAAAATGGATAAAATTAGAGCTGATAATTTTAAAAGAATAAAACAATTAGAAGAGTTAATAAAACAAAGAAATATTATGAAAGAAAATCATCTTCAACATAGAATGATAAAAGCTGGTATTCAATCTGATATGTTTGAAAAAATGCAGCAAACCGAGCAAGTAAAAACTGATTTTGAAAAAACTATGAAACCATTTAAAACTCTTGAAAAAGAAAGTACAAATAATGATAAACAAATTGATATAACAGATCCAGAGCACAAAACTATATTAGATGACTATGGATTACTAGAATCAAACATTAATAAGAAATTACCAAAATCTATGCAATTTGAACATTCTATTTCATTTATAGATGGAAAAACAATACCTAGATTTTATCTCGGACAAAAAGAAATATTTCCACAACCTTTTCGAGGTTTAATTTTTTCACCAGATAAATCTCCTTTTAATTTAGATAGAAATTTTGTTAATCTTTTAAGAGGAGCAGATTTGAATAATTATGCTGTAGAAGATCTCATAAAATATAAAGCTATGTTAGACAGAGTTGGTGCAGTAAAATCTCTTAGACGTTATAAACAATTAGAAAATTTATTATCAACGGGAGTTAAAGTAGGGAAAGGTTTATCTGAAAAACAGAAAACAGAAACAACTGTATTTTTACCAGATGATCCACAAGAATTACTAAATAGATTAAATATTTTAATATCTGCAATAAAAGAAGGACATAATTCTAGTTTCAATGAAATTCATGCTATATTGAAAAGACTGTTAGAAAAGAAGATTCTAAATGAAGAGGATTATAAAAGTGTATCTGAAATATGTTGTTTCTAATTTTTATCTATGATTTTTATTCATGATTTTTATTGATGATTTTTATCTATGATTTTTATCTACGATTTTTATCTATGATTTTTATCTACGATTTTTATCTATAATATTTATTCTAAATTTTTAACTAAAAAATGTGTTCAGCAGATTTAGACAAAATTAATAATCATTTAGAAAATCTAACAGAGATTTTGGGTTCATCAAAATTTAGTACGACGTTAAAAATTATAACAACTACTTCATCACACACTTGTAATTTAGAACCCATTCTACATTTGGAACAAAATAAAAATTATCAAATTGCATTGACTAGTTTCTCTACATTTAACACTATTCAAAACGTTATCAAAGATGTGAATGATCAATTTAGATATTCTACTGATAAAGGTAAAACATGGAAAATACTAACTTTTCTTCCTGGTTCTTACGAAGTTGAATCAATATCAAATGAAATTAAGAGACATTTAGGTATACCATTTAAAGATAAGAAACAATTACATTTTGCAGTTGAACCGGTAGTTAATAAATTTTCTCTTACTTTAGACGAAAATCATCAAGTTGATTTTAATCATGATAGATCATTGTCAAAGCTATTAGGATTTAATAAACAAACTTATAGTCAAGGTTATCATTTAGGTGAGAAGATTCCAAAAATAACTGAAATAAATTCAATTGTTGTACATTGTGACATTATTGAAGGAGGATATATAAATGGTAAATTGTCAAATTTAATATTCAGTTTTCCAGCTTTTACTGTACCCATTGGTTATAGATTAAATGTATTTCCCCAAACATTAATATATTTTCCTATTACAAGAAAAACTATTAACAACATTGGCATTAGAATCACTGATGAAAAAGGACAAGAAATAAATTTTGGAGGTGAAGAGATCATGATAGATCTTTTGGTTCGGGAGGTATAAACTCCCACGCGAAGCTAGAGAAGTTTAATTTTCTTCTTCTTCTTTAAAAATAAAAATAAAATAAAAATAAATTCTTTTATTAAAAAATGAGTGAAGTACCCCCATTAAATAAAAAAAACTTAAATTTAATCATCATCCAAATTTATCTAATAAAGTTTTGTCAGTTATTTGCGGAAGATCAGGTTGTGGAAAAACGTATCTATTATTTAAAATTTTAACGACTCCAAATTTTTTGGATTATAACAATCTTATAATTTATACAACAACAGCAGAACAACCCGTCTATCAATTTTTAAAATATGGATTTGAAAATAATCTTAAAAAAACAGCAATTGCTTCATTATTCAAAGAATATGAAAAATCTGAAGATGAAGAAGAAATAAGTTCGTGGTGTGAAGAAGCAACAAAAAATAATCAGTTAGTAGAATCTAATAAAAATAAGCATATAAAAATACAATTAATAGATGATAGTGGTAATATGCAAGATCCTAGTAAACTAGATAAAACAATGAAACATTGTGTAATTTTTGATGATTGTGTTAATGATAGAAATCAGTCAGTTCAGAGAAATTATTTCACAAGAGGTAGACATAATAACTGTAGTGTATTTTATTTAACACAAAGTATGTATTCATTAGACGGAAGTGTTATTAGAAAGAATGCAAATATATTTATACTATTTGAAATAAATGCAAGAAACTTAAGTGATTTGTTAAGAGATTTATGCGTAAGAAATAAAGATGAATTTAAACAATCGTGTAACAATGCTTGGTCAAAAGATTATGGCTTCATTACAATTAATATTGATAAAAAAATTCATGAAAGAGTTATAGAAAATATTTTCGCGGAGTGATAAAAATATACAAATATAGTGTTATAATATTTTTTTATTTTATGTATATATCAAATTTGTCTATCTTAGAAATTAGAAAATTATAAAGGTTCAGTAGTTATTTCATCAGGTAAAATTTTTCTTTTATCATCAAATGGATCTAATGCTAATTTATGTTCTTCTTTTAAATACATTTTATGTTTTTTTGAATTAAGTCTATAATTACATGTTTTTATTTCATTATTAAATAATACATTTTTATAATCTTGAAATGTTGTTTGATTAGCCACCGATGCCTTTGAAATTCCTTTTAATGTTTTATGTGTTTTAATATTATTAGTTGTATCATAACAATAAAATTTAGATTTTAAAAATATAGCTTCTGTTATGAAATCTTCATTTCCTTCTAGTTCATCTTTTACTTTACATAAATCAGAAGGATGAATGATATCTTTTATTTTATTAATTTCTTCATCAAGTGTAGAATTATACGGTATTGTTAATTCTAAGAAAACAGAATCGGTATCTGTAAAGTGTAATTTATAGTTTTTGCCATAAGCAGGTGCTAAATAATCATATATAAATCTATACATAAATAGTTTAGCTAATTCTAATATAGTGAATCCTATAAAATTAAACTTATCATGTTTTACGCTGATTCGACGTAAATGTACAGCACATAGTTCATCACTAAATCTAGTAGTTCTTTTATATGTAGGTTTCCTTGTTAAATTTTGAAATCTATCTTTATCATAAACTATTTCAATATTTTGTCTATTACGCACATTTTCTAAAGTCTTACCATAAAATGCATTATTCATTAATTTGAAGAACACGTTTCCAAAATCATGTTTATTTCTTTTAGCTATTTTACGTTTTTCAAGATTGAACTCTATATAATCTTTTAACCACCTAGATTTTTGATAAAATAGTTTTTGATGTATTTTGGTGAGAATCATTCCATGATCTAAATACCAATCTAGCATTCTTCCTTCAACAACATACTTTCCTTTATTGCTTTGTGTTAACATAAGTTTTTTTGTTGGTCTGTATTTCTTAGGAATTATAGATTTTTGATAATCTGAAAAATCTTCTATATTGGGAATTTTGTTTTCGGGACAGAAAGGAAAATATTTTGTTTTATCTTTTATTTCATCAGGGTATACTAAATCAACTTCATATATATAACCATGATTATAATTTCCATCATATGTTTTTTGATAATCTAGAATATTACACCATGACATTTCACCTGTTGGTAATTCTTGTATCATGCAAGAAGAATATAAGCTATTCAAATCATAATATAACAAATAGTTTTCTCTCATGATTTCATCAACTGCTGCTTGACTATCTTCATTTGATATAAGTCCTTCTATATTTTGATTAAACAATTTTATAAACTGATCACTTTCTTCTGGAGATAAAGGTTTCATTATTCCATAATCATCAGGATTTACTTTTTTATTGTAACACTGTACATAACGATTACATAAAACTGATGAAACTCCACCTCTAATTCCAGATTCAAAAAATAATAATTTATCATATGTATTTTCTTTATAATGTTTAAGTTTAACATTTGTATGTTTTAATCCTGCTAACCATGTTAAACCTGGTGCAGAATAACAATAACATGGATCTATTCCGTAATATCCTAAACACATGTCACGAAAGTTTTCAAAAAGATCAGCAAGGATTAATACATCTATCTGTAGATATTTCATTGTATAATCATACATTGTTTTACAATTTAACTCTCTCCAATTCTTTTCAGCTTCTGCATAGTCTTCTTCAGATAATTGTGATTGTTTTAATGTTGATTTAAATTTATTTATTGGAGGAAGTTGTTTTTCTTCCATAATTTTATTCACAGAATTAAAATCAGTCTTCGACTGTGAACCACAGGTTTTATCTCCAGTTATATCAGTCTTCGACTGTGAGCCGCAGGCTATATACTCATACGGAAATATTCCTTTTAAAGGTTTTAAATTATATTTATTTAATATTTTACATTGTTCAGATTTCAAAGTTTTTCCCATAACATCTAATGAATAAGGAGTAAAAAATCTAAATGCATCTAAAATTCTAATACAACCTAATTGCATTGAAAAATATTCTTCTTCTGTTTTACATAGTACATTTATTTGTTGTTGTTGTAATTTTTCAGATGAAAATAAATCTTTCATTACTAGATGGAAATCATATTTAGAACCATTGTAGAAATATAAAGGAACAAAGTTATATTTAATTTTATTAGCATTAAGATTACAAGAATTATGTGCTGCACCTCTATATAATCCATTTAGATGATCATGATCTTTTACTTTATCAATATATCTACCTCTGCCATTTTTATAATTTTTTGTAAATTCTTTTCCACAGTAATAACAATTTGTTTCATTAATAAAATTTAATTTTTCTTTTTCTGTTAATGGCATCATTGGAATATTTGTTTCAAGCAATTGTGAAAAGCGACCTTGTAATTCTTCTACTTTCTTTGTAAACATTTCTGAACTATCTTCACCATAGTGTTGATAATATTCTGATTTAAATAATTCAGGATAATTTGAATGAATGTACATTCCCCAACATAATGGTTTTTGTTCAAATAAATATTTTTCTTTACTTTGTTCAGCTACACTTTTTCCAGAATTACAAACCGAAGGTTCTAGGGCTTGGCCCGTACCATTTTCAGAATCGGGTGAAGCCCTGGAACTTTCCGTTCGATTTTGTATCATGTTAACATTATATGCTTCAAAATCACAGTAAATAGTAAAGGGTACTTTATTTTTAAAATACCATTTATTATATTCTAAATAATCATCTTTAGGAAAAGTATTTTCAACTGCTTCGTTTTGTTGACAATTCTCCAAATGTCTATTCATTTCTTCTAAAGTTCTAAAACTTGTCATACATTGAAGACAAGGAAAATTTTTATTATCTGAAGTTTTTGTAAATATAGAAACACCTTTACACAATATAAAATGACCCTGATAATATAATATATTCGCTTGTGCTGGTTGTTTTGTTTGTTTTAATTTTTCAAATTTATCTTTATATATTTCATGTGTTAAATCAATTTGTCTTTGCAAATCTTTTTCAGACTGTTGATAATTTTGATTTAATATTTGTAACTGATAACTATATTCTTTATTATATTGTTCTTTATATTGTTGTAGACATTTTTTTAAACATTCATTTATTTTTTGTTTGGTTTCATTTTCTTCATTATTTTCTTCATTTAATTTTTGAATTGTTTCTATCTTATTTTGATATTTATGGCCATATTCTTGTACTAATATTTTTGTTTGTTGTTGATAATCTGTTTTACACTTTTGTAAACTTTCATTTAAATTTTCTAATTTTTGTTGATATTCTGAAGATAAAGATGAATATTTGTAATTATAATCATCATTACGTCCTTTATAATTATTATGATTAATCATTATTGGTGATAGTGTTTTAACAATTTGAAATTTTTCAGTACATATTATATTTCCTTGGTAAAAAATATTATGATGCATGTAATTTCCTCTATCATTATATACTATTTCTGATTGACATAAATTTTTATTATTCAAATAAAATTTTTTTGAATCTGAGTAAAGTTGAGTAATTTTACCAATAGAAACATAATTCACATTTAATTCAAAAACATTTACTTCAATTAAATTTTTATTCTTTTTATGAAAATTTAGTAACCTATTATAATCATATGGAAATTCATCTAAGCCATCAGAAAGATCAAATTCACTTATGTATTCTTCCTTATTGTAATGACTTAGTCTTTCTTTATGATATTCTGCAGGATGTAAATGTGCTATAATACTCCACAGAAAACAATAATTATCTTCATTTTTTATGTTGATTATTTGTGGTGAACTGAAAGGCAAAGGAACATAACTACCACCAGTATTATTTTTATATTTATCAATTACTATTTTCTTAGATAGTATTTTAACAAATCTCCAACCAGATTCACGTAACTGCGCTTCAATTATACAATTTTCTAATTTAAGTATCATCGATTCAAATATGGGTTGTATATCATTTACATTATGAGTTTCTTGTGAATTTGTAAAATGTCCTTGTATTATTTCTTCAGGAATTCCATCAGGTCCATTTTTTGTATAAAGTACTTCTACATTCATATAACATTTGAAAGATTTCTTAAATATATTATAAAAGTTTGTTAATACATTATAAAAAGTTTCATCGGCTTCATTATGTTCAACCGATTCATTAAATAAATATTTTATATCTGTTAATGGCGAAGCCCTAGAACCTTCGGTTCGTTCCGCTTCATCGGTTCGTTCAGCTTCATCAAATTCATCAGTATCGCTAAATAAATATCTTCCATCTTGTAGGGTCTCATCTTCACTATTAAAAACTTTTTTATATTCCGAATGTGAATAATCATCAAACATTTTTTTAACTTTTATGTCAGTAGGCAATGTTTCTAGATAGTTTTTATAACTATTTAATTTTAATATATTTCCTTCATCAACTCGTTCTACATTTTGTAAATGCAATTTACTATTTAAATGAGATTGATAACTTCTTTTGGTTTGCAACCTTTTTCTACATAAGTTACAATAAAACTTGGTATTTTCCATTTTTTTATTTTTTAAAGAAAAAAAAATTTGTGTTTTAATTTTAGATATAAACATTCTAATATCAAGGACTTGAGTGTTATTTTATATTATTATATATTTCACGTTCTTTAGTTATTTTTTTCTTTATCACATTAAGTTTTATCATATTAAGTTTCATCATATAATGTTTTATCAAAAGATAATTTAAATTTATTTTCACTAACGATTGATTCTTCATCATCATCATCAATTGATTCTTCATCATCATCATAAATTGATTCTTCAACATCATAAATTACACTTTTTGGTATAGGATGCCATTCCCTGATAGGATACCATTCTCTTATTGGAATATCTAACTCTAAATTACATTTTTTATCTGATAATAATATAATAGAGAAAAATATTGGTCTTTGATCTCTTTTGGAAAATTTAATAACACCACCATAATCTGAATCACTTTTAGTTTTTATTAAAGATGATAAAATTTTAAATTGATTAGATGTAAATCCTAATTTAAATTTTGTAGACCCGACACATAGTTGTCTAACAGTATCTTCAACTATACCATCATTATTATTTTCAATTGTAAGAAAATGAAATTTAGATAAATTTTGATTATATGTAGTATTAATATCATGTACATCAGTATGAGTTATAAATTTTTCTTCACTTAAATTTTTGTAATTACTAATATTTTTATAATCTTTCTTACCATTTACACCATTTTCAGATGTTTCAGAATCATCTTTTATATTATCATCATCTATATTATTATCATTATTATTATAAGATTCTTTAAGATCGGGAAAGCCCTAGAACCTTCGGTTCGTTTATTATGATTATGATTATGGACATTGTTAATAGTATAAGGTGTAGTCCACATATAAATTTTCTCTTGTTGAGCTAAGCCATTTATGTAAGATTTTAACAAATTAATATTTAAGTTTGAATATAATCCTATATATGTATCATCATCATATCTTTGGGGCATTTCTAATGTTTCTTGTTTATAAATTGTATCTCTATAATATACTTGACATAATAATTCTTCGTTATGTTTTTTACTCTCGATATGAATGTTATATTGATTTTGTTCATCAACAAATAATCTAATTTTTTCTTTCGAAAAAGATTTTAATTTTTTAACTAATTCTTTAGTATTGATATAATTGATAATTTTATTTTCTATCCACTCAGTATTACTAATCGGTAAAACTGCTCTAATGAATCCGTAAACATTATTATGTCCTATTATAACCATATTTTCTTTATTTAATTCTACATAAGCTACATCATTATATTTACTAACAATCTCCATAAATTTAATAAATGGATCACCTGGAAATAAACAATAATTAGTTTCTATAGAAGGTAAACCTTTAGTCTGTTCTCTAAATATTTCGGCTTGTAATTGAAACAAAAGATTAACATCTATACATGGATTATTATTATTATTATCAAAACATTTATTTTTAAATCCCGTTGATCTCGTCGAATAAGAAGAACAGGATGATGCGGGCGAATATAATTTTTTTAAATTTGCTTTATCCATTTTTTTATTTTTATTAGAAAAAATTTTATTTTTATATTTTTATTAGAAAAAATTTTATTTTTTTATTTTTATTAGAAAAAATCTTATTTTTTTATTTTTATTAGAAAAAATTTTATTTTTTTATTGTTAAAAATTGATGTTACCAAATGTTGGTGGAGGTGCATATATCCCGAATAATCATGAATTAGAAATAGAGATAGAAAATTATATCATGAAAAAAGGAGACGTTTTATCTGGTCCATTGCATCTTTCTATTCTTCCGCAACAAAATACAGAGTTAACAAATAAACAATATGTTGATACACAAATCAATGACTTAAAAGAAAAATATATAAACGATGTTTTGGTTCCACTGATGAATGAATTAAAGTTGCTAAAACTTAATGACAAATCATTAAACGAAAAATTATTAAAACTTGATAAAAAGGATAGAGAGCTAGAAGCAGATATAGCAAAACTTTTTAAAAAGATTTCTGAACAATCAAAAATTTTAATATTACTTTCTATAAAGTTAAAATCTTCAGTCATTAAAAATAAACATCAGATAAAAATGTTAAAAGAACAATTAGAAGATGAAATAGAAAAACTTCCTGAAAGAATTAAAAAAAATTTAGAGCAGTTACAAGCTACATTCCAAAAAAGTGTTGATGAATTAAGTTCTAAAATTACTCAACAAATGAAAAAGATGAATAGAATAATAAATGAAGTAAACTCACTTAATGAAAAAGTTGATAAAATGAAAACTCTTAAAATCAATTTAGAAAATGAATTAAAGAAAAATTTACAAGAAAACTCTAAAGAAAATAAAGAACAGTTAGATTCTGTTAAAAGACAATTAGATGTTCTTAAAATTAAGTTAAATGCTCTTAAAACGGCGTTGAAGATTAATCAGCAGAAAATGCAAGTTAATAGAAAAGAAATTAAAGTACATCACACGCTGCTTGACGCAATAGATAAAGTGCAACAGGCAATTAATAAAGTTATCTCGAAGTTGTTGTCCATTCACAAACGTAAATCTTAGCGTAAATATTAACGTAAATATTTTTTCCCAAAAGTCAAATTTAATCCTAAAAAATGCCTATAATTTATAAACACAATCTTAAACATTTTGCTTCAAATCAAAGAATTGCTCATGAACAACGTATGAATCCTGTTTATCATTATGATAATAGAGAAACAGTTCACACGGAAGGAGCCGGTATATTTTCTGGTATTGGAAGTATCGTTAACTTAATTAAAAATAATAAAGATTTGATTACATCTGCTGCAAAAGGAGCAGCTGCTATAGGTAGTACAGCTAGTGCAATATCAAATGCTGTCAAGTCTCAAAACGAATTAAAACAACTAGAAGCTATTCGTAAACTTAGGAATGATTCCGAAGAACTAAAAAATTTAAAAAAACTTTCAGAGGAAACAAAAATAAAATTGCTAACATTGCTGTTGGGGAAACCTTGAGGAGTGGAGCTCCGTCTGATAGTAAACATAAGAAGAAATCAGGCGTAGCCATAAAACGTTCAATTAAACCTACGGTTCGTTCAATTGAATCTACGGTTCGTTCAATTGAAGAAAAAAGAGGCAATGGCGTCAGCAGCAACCTTCGGTTTAACCAGCAAAGCTGTAGCGGAGCTGGTCTAGCAAAATTCTAAAATTATATTTAGTAAAATTTTTTAGTAAAATTTTTTAGCTATTTTTTTTAGTAAAATTTTTCTATGTGTGAGAAAAACAAAAAGTCAAATTATTTTTTATAAAAATGTCTTCGCTTATCGAAAATAAATTTAGATTAGACGATCCTCCGTTCGTCAGTTGCAATCAAAAAAGAATGACTATATAAGAATTGCTATGAATCCCGGATCTTCCAGTAGAGTAAATACTGGAGGTGATTTAATTTTTGAAGTTGATAATCAGCAGAGTTATATATATCTACCTGATTCATTTTTACACTGTGAATATTCTTTGTATAGTGATGCCAATTTTACAACACCATTACCAGAAAACGATAATATTGCACTAGAGAATAATTTCTTTCCAAGATTATTTACACAAATGCGTTTAGATGTTGCAACTCAAAAGATAGAAACAATAAGTGATTCTCCAGGTGTAATTGATACAATGCTTAGATTTGTAACAATTGGTGAAAATAATAAAAAGTATGAAATCGAAGGTTGGTTTCCTGATACTAATGATGGCATAATTGTTGATGATTTAACTCACGCTGGAACAGATGCCGCAGGAATTGCGAAAGATGTAGAAAATATTGCAAAACATTTAAATAAAACAAACAATAGTGCATATAAAGAAAGACGTGAATTTAACAAGAAAAGTAAACAGACAGTTAATTGGTCATTGTCTCCATTATTCGGATATTTAGATTATGACAAAATATCATATCAATTAAAATTTAAATTCATAATTCATCGTACAGCAAATAATGAATTAATCTTTTTTGGTAAGACTGGAAAAAAAGCATATTTAAAAATTGATAGACTTGAATGGTGGATTAAGCATATTACTCCTAGTTTAGAGATTGAAACAGCTATTGCAAAAAGATTAAATACTAACAAACCAATTCCAGTAAATTTTCTAAAGCGTACTGCTAGTTCAGTAACTTTTTCCGAACAAAGATTTAACTGGCATTTTACTAGAACTGCGAATACTCCAAGATATTTATTACTAACATTTCAAAGAAATAATTCTCCAAGTTTTGATAAGAACAACAATCTCTTCCATATTAATACAATTCGAAGTTTACAAGTTTCATTAAATCAAACCCGATATCCAATTGATCCATTAAGATTCGATGATACCAATAATCAATTTATGGAAGGATATGATTCTTATCGAAATCTTTGTATAGAATTTGGAGTTGAACCACAATTATCTCCTGGAGATTGGAGACATTTATATCCTGTTTTCTGTTTCGATTTAAGTGCACAATCTGAAGATATTATCAAGACTGGTTGTGATGTAACAATTAATATTGAAAAGAAAGATTCCACAACTTCATTGATGGCTTATGGTTTATTGCTAGAAGATGTAAAATATTCTATTGAAATTCTTAATGGAAAGATGGTAAGGATAAGTTAATTAAAATTTTTTCATAACTAGAATGGATTAAAATTTTTTGGTAACTTAAAATTTTTTGGTAACTTGAAATTTTTTCATAACTAGAATAGATTAAAATTTTTCCTAACTTAAAATTTTTTTATTAAAAATGTCGCAAGCGAAAAGTAATAATAATAAAACTGTTGAATTAAAATTACGTAATATTGTTGACAAAAATACCCCTAAAACTATTACGATTAACAAAAAAAAGTATTACATAAGTAAACCAATGATAGAGAATATTCAATTACAAGAAGAAAAGAATGGTGGAATTCTCCCATTAATTCCACTAATAATAGGTGGCATAGCAGCAGCAGGAAGTGTTGCAGGCGGGACAGCTGGTATTGTCCAAGCAGTAAATAAAAATAAATCAGAGAAGGCAGCATTAGAAGAACAAAAACGTCATAACAGAGAGTTAGAGAAAGTTGCTAGGGGTGAAGGGACATCGGAGATGTCTTCCAGGGCTTCGCCCGAAGGAAAAGGAGTAGTAGATAATTTTATTAGTAAATTAAAATTAGTTGATGAAGGAAAACGAGTTCTTAAAAATATTCTCCACAATGTTGATGATTTAATTGAAATTAAAGAAACTAAAGATGGTTCTGGAATATATCTAGGTCCTAGTATGATTCGGTAATAACCTCAGAACCTTTGGTTCTATCGGCTAAAGCCTCAGGACCTTTGGTCCGATTAGGTAAAACATTTATTTTATCTTTTTAATTTTTTTATCTTTTAAAATGAATTCTACAAATTCCGAAAATTTAATTGAATTAAAAATTGTTAATTTAGATTTATTGAATTATCTATTAAACAAAAATAAAAACTCAAACTGTCAGCATATTGGAGGTGACATACAAAAAACATTAGAAAACTTTCCTGGATTTATTTGGAGTAAATATTCGAAAGAAAAACATCTTCCTGGTCATTCATATACCGGTCCAGGAACTCGATTAGATATAAGACTAGATGAGAATAATAATCCGAAACCAGGTGAAGAACCGATAAATAGAGTAGATGCCGCCGCTTACAGGCATGATTTAGCTTATCGAAATCATGATCTAAGTTCTCGTCATGCAGCTGATAAGAAGATGATTCAAGAATTAGATAGTATTCAGAATCCTACATTTAGAGAAAAAATTGAAAGAATGTTTGTTAAAAAAGCTTTACAAGCTAAAATATTATTCGGTCAGGGTTTAAATGAAACTAATAACTCTGAGAGCAACGCTGGAACCTACGCGTCCGAAATGTCGAATGACCCAAGCCGCTACGCGTCTGAAATCCACAAGGAATATAGAAGGCCTAAATATCTTTTGAAAGTAAAAGTATTTAATAAAGATGATATTTGGAGTGCTGATCTTATTCATATGCCGAATGAAAAAGATTATAAATACGCATTGACTGTTATAGATTTATATACACGATACGCTTGGGTAAAACCTTTAAAAAATAAAAGTGGTCTATCAGTTAAATATGCGTTTGAAGAAATCTTTAAAGAAAGTAATAGAAAGCCAAGGAAATTGTTTGTTGATAAAGGATCGGAATTTTATAACCGAAACGTTCAGCCACTATTTGAAACTGTTTATTCAACTGAAAATGCAGGGAAGGCCGTAGTGATAGAAAGATTCAATCGGACGTTAAAAAATAAATTATTCAAGAAATTTACTGAGCAAAGAAATCAGAAATGGTTGAAGATATTACCAGGAATTGTAGAAGAGTACAATAATAAAGTTCATTCTGGTATTGAAGAAACCCCAAAGAATGCTTCTGACGACCCTGATTTGATACGAAAGAAAATATTCGAGAATAATAATTTGAATGAGAGTAATCCGAATTTGCAGAAACTTAAGCCGAAATTTAAAATTGGAGATAGAGTTAGAATATTTAAATACAAGAATAAATTTGAAAAAGGCTTTGTTGGCTATTGGACTAAAGAAATATTTGAAGTTTGCAAAATAAATCAAAGTTATCCGATTACTTATGAAATTAAAGATTTAGATAATGAGGATATCAGAGGCCGTTTTTATCAAAATGAATTACAGAAAACAGAGCTTTAGCTTCGCTTGAGTTATAGATTGTTTAACTCTAACATAATATCTAGAAATGGTACTCCTTTTTGTAATTTGTACAAAACGTATAAACATAATTGTCCACAATAGGTAGTGCCTGGTGTTTGAATTTGAAACGCATTGTATGTTCCCGTTCCAAGTAATTCTTTTACTTCATTTGTAGGGGGCAAACCGTATGAATCAAAATAATAGTTCTGCTGATGATTTTTAACGCCTGCTGACCAATGTGCACCTTTTTCATCTGACGTATGAAGATTTGTTATGAAATTTACAGTTATTGATGGAACTTTGTTCCGGGAACTGAAGGTTCCTGTTGGCCTATTTTTTAGGAATTGTAATTCGTCTCTCATTAGAACATGAAAATTCTTTATTCCTAATCGATTAGCGATTTTCTTTAGGTCGAAATTTGTTGTCGTTTGTGTTCCATATAATTTCAAAAACTCATTTATGTTGCTCATTTTATAATAAAAAAATTTCTTAAGGGACCCCTAGAAGTCAGAAGGGGGGGTATTGATTTAAAACTGTTCTCTAATGATGTCTTTCCTTACTACTTAGTCAGAAGGGGGTATTGATTTAAAACATTTTTATAATGATGACTTTCCTTACTACTTGGGGGGGGGTATTGATTTAAAACTGGTCTCTAATGATGTCTTTCTTTACTACTTATTCAATTTTGAAATGATTTAATTTAATCTAAATTTAAACGTTACATTGTTGCATTGTATTAGTAGAGTTAGTGTTTCGCACATCTTTTATCAATAGTAATTCATTACTCATCAATATGTGAAAATTCTTTATTCCCAATTGCTTAGCAATCTCATTTAAATCGAAATTTGATGTGGTTTTGTTTGCCGTATATTTTTAGAAAGTCTCTAATGTTTCTCATTTTTATAGAAGATACAATGTTTCTATTATATTCCCGTAAATGAGAAATTAAAAACAACACATGGATATTTCAATTTGGTTACATCCACTTTGTATACATTCAATTTGCATACATTGAAATACATGTAAATTTGTCCACGCTGTGGACGCATTCTAATTGGTTGAAACACTCTATTGCATTTACATGTGCAACAGGAAATAACATTGCATATAAAACAGGAAATAGCATTGCATATAAAACAGACAGATACAAATTTTCTAAACAATAGGATTTCTGTCCACGAGTGGACAAGCTTTCATTGGTTGAAACACTCTATTGTATTTACATTGCATATAAAACAGAGGGGTTTCAAGAATGATAAATTTTCTTCACAGCGCGTCTAATGTCAACGCGTTCATTTGATTAGTTGAATGGCGCAGTATTTTAGCTGAATGGCGCACCATTATTCAAGAGAATATAATGGTCTAACATTGAAAATAAAGTGTGTATCGCAATAACAATAGCGGAGTTTAACATCCAAATTCCATTGAATATGTCAGCGCTGTATTGACGCTAAATGACGCACCATTGTTTGGGAGAAGAATGGAATCATTTGGAATGTCACATAATTGCTTTACACAATGAAGTCAATCTTCCGTTAACATTAGGTCGTGACTTTTAAAGTACAAGAGAAACAGACACCCAACAAAGCGTAGGAAATTTGTCTGCTAATTTACCTAATTTCATAACAAATGAAACTTCGGTGCGTGAATAATTGATATGATTTTGCTTCAAGAGACTATAAAAATAAGACTTGTCATTATCACAAACAGAGAGCAGATAGTGCTTACCGATAAAAATTTTACACATAACACTGAGTGAATTGTTTCTTTTTTCATGCAACAAGAATTTGTGTAAGTTTACAATTGTATTATTCTCTCCACCATTTGGCTCTATGAAATCACTCAAAGTATCTGTAAATTCATGCCTCTCAAAATATATTCCTCTTGAATTCCTCCCGTAATTTTTTCACCCTCCCTGGCAACGATTGTTTTCTTCTATCTTCAAATTGATCTTGTCTCATTTTGAGAAATATATGACGAGAGCGTTTTGACACAACCTTCACTGACAAGAAACACTGTTAAATTAGATAAGTCTTCAGCACAATTGTTTGAAATAGCCATATCGATTATTGTTGTTGTGTATTATTTCACGGCATTGCAGCCGGAGTAGGATTTGCTGGTTATATATTCCACGTCTTACAAATGTCTAAGTGGGTGTAGCAGCTGTTTGTTCTTTCATACATTGTTTCCTTTCAAATGTTTGAGTTGGAGGACACAGCTCCTTACACTGAAATGCATTTTATTCATAAATGCGAGAAGCAGATGTTCTCTACAATTGAATGACAATTGTAAAAGTACCTAAACTTATTGTTAAGAATATGTCAATTACTTCAAATATTTTTAGTCACATGATATATTTTAAAAACCTGAAAAATGGATTTAAAAGACGTTTTTAAAAATACCAATTTTCAGTGTCCTGGAACGGTCATGATTTTAAGGGTGAAAATTGTAATTCTCAAATTTGAGATTCTTAACTTTTCTGATTTTTTCGGTGTCCTGGAACGGTCATGATTTAAGCGGTGAAAAATGTCATAATCACAAATTTGAGATTCTTAACTTTTATGATTTTCGGTGTCCGGTTTTACATGACCTGGAACGGTCATGATTTTAAGGGTGAAAATTGTAATTCTCAAATTTTGAGATTTTGAAAAATTTGAAAAATTGGGTATTTTTAAAAACGCTTAAATTTTCGCCCTTCGGTCTTCGGCCACGTGAAATTTGAAGTCTACCTATATTTTTGAAATTTTTGAAATTTTGTTTTTTTTGAAAAAACCCCGCAAAAGTGTGACATCCGGCGCAAGAGAAGCGAAGCAAAGCGAAGCGAAGCGTCGCGCCGGATGTCACACTATATACTACTGATGCCCGTTTTTGGATAAAACATGCATGATGCATGTATCACGGATAAATCTTATCAAGGAATTTCATTCCTTGTTAAGTAAAATGGTATTTTTTGCTGTAACTATATTAATAATATTTAGCATTGTAGAGAGTGGGAAATGTATATAAAAATTACTCTGAATAGTAATTTGAAATTGTACATGGTAAAAACATCGATGATCCATGTACGTGAATAAAATACATAATAAAAAGAGCGTTTCCTGTAGAGAAGAATTGTCCATTTGAGTTAGATACCGACTTTACTAATAATGTTGATGCTGTAAGAAGAAACAAATGCATTTAAGTTACTCAAAGAATCGCTCATGGATAAAACATCGATGATCCATGGATATCGACATACGAAACATGTAGGGCCTATACGACATATGAAATATGCATGTGTACTATTATTTCGAGTATTTTTTTAGTTGATGAAATGGTGTGTATAAAAAAGATATTCAGGTGACTTCATCGCTTCTCTCTCTCTCTTACTCACTCACTCACTCGTTCCCCTTTTCTTCTTCTTCTACTCATTTTTCATCATCTTTCACATTCACTACATGTACACTGTAGCTGCAATAGCAACAACATCAGTCAATCCTGACGAACAGGTCAATAATATTAGGCCTACACATGACATATATTTTCAATATTAAGGGAGCCTAAGCAATTCTATCGGCACACATTTTGCTTCTCAAATTGAAACATTCATTGAAGTTTCTAAGTTCCACACCGTGTCCATCAGCAAGTCGACTTTGATCAGTTTGCTCGTGTGTTCGCTAAATTACTTAGCTAGTAATTTCCAATGGAAAATTTTGAAATTTTTTTTTCGGTGATTGATGTTTTTGCCTTTGTTTTGGAGACTTCTTGCAGTCGTTTGAAATGACTATGTAACATTCAAAGTCCGAAAACTTCTCTATCATCCCTGCATGTTAACTTTTGGAAGCAACTGCACCCTCCATGTTTATTTCAGATCTTTCCAACTGAATATCAGATATTAAATGGATTACAGATTTCTCTAATTGAATTTCAGATATTTGTCAGAAACTCAACTTTAAAGGGATCTTAGATTCAACTGGAGAATCTCCAATTCATCTGGAAAAGTCTGAAATTCACAGATCTGAAATCGATTTGGAACTATCTGAACCATCTGAGCTAGAAATGGAAGATGTGTAGTTTGTCCTCCACGAAGATATCGGACATTACCCCAGAAGTTAGAAGGCATCATATAGATTTCTTATACTCATCACAGATATCTTTAGTTTCCAAATATCTCACGAGTTTGCAGTCTTATCTTCCAATATATCGTCGCTCATGTATAATGCTGCGTTGGACTGTGTGCCTGTGCTTCACATGTTCATCAACACATGGAGAATTTGTATCATTGCAATCAAGGCTGCATGATAAAGCTTAACTTCCAAGCCACAAACAAGCTCCCAAATAAAGTGCATTCTTTTTGCTCCAGATCTTTCACAATGCATGAAATTATACCCCTATCGTAAAGGAAAAAAATTCACGTTGTCCCAAAAGATGTCTGTGCTATAATATTAAAAATGCCAACAAATTGCCACAAGCCACTGGTGGCAAAGGAATGCTAAAAAATCTGCGGACGGGATTCGTATTGCCACGATTGTTTTAATCGAAATGATATGATGAAATCAAGAGTTTTAGAACAATTCTATTGATGCGTCTATGCCTCGGCTGTGATAGAAAACGTAAAAATTGTCACAAAAATTCAAATTTTTTCATTTTTCAAAGTCGGTTTAATCAAAATGATGATCAAGATCACCACTTTTAGACCCATGCCATTGACAAGCAAGCAAACAGATAAGCAAATTATCAACACTGAACTTGAGAAAGAAAGGAAGAGACATCAAGCGGAAAGACAAGATCTTCTGAAAGCCATTAATACTTTTGAAGTAGAATTGAAGGAACAAGAGAGAAAAATAAGAGCTATGCACGCAAAGACAGACGAGCTTCAACAAGCGAATGAAGAATTAATATGTCTTGAAATGAAGATCAATCAAAAAGACGAAGAAATATCAATGAAAAATCATCAGATTGAAGAATTGAAAGCAAACGCGAGAAGAGATGAAAGAAGAATATTTGGATTAAGGGATGAGAGTGATGAAAGTGAAACTGAAGCTGATCAAGACGAAATAAAGAAAGATGTGAGTGAAATATTGAAGAAAATCGGCAACATTGAAAAGGAGATCAGAAAAAACTCTGAATTCAGACGACAGCAAGAAGAACTACTACTTTCACAAGCGCAGCAACAACCGCAAGTACAGCAACAACAGCAACAACAAGGGCAGCAACAGCATTGGCATCCGAGAAGATTAACATGTTTCCACTGTGGGAGAGTTGGTCACCACATTCGAAATTGTTACCACGCTCCATGGAACCGAAACAGAAATCGCAATCGAAACAGATAAGCTACAGTAACAGAAGAACTTATGAAAATAGAATACCAAGATACGATGAAAGAAGACACGATAATTACAATAACAGGTATGAAAATGAAAGAAATCAAGAAAATCGAAGATAGAGAAGGAAGAATACAAGATGAAGAGCGATTTAGGGTGTCAAGAACAGAACATGCAAACGGACACACTCAATATACACCAAGACGCTTACTACAGCCGAGCACAGACAACACACACCAATCAGACCGTATGTTTGACACAGAGATAGAAGGAGAGGATGATGAGCCAAGCATAGATAACAGAAACGAATTGAAAACAAGTTATATCAATATAAACGGCCTAAATAATTATAAAGTCAAGAATACTGATATGATCAAGGATATGGACAACGCAGATATAATCTGTTTTTCTGAAACACATTTAAAAAATGAATGTGATTATCCACTGATTGAAAACTATTCAGGTCAACATACGACAAGAAACAAATCAACAAAATTGGGAAGAAATATCAAAGGCATATCAATATTCATCGGGTAAACTTTCCTAATTCGGACACTTCTAAGTAAAATACAAATATTACTAAGTCAAGATCAGCGGAATTGAAATTTTCGAAGACGCAACCTGTATTCTATGCCATTCTAGTATATAAACCTCTAAAAGAAATTTTCTAAGTGATTAATATCACCCCTGTATGAACCAATTTTCATCCAAAAAGTCGTTCCTTTGTGTGTGAGACCTAAGGATTGGCACAAAATTCCTTAAGTTCAGAGTACAATTACGAAGTCAAACTTAAGTCTTTTCCATGAGTATTTTGTCTGAATTGACAGAGAAATTTCTGAAGTTTCTTTTGCAATTTGTCGCATGTTACTAGGTAGCGTACTTTTTCTCCTAGAGGACTTTGTGTATTTTTTTGTCATCTTTAACTCCGCTCGCCTTATTTGGACACTTTTTCAATGAATGACGACCCCACTTGCCTAATTATGGACAGTTTTATAAAAAATCTTTTTGATGTAGTTTTTTCTGATAAATTCGAGTCATATGAAGTGATAGAGCCTTGAATGGGGATACGAGATTCTCCTCGATGTGCTGTGCCAACAAGAAACAATAGAACAAGAGAATTGAGCTGATGATGCCTGCCGTCGATAGTCGTTGTCATTAACAACGATGATGTCGAACTGATTTGTCTATTCACGTCCCATAATAAGGAGGCTACTGGCTCTCTCTGTCTCTTTACACTATTCCTCGATAGCTGTGCTGACATGAAGCCGAAGAGAAAGGAACGGAGTCATGAGAATATTAACAACAATGAAATTAAATAAACGATGCATTAATAAATGTATGCAAGAGGCACTAGAAGATGCCAACGAACAGTTCGCACAGAGTCAGTGTTCAAGCAAAGAAGTAGCGATAAGTAGGCTAAGTCATACAATTATCTAGACCGGGGTGTCAACCACAGCTTTTATGGAGGCTGTGGCCGATGGGTCTACCATCCGTAATGTTACCAGATAAATATGATGCATTTAGTCATCGTGCTAATTTCTTACTGTGTCATCAGCTCTGATGATGCTTTGTGCAACGATCGAAGTACTAATGCTACATTGTAGAACAATAGATATAGCTATCATATCATTCGCTCCGCTCATTGCCATGGCTTGATTGGAATTGCTTTTCTAAACGTACAGTGTTGTCTTGATAGAGACGTGCTCAAAGAACATGTTCTATATTACCTCTTAGATAAGGTCTTTCATTTCAGGTCTACGGAAGGTCCGCATACAAAGAATTGCCAAAGCACACTCCGTGCCTCGAACAGCGTTGCGAAGAGCATGGCTTTGCGAAGAGAATAATAATTCAAGATCATCAATAGGCCGTCCAGTAACACTTACTTGTGAACAAGAGAAATGTCTTTGTGAACATATTTTTGATCGTCAGAAAAGAGGCTTCCCAATGTCGGTTTAATTCGGATAGGAAACTCGTCTTTGAATACTGTGAAATAAATCGTATTCCACATCGCTTCAATCGGACTGAAAAACGAACAGGCTGGAAATGGTGGTCAGCCTTCAGGAAACGAAATCCAAATGTCACATTGAGGCAACCAGAGAATTTGTCGCGAAACCGAGCCTTGGAAATGGAAGAAGATCGAATCAAAGCATTATGAATGTCTTGAGGCTACTTTGTCTGAGAAAGGATTACTTAATCTTCAAGTCGTATCTACAATGTCGACGAAACCGGCATTCAAATTGTGACTAAGGGTGACAAGGTTTTAGCTCAGAGAGGAGTAAAGAATGTTCAAATACTTTCATCTGCTGAGCGAGGCTCAAACACGACAATTGTTGATTGCTGCAATGCAGAGGAAACTATATACCACCAATGATTATTTTCAAAGGGACTAGGAAACCCACGATTGAATCACTAAACTCCAAGATCATTGATGAAGTTTCCAAATCTGGATGGATCGACAAAGAATTGTTCCTCGCATGGTTTCGGCATTTCGTCAAACATCTTCCATATCGCTCTGATAATGAGAGAGTAGCTCTAATCATGGACGGTCACACAGGCCATGAAAGTGTTGTCTTATTTGAAGAAGCAAACAAGAACAATGTGGACATTTTGGGGCTTCCCAAAGACAGTGGATAGATCTTTGGGGCTTCCGTCTCACATCTCAAATTATCTTCAAACCTTGGACGTAAGTCTCCACGGACCCTTCAAAAGATCTTGGAGAGAAAGATGTCGTATTTACATGGATAGTAATCCTGTTTCGGTGATTTCAAGGCCAGATTTTGGAGAAGTCTTCACTGCTGCTTGGAATAAAGCATGTAAGCCTGAAAATGCCATCTCTGGATTTCGAAAGAGTGGTTTGTGCCCACTCTCATATGATGCGATTCCTAAGCAAGCCTTCATCATTTCAAAGGAATTGTTGGGATCGTCTGCTGATGTGATATGTTTCGAAAATGTTTATTCCGAATTTGTATCACAGAATGATACCAATGTACTGGAGAACGATGTTCCAATCGTACCGATAAATCCAATCGAAGAGGTAGTTTCGGAAATCGAATACGACACAAATCCACCTGTAACCGATGACCCAGTCGTGAATCATGTTGAAGAGCCATCGTGTATGAGTGAGAGTCCTATGAACATCACCGACAGTCGAGCAGATGAAACTGTTGTCGATAGTGATGGTTCCTCATACCTCGTACTGGAGTATGGAGCCGTAAACATCGACTGGAGAAATTTCCTTTACAGAGTTGCTGCAGCTTCCCATACAGTCAAGTCGGAAAGCAGCTCAAGATGCCTTCAAGCGAATGAGAGAGCCTGTTTTACTCACTAGCTACCGTTTCAATGTTAATGTCAATGAAACACCATCAGCATCAAGCGTTCAAACGGATGAAAGTACATGTCCTCAATGTCTGATCTCATACTACAATGATGCAAGCGGAGATGACTGGCTCCAGTGCATGGAGTGTCAGAGGTGGGAGCATGCAAAATACGGTGGAAAAAGTACTATCGGAACATTTTTTTGTAAGGCATGTGTCAGAAATGTTATTGACTTCCTGACGAAATAGCTTGACTGAATTTCATTGACAGAGTTTGACTAGTCCTATGCTATACGTACATCAATATAATTAATACGAAGGTTGGATAACCTTTTTACTTTCTCAATTCATAATTTCAGATGGTGATCGTGACTTTTTTGGACTCAATGTTCGTGTCTTACTGCTTGATAAGCAACAAAATAAGTGTCCATATTTAGGCAAGTAGTGTCCAAAATTAGGAAAGTGGAGTGTTCAAATTAGGCAAGTGAGATGTAATGCTTTAGATAGGGTGTAGTCAAAAGTGTCCGAATTAGGAAAAGTTTACCCTAAAAGATGCAATTGAAAATTTGAAAATTGAAAAAATTGTCAGTGATAAAGGAACAATAATAATAAATAAAATAACCCAAAAGTGTGAAAAATTATCAGACATTTATTTGCTGATATGCTATAGAAGTAACAAAGAATCGAAATATAAAGATAAAGAGTTTTACGAAAACATTAAGGATTACATCATTGAATATAAGATGGAAAACATAATAATTATTGGTGACTTGAATGGACGAATTGGTTTAGAAAATGATAATGAAAAGTATGGATTTCCAAAGAGGAAGTCAGAGGACGTGATACTTAATAATTATGGAAATGACATCCTAACTTTTTGTAATGAAACCAATTTAATCATAGCGAACGGAAGATTTGAAAATATTAACAGTTTAGGAAAGTGCACGTTTCATTGTATACAGAACAATGTCGTCAGAAAATCTATGATTGATTACTTGATCATATCAGAATCCATCTTGAATATATTAACTGAATTTGAAATTGGTAATCCAGTTCTATAAACCGATCATTCACATCTAAAAATAAAACTATAAAATTAGTTTTTAACAAAGAAGTACGAAATTTGAATCCAAAGCTTTCATGCAAAAAGATATTTCCCTATAAATGGACACAAGAAAATTGCTTCAAATTTGACCGAAATATGTTTGACATCAACTGTTCAGCACTATCTAACAAATTAAATGTTAGTGCAATGAATGCGAATGAAATATACAAAGTTATCTTAAGAACAAATGAAATAGAAAATACTTCTGCAGGACTATCAGCAGTTCTGTTAACACTAGAAGCGCCGATGAGTCAATTTTGACTCATTTTGACTTTCAACTTCAGCTTTTTTGATTAAAGGCACCGATCTTTGGCTTGATTCTTTTTTACTTTTCTTTATTTTTGATATATTTTGAAAAACCATTGAAAAATTCTCATGTGCAAGCATAATTCATGGCAAATGAAATATTTACTCAAGAAAGTCCGAATGAGTTAAAATTGACTCATTGCAAAATCGCGTACACAGCATGTTGTACTTCAAATTCTAACTATGTTTAGAATGCTATGTTATAATAACTTCATCGAAGCAGAGACGGTGTTTCTTATGTTGATGCAGCGGATATCTATTGCTTGATATTGACTGCTAGACTTAGTTTTTCTGTGAGTCATGTGAAAAGCAATTGCAATGATATCTTAGCTATCTGCAGTTCGATTTTTACACCGTCGCTGAGCTACCTACGCTCTGTCAGTTTGACAATATTGGTCACGATGTCAAGACGAAGGTATGCAGCAAAGGAAGCGCTAAAGAGAATGATGGACAACTGATTCAACTGATTCTGGAAGCGACAACGATAATGACTCCGACGAAAGTGACCACCCTGATGGAGATGTACTATTCGACGTTGTCGATCATATTGATGAGATGGATTCGGTGAATATCATCAGTGTATCATCTGATTTACCAACAAGTTCTGTGACAGTAGAAAGTGGAGCATCGGGGGACAGCTTGAAGTCTCGAAGTGGTGTTCTGTGGCATCTAACCTCGCAAGGATCATCAACATCTGGTCGATTTAGTCATCAAAATATTCTTCGTAGACAACCTGGTGTAAAAAATTTTGTTCGTGCTCGCGTCTCTACTGTTTCTGATACCTGGGAAGAAATGATCGACTCATCAATTATACAGAAAGTTGTGACCTACACTAATGCCAATCGGTCTGGTCGGACACCAGAAATAACGTCAGATGATTTGAAGAAGTTCATTGCTTTGCAATACACTCGAGGATTGTATGGTCGTCATATTCCAAGGGATTTTTTGTGGAGTAAGCAGTACGAAATTCAAATTTTCAAGGACACTATGCCACGTTCAAAATTTCGTTTTTTATCAAAAGTACTTCGCTTCGATCAAAAGTCAAGTAGGTCGCAGCGTTCTTCTGATCGTTTTACGCATATTCGTGAAATTTACGAACGCTTTACTTCCAATTGTGCTACTAAATACACACCTGAAAGTAGTCTAACAGTAGACGAACAGCTTCTACCGCTAAAAAGTAGATGTAAGTGGATCACGTTTATGCCACAAAAACCAGACAAATACGGTGTGAAGTTCTGGACACTAGTCGAAGTTATCTCAAAGTATATCGTAGCTCAAATTCCTTATCTCGGCAAAGATCCATCGGATAGCGTTACCAGAGATCTTGCGACTAAGGTCGTCTTGTAGCTCGTTGAAAAATCAGGCATTGGACCAGGCTACAACATAACTGGTGATAGCTTTTTTACTTCTGTGAACCTAGCACAAAAATTATACTCTAAAGGGATAAGTTATGTCGGCACATTGAGGAGTAACAGAGTTGGAGTTTGTGATAGAATGAGAAAAAAGAAAAATTTGTATCAATCAGAATTTTTCTTTTTACGAATCCTAAAGTATTGGTGGCATCATACCAATGCAAGAAAGATAAAAATGTTCTGTTGATGCCATCCATGCATAACCAACCTGTCACTGGTACTGATAACAAGCAAAAGCCAGAAATCATATCGTATTATAATGCAAATAAATGTGAAGTCGATGTAGTTGATCAGATGACTCGACTCTATTCAACCAAAACACCTTGTCGCCGTTGGCCAATGGCTATCTGGTGTAATATGCTGGACATGGCTGGCATCAATAGCTGGGTTATTTATAAAAGGGTGACTGGTTCTACTATTAGTCGGCGGGCATTCTTATTTGAACTATATCGGAGCTGATTGGAGTAACGTCTTCCTGTGATGAAACGAACTCTTCTGAGGATCATTTGGCTATGGCGAGACCATCTGTAGTAGGCCTACCAACACCAGTTTTGAGTAAGAGAAAACATTGCTCATCTGATGATTGCAAAAATATGACTTCAACTATTTGTTCAATCTGTCAAAAGTTAATTTGTGGTACATGCACTGCTTCGTCAACCAAGTACGTACTTGCATCATGTAATCGTCATTAATCGCTTTTTGCTGTTTGTTTTTATCGTTCTTTGCTACAAGTGTGTTCTAACTATGAAACTACACACTATTAACGTGTTATGATAAAAACTTATTCATGATTCTATCGTTTTTCCTTTGTACTCCTCCAGGGTGAACAGTAGACCGAATATATTTTCGAGAGCTTCTATAGTAATCAAGGTGGCATGGAATATTCAAATTCTTAAAATGTGGCCTTCATCATGAAAATTAAGTACTTCATTAGATTGATATTAAACAGATAAAGAAAAATATCTCTATTGTGCATGGCGCATAAGAATAATGATATTACGCAGCAAAAATAATCCAAAATGTCAAAGGAGTCAAATTTGACTCAATCGGCGTTTCACGGGGCTTCCATAAATCGGCGCTTCTAGTGTTAATTTTCCAATTATAAAATGTGAAAAATGATTCAATTAACAGAAGAGAAGAACTTTCAAAACAAATTCTTTCAAAACATTTTCTCTTCTTTGCAGGGAAGTTCCGTCTGTTGAGGAACTTCTCCGGTCTTCTGTCCCGTCCTTTTCCTCGTCTCTGCACCTTCCAACTCCCAACGCCGACAACAGTTGGAGATCTTCGAATTGCTGTCGGAGAGGAAATTGGACAAAGACCGCAGAGGACGCGAATATGGCAGGAGATCGCCGTTTCAAGAGATGGAAGACGTTTGTTCGAGACGGAAGGAGGATTCACAGATGTCGATGGAAATGAATTCAAAGACAATCAAGTGATGGAGAAGACACAAAAACTCCTGGATGACGATGATGAAGTCTTTGTTATTGTTCCCGGAAAGACTCTTCACCTCAGAATCAATGAAATTTGAAACTTTTTTCTTTTCTAATAAATTTTCCTGCAAATTTTTCTTTTTTAATTGAAATGAAATAAATTCTGATTTCTGTTCATTTTCATTTTGCAAATAAATGGCCGTCGATTTGAGAAGTTTCCAATTCATTTTCTCATTTAAATAACTTTCTCATTTGTTGATACAATTTCCTCCTCTTTTATCCAAATGACAACTTCGAAAACAAATTATTTACAAAACACATTGCAGGCAGAAGGAATGATATCGAATGAAGTTGTCTGAGAAATAGAAGAACTTGAAATACAAATGTCAGCATTAGCAGTGGAATAGAAATATGGCAGTAATAGAGAAATCGACACTGCAGGATCATAGACTTCTGTAACATAGTTATAGATCATAGAAAGTGATAATACCATAAAAAGTCTTAGAGTGGAAATTGCATGTGCATTTCTGTCGTTGTGGAATGTCGATTCTCTCAACAGTTACCCTTGGTTTTCCGACAATAATGCAGATCAAATGTAGAACAAGAAAATTAGAAATCACCTAAGGTGGGTGAGTTGAATAAGGCCCACCCAACAGACTAGACTTAGAGCTCTACCGTTTTGATTAAATACTATGAATTTATATTCAAATTATCTATTTTTGGTGTAGGTGACATGCCGCGCTCAATTGCGCGCAATTACACATGACACTAAACATCCGTGGATATGACACAGATTTTTGAAGTATTTTAACACTTAGAAGCTCAGACGTTTTGAACTATCTAGAAGTGCGGCTGACGTCAATTGACGCGAATCAACTCTAGCTCGCACACCCACGCATACAAGCAAGCAGCCGCGGCAGTGATGACGTGAAGTATCGAGTTAGGCGTGCACGCGCATGTATGTCAGATTGTCAGTGTGTGCAGGTATCCAATCAGATCATACCTTCCTAATACATCGTATAGCGTTCATTTCAATGCTATTTTCTTCATGAACACGCAGCGATGGCACGAAGAAATGTTTTGCCTGCAGAAATACTTCAGAGAATTATGACACTGGAAAGCGAAGACTGTGGAGACGATAGCCAACATGATAGCGAACGGGAAGCAGAACCTCAGCAACCTGACCCGATCTCGAGCGACGAAATAAGCGAAGAGGAGGAGGAGGAGGAGGAAGCACAGAATGTTGTACAAGCAGTTGGTCGTGACGGTACGCATTGGGAGGTGGTGGACAGGCCTAACGTAGGAAGAGTAGCTGCTGCAAACGTGTTTACAGAACGAGAGGGACTCACGAGGTATTCACAAGGCATCCGGACACCACTAGATGCATTTCGCTTGCTTATTGACGAGGGAGTTATGCGGCACATTGTCAAATGTACCAACGATCATGCCCATTGTACCCATCCGGACTTCAGCCCAACGGAGAAGTTCATTGGTCTTCTTTATCTTCGAGGTGTTATGAACGCGAAGAACTTTCCCCTGGAGAAGTTGTGGTCAAAGGACAGGGGATGTCCTGCATTCAACCGAACACTTCCACGAGACAGAATGGGTCTCATAGAGAAGTTCTTTGCGTTTTGATAATCGAGACCAAAGAAGAAGGAACCTGGAGGTTGACAAGTTTGCCCTGATCTCAGCTGTTCTAAACAGATTCGTCGATAATTCGCAGAAAAGTTATCGACCTGCAGCATCACTGACGGTGGACGAGCAGCTCTTTCCAACCAACGCGAGATGTCGCTTTACACAGTACATGCCAAACAAACCCGACAAATTCGGGATAAAGTTCTGGGTCCTTGCTGAGGTTGATAGCAAGTTCTGCTACAACGTAATCCCATACCTTGGAGCTGAGGAGAACCGATCTCTTCCATTGGGCACCCATGTGGTGATGGCACTGATGAAGCCCTTATGCGGAAAAGGCTACAATGTCACCTGTGACAATTTTTTACCAACAAGGACTTGGCGCAACGACTGCTGCAACAGCGAACAACAATTGTTGGGACGATCAGGACGAACAGACGTGAACTACCTCCTTCAAAAAAAAAAACTCAACCTCCACGACAGCGCTTTCTGCCAGTCTGGAGCAGTGCACTTGACACAATACCAAGCGAAGCGCAACAAGTCTGTATCTCCTAAGCTCTCAGCACAAAGGGAACAGAAACGCAGCCCGATGGAAAGAGGAAGCCGGACACAATCCTATATTACAATGCAAACAAATTTGGCGTGGATGTGCTTGACTCTATGTGCCGTATCATGTCAACAAAGGCAGGTTGTCGGAGGTGGCCTTTGGCTGTTTTCTACAACGTCCTAGACCTCGCTGGCTTGAATGCCTACATTCTCTATAAAAAGGCGAACCTTCTTGATGCGACTGTCAGCTGAGCTACGCGGTGACATGGCGGAAGACAATCTAACACCACTGCATCAACCTGATCCAGCCCAACAACGCCCTACACCATTGGAACGACGAGTCAATTGTACTGTCAAAAGCCATTGCACGAGCTGAACAGAACAGTGACACGATGCTCAGAATATCTGAGTCAGTTTGTGGCAAATGCATGGCGACTGTCTGCTGCAGGTGTGCACAATTTCCATGAAATCTTTATATGTAGACGCTGGAATAAATCTCTGATATGGTTTACTTGTTTTCTCTTTATAACTGACCCATAAATATAATTCTTAGTAATTTACGTCAATTGACGCAACCGCGCTTCTAGTAGTTTTCGCCAAAAAGGTTCCATCAATTTTCTTAAGACTTTCAAATTATCATTAGCTCAAAAAATAAATAAAAATCAATGAAGAACAAATCCGGTAAAAATCTGGAGCAATAACTACGAATAAATGAACATTGCAAACTACGTCAATTGACGTAACTGCGCTTCTAGTGTTAATTTTCTAATAGAATCATTTAGCCCTTGAGAATCCTGCAAGTCAGGCTAAAACCGGTTGGGCAGAAGTATTTGTGCTTTCTTTTTCTTGCACGCATCCGAGTTATATTACATATATAGAGTATCGACTCAGAAAAGTATCTGTATACAGTAAAAATTTTTACATCAAAAGAATCAGTTTTTTGCGGAGATTACACTAGGTGACATGCCACGCGTGATTCACGCGTAATTACGGAACAGCCCAAACATCCGTGGTTTAAGGACATTCTATTCTTCTACCCGCGTACGTACGCGCTGCACTAAGAGTCAGAAATCATTTGATCTGATGCTGTTTAAACATGGAAATGTTTATGAATACGCGCAGGCGAACGATAGTTTGCGCGTCGTCTACGATTGTCTGCGCTGCCGCTTGAACCACGGATGAACCGCTAAGCATGTCTTCCCTGAGCATGAAATTGAGGTCCTATCACATTGTTTAGCCTCTGATACATGCAGACACATGAAACGCAAAGTCTATATAACAGGACTGCCAACTATACTAGCTTATATAAGAGATATTGCAGCAATATCCCGCATAGCCACGGATGTTTGGGGTCATGTGTAAGCTAATTACGAGTGGTTCACACGTGAATTAAGCGTGATTGAGCGTGGCATGTCACCTAGTGACGCGTCGAACTTTGACATCTAATGTCGATTCATCGCTTGAGTCTATTGGGGACAGCGAAGTGTCTCAGATTTCGCATCCAATATCAATCGATCATCAGCATCGCCCGATGGTGGGAGTCGAAGAAATTGCTATTGGAACTTTGACTGAGGGTGAATGTGTTCTCGTCAAACTCATTTTGGTTCGATCAAACAGCATGCGACAGTTCTTAGGACAGTGCTGAACAATCATAGAAATGCCGATTTCGCGTAATATTTCAAATGTGATTTCAAGTAATATCTTTAAGTAAATGACCGAATTAATACAACACGATGAGTGGCACAAGTTGCACATTTGATGGGGTAACTTGTGCCATTTTTGGCGGGTCCTAGTGTCAAAAGTATAGATAGAAAAAAAATCAAGATATGTGTGTGGTATTTCTAGAACCCTGAAGTTTAGTGCCATGTGCGTTTGGAGTTCTTAAAAAAAATTTCCTTGGGCGTAATCTCAAAAAAAGCAAAAAGGCGGCACAAGTTACCCCAGTTGACGGTACTGAAATTATTCAAAACCGCGTTCCTGGCAATTGTTAGTAAATGTCAGGAGACATCCCAAATAAATTCCGAATCATACTGAAACGCATTTCAACTTTCCCAAGCATTATTACACATCGCAAGTTTTAGATTTACACTAAAATAGTAACTATACGATTTTTATTTCTTCAGACTGCGAGAAATGAAATAACAAAAGCTATACGATTAAATGACGTTTTTCAACAAATACGCGTCGTAGTCTTAATTTTGACATTAACTTTGACGAAATAGAAGTATCGTGCCAAAAATTCCGCTGAAATCAATTAAATGCGCTTTTTATATCCTTGTTTTTGAGCTATGCATTGATACGTTGCATGAGGGCTTCTTTATTCTCCGGTAAGTTTACTTTGCTCATGCCATTACCAAGAACTATTATGGCCAGGCTCATGAGCCGATGGTTGCGACTTCCTAAACAGATATACAAGTACAAATGATTCTCCTTCAATAACGGATTCATGCCAGAACTTCTATCGCACTTACTATTGCACTCATAAATATTACATGTCATGATACTTTAATCTATCTTATCTGAATTTATTTCTTTTTAGAGCTATTGGATACTTTGTACTACTCGTATGATTGTGAGAGTAGCAGAAGGTCGATTATTCAGAGGATCAGAGATCAAATCCCAGAAAATACTTCTCACAATATTGTGATAACTCTCGAGAATCACACACACTGCGGAATGACTTGAGACGAGCTCGATCACTCTATAGATTGATCAACTGTGTATGACTGATAACATTATTTGTTATATGAAATTCAATTTTTATTTATATTTGTATGTATTATACATCTTATAAGAAATAATTGTAATGATGCAAGTTAGCAAAAGTACACATACAAAAGCAAATATTTACTGCTAATATTATCATGAAAATGGTCATGTCATCAAATCTTCATATGAATTATGACATTATACCATTTACTGCGATCATTGACATTCAATTTATAATGATTAACATTGAAAAGAAATTCATAATTCAAATTATTCACGGAGGCCTAGATTGACTTGTAATCCAGTAATTGCTATTGTAACTTAATGATTCGTGGAAATTCCTTCAATACAGATTTATTTTAAACTTCGCCTTTTATGAAATTGAACAGCGTGTGAAAATTGATGCAAACATAGTAGCTTCCATCTTTGATCAGTGACGGAAATATTCTTTTCTATTTTTTGCAGTGATAATGAGTGCTTCAATCAGGTTCTTGCAGAATTTTGTCGTATGAAGCTATTTTCCTTATTTATATGCTACTGCTGAATTGAATCAATTGAGTAGATTGCAAATTACATCTTAAATACATTTTGGGCTGCAATTGCTTGAATGTAGGAATGATGCTGCGTGGTCAAAAAATGCAAGACCAATGCATGAAATCAGGGTCTATAGATACCTAGGGTTGGTTATTGAAGTTAACGTAGCAGCATGCTATAAATGAAGCACGAAGGTCATAAGATTCTAAATGCGTCTTATGCGGAACTTTAATGATAATTTGACCAAAGTACCTACATGTAAGCACTTTTCTAGCTGTTTTTCAAAAGGTTGTCATTCTAAAATGAGAATACATGCACACCCAAAAACACACGTAAAAATTTCAGGGTTATTAAATGAATATTCTACGAATGATGGTATTTCGAAAATAGCACTTCGAATTCTTGCGAGGAAAAATGATCTAAAATATGATACATCGGGATTTGTGAAAAAGTAGCATAAAAAAGGTGACTTCTTTACTGTGCTGATGAAAATTAGCGTATTACTCAACTAAATCTTTGATATTATAATATAGTACATTGAATTCATGACATCATTTGGAAATCGATAGAAATAGGTAGGAACTTTTCTATGCAAGATATTTTTATAACTAACTCTAGTCAACTTGTCTTTCAATATAAGAGCATTTTTGATATACGAATAATTGATAATAAAGCAATTCCTCCACCTAAAGCTAATTAACACTTTGCTGATCCAACCTTTCATATATTTTCTGCATCTTTCATGCGAAAATGTAGTTTATTTCGCATTATTTTCGATGAAAGCTAGCTGAGATGACTTTCATTTTATAAAAACAACTTTTTACGTTATGATTTTGCAGTTAGGACTGCTGGTTTTGCATGCACCTATTTCTCATCTAAGTTGCAGAGGGTCAAAGTTGTTAAAATGGTAGATAGTTTTATTGTTTTTGGGCTAATTACTTGAGTTATCGAATTCAGAATCGAAATCAAAAAGCCTCGGCCAATCGGCAATGAATTGAAAACCCCTGTGATATTCGTTCCAAGATAGAGTTGCGCATCGAGTTGTACGAAGAGAAGTATATAATGAAAGATAAGGAATAGACCTACGTCAGAGGATTTGGAATCAACTACAACATGCACCCTCAGGTTGACTTTGGAAAGCTACCTCGTAGTTGGCGATTCCTGGTTCGGCTCCGTCAAGTGCCATGCAGTTTGATCAATGGTTTGTACATGTATCATGTTAGTCAAGGTACTATCCACCGTTTATACCTATTAATGTCATCGCTAACTCCTGGATCGAAACTTGGAAGGAGGGGAACGGATGTCGACCACATATACAATAGAAAAGGTCGACCTGCTTGCAGTTAAGTTACAATTAAGATTTAGAAAAATAGCAATTTTTTTTTCTACATGCTCAACAAGTACTGCCGAGCTATCAAGGATGACGGAAAGGGGTGACATGATTTCGAGACCCAAAGTTGCCGAAGATTGCTTGAATTATTCAGCTGGCGTTTTGAGAAATTTGATTTGAGGCAAAACTAATTTTCAAGCAAGCTGAAAACGACTCCAAAACACGTAGGCTGAATTGAGTGTTCCATTTACTGCCGATAATTTGCATATTTTTGAGCTGCTTGTTAGTGAAGTAAATGCCTTGAGGTAGAGTGGTAACTCCACATTTATTAAATCCCCAATGTGTATACACTTTCGATTCTATTGAATGAACTCGTGGGATGGCATTGTCACCAAATGCGAGATATGCAAATTTTTGCAGTTTTGCAGAAATGCCAACGGAGTTGACTGATCATGACAGTAATGTAATTATTTTATGCATCGTCCGTATCATGACAGCCTTGGATAGATGTCTGTTAAATTAGCAACTCGATGACTGTTATTTAGTGATGCAAATGGAAAATTTTCCATTGGAAAATTTTGAAATTTATTTTTTGGTGATTGACGTTTTTGCATTTGTTTTGGAGAATTACATGTATAGTCGTTTAAAAGGACTATGTAATATTCAAAGACCGAAAACTTCTCTATCATCCCTGCATGTCAACTTTTGTAACCAACTGCACTTTGTTCATGTCTATTTCAGATCTTTCCAAATGAATTTCAGACATTAGATGGATTTCAGATTTCTCTAGCTGAACTTCAGATATCTGTCAGAAGCTCAACTTTGAAAAGATCTAAAATTCAACTGGAGATTCATGTGGATCATATCTGAATGAAATTCATTTGGGCAGATCTGAAATCGATTTGGAACTACCTGAACCATACTGAACTAGAAATGGAAGATATGTATCCTCAACGAAGACATCGGACAATATGCCAGAAGTTAGAGGCTATCATAGATATTCTTTTACTCATCACAGAGATCTTTAGTGACCAAATATCTCACGAGTTTGCAGTCTTCCAATACGGTCGCTCATGAATGCTGGGTGGACTGTGTGCTTATGCTTCATATGTTCATCAACACATTGAGAATTTGTATCACTATGATCAACACATGGAGAATAAAGCTTAACTTTCAAGCTAATAAGCAAAATGAAGTACATTATTTTTGCTCCAGATCTTTCACATTGCAAAGGAAAATATACACCTATTGTAAAGCAAGATTCACGTTATTCTCAAACGGTTCGTCCTGTATGATAGTTAAAAATGTAACAAAATGGCACAATTAGCCTAAGGTGGCAACAGGAATGTTCAAAAATCCGCGGACGGAACTCGCATTGCTACGATCGCTTTAATCGAAATAATGATGGAAATTAAGAGTTTTAGGCCAATTTATTGGTACGTATACGTAGCTGCCTCGGCATCGTGAAAGCGCTCCAATTAAAAGGCCTATCAAAAAAATCAAAACTTTCAAAATTTCTCCAAACATGTTCCAGTTTGTTT
Source organism: Prostheceraeus crozeri (assembly GCA_907163375.1). Lineage (NCBI taxonomy): Eukaryota > Metazoa > Platyhelminthes > Polycladida > Euryleptidae > Prostheceraeus > Prostheceraeus crozeri. Next base: position 180,572 of record CAJQUW010010002.1, read on the forward strand.
CCATAATTTTCCGGAAAATTTTCATCACTACTGCTATTGCTTTTCATGATGAACCTCAAGAGAATCTTCTTAAGCGAGATCACATCACAAGCACCCTGCCATTAGTAGAGTAAAATAACACGAATCAAGGACAAATGAATTTCAATCAACTTTGAAAGATGTAAAATTGGTCCACATCACTATTCAGTATTCAAGAATTGCTCAACATGATTTAGGTGAAGCATAAAATCATGACAATGAAAATTGAATTAAAACTTGAACTTTCATGCCAAAAGCACGAATAAACATCGTGACTTTTTCATGAAGACTTCCATTATAATACGGATCATGAAATTACCTTGATAATCAGCTTGATTTCCGCTTAGTTAGGATGCTTATTAGCAAATATTCATTCCTTTTGATATCCAACTTGTACCATACTACTTACAATAGGGAGTCATCTCGGTAGTATATAAATTGGCAAAATTTTAGCGTTTTAAAAACTGCTCAAATATTCTTTTGTACCACAGGAACGTAATCTCCGCAAAAAACTGAATCTTTTCATATAAAAATTTTCACAGTATACTGTATATCTCTACTCTATGGTTGTCGAGCCAAAAAGTATCTGTTATACAGTGAAAATTTTTATTTCAAAAGATTCAGTTTTTTGTCGAGATTACCATTCCTGCCGGTCCAAAAATAATTATTTGAGCAGTTTTGAAAAAGCTAAGATTATGCACATTTACTATACTACTTAGTTGAAGTCGCAATTTAATAAGTAGTAGCATTTATAAGTAGTATGTATGAAACAAATTGGATATCAAAGAATGAATATTTGCTAATAGGCATCCTATCTAAGCGGAAAATTAAGAATGATTTGCAAGGTGTTGTGTGAGCCGTTTATTGGTCAATGGAAATCTGAATGAAAAAGTTTGCGATCTTATTTTTGCTTTCTTGCCAAAAATTTCAAGGTATTAATTCAATTTTCATCGGGGGAAACTTGATTGACTCACTTAATTTATGTTTCATTTCTTCACTCTGAATATTGATGCGGACCCCTTACATATTTTAAAGTGATTGATATCATTGTCTTTGATTAAGGTATTTTGCTCTACCAGTCATTGACAGGTTCCTTGTGACATGATCACGCCAAAGAAAATACACTCTTGAGGTTGAGC
>CAJQUW010010003.1:0-16988 GCA_907163375.1 Prostheceraeus crozeri
TAACGGGTCCCTTAGTTACGGGACCCGTTTGTAAATCTAAAAACATTTCATATGGACGATGATGGTAGATAAAATAGTGTCAAATAAATTAAGATAGCTTACACTTCTGATACAGGGATAGCAATCGACTGCGATCCATGTGTAAAGAGCTTGTTAGACTATGGATGGGCTTAAGTGGATGATTTAACCATGTATACTTTTTCATTTGGAAATAGTAGCACGCTTAGTCTAACTTGTAAATCTAAAAACATTTCATATGGACGATGATGGTAGATAAAATAGTGTCAATAAATTAAGATAGCTTACACTTCTGATACAGGATAACAAACGACTGGGGCTGAGGTCCATGTGGTAACAGAGCTTGTTAGGAGCCTACTGAAGAGAGAAGTGTTTATGGATGCGAGTTGGCGCGTAGTTTCTCGGGGGGGCCATATCATGTCCATTCATCAATTCGTCTCATTGATAGAGACAGGTAGAACTCATGGTTCTCATAACGTATGCAATGGAAAGTTTTAGGCAACCTTCGACAGTTGGCTAAATGTCGCCCTGGCGCGAATGCATACTACGTTGAGACAGAGGCAATCACTTGCAAACATGACGCAGAGAGGTTTAACAAGATTGACCATTGCCGAATGTCCCTTGCGGTATACATAGCTACGGGTTTCACCGCCGCCCTTTACAGGAACGCCCGTCGAAAAGAAGTATTACACCGAACTTCATTTGCAACGTTCAAGTTGACTGATAGCAGATTCAACTTAATGATAGTATTCGCCAGTCCGAAGACTGCCCAGGGCAAACCGCGAGGAGGTTCTATCATGTCTTGCCCCATGGTGGCCCTTAAGAGAGCCGATGGTTCGTTCTCGGGAGTCGTCATCCTACAGCCTACCAATTCTGCTTGAGAGAGTCACAAAGACTCTCTCTTTGGTAGCACTGTCGACTTCCACACTAACTGGCACATGACTAAAAATTGGAATGTAGCGCAGCGCCATTCCGTTGGATTGACAGCAGTTGCTGTCATCGGAATGCCAATCCGAGCAAGATTGTTTTGGAAACTGTCTTGATCCTCTAGCCTGACGAACTCCTCAATTAATTTTCGCGGCCTTAACTGCGGTCCGCGAGGAGAGCTGACTTGACTGTTCGGCGTCTGCATGATTGAAATGAAATGAAATGAGAGGCAGTGGTTTATATACCCCTCTAACGCGACGCAACGTTCAAGTTGACTGATAGCAGATTCAACTTAATGATAGTATTCGCCAGTCCGAAGACTGCCCATGGCAAACCGCGTGGAGGTTCTATCATGTCTTGCCCCTAGGTGGCCCTTAAGAGAGCCGATGGTTCGTTCTCGGGAGTAAATTGATGGGGTGGTGAAGGCGGGCAAAGATCTGCAATGAAAATGATATGTATTAGAATAGGATATACTATCTTATTTGCTTTTCACTTACCAAGTTAGTCATCCTTAGGCAGTCTCGCGGGCTTCCTGATTGAAAATTTGTGGAGATGCCCGCGCATTCTTAGTGTAGCGTGGAGGCATTTCTTGCTCGGATGTCCATGATAGCAAATAATTGATTCGTCCAGGCTTTTATTGACGAGACTTCGCCGGCCAGATGGTTATCCCGAATAGGGATGTGGAACTCAAACAAACGATCCTCATTCACTACGTTCCCACTCATCCCTCATGCGCTCCAACTTCTCACACGCCTGCCTCTCATCACCCCGCCGAGCCACAGTCCTCTCCAACTCAACATTCCTCGCTCTCAACACACTCATCTCCTTCATCATCGCCTCAAACTTCGCTTCTGCCTCTCCCATTCTCCTCTCCGCAGCACTCGCCCTCTTCTCACACTCATCATTCTTGTCTTCCAACACTCGCACATTCTCCTTCAACTCTTTCACAACACGCCTCATACGGATATTCTCATCTGCCACCTCCTTACATTTCACCTCCTTCATTTTCAGCTCACTCAACTCACTCAACGTTCTCTCATTCACCTTCCTCAAACTTTCATAGCGATCTACCAACAAAGCATGTGCCGCTTGCTGCGACACATGCTTCTTTTCCATGTCCTCATCCCCCCGCGCCGACTGCTTCCGACCCCCCCCACCCTTCACTATTGGGGAAGATGAGCTCTTCGGGGGGTCGCTAATAACAATATTGGATACCTCCGATGACGAAGAGCTCAACTTCCTCACACACTTCCTCACTCGCTCCCTATCCAAATCCACATCATCCTCATCATCACTCTCTAACACTCTCTTCCGCCACTTGTCAGCCTTCAAACCGGCCACAGCATTCTCTACCTCATTCTCCACAGCATTCCCACTAGCATTCTCCACAGCATTCCCACTAGCATTCTCAACAACATTCCCACTAGCATTCTCAACAACATTCACAACAACATTCGCAACATTCGCCAACATTCGCTCCCTCTCTTCCACAATCAACTGCGTAAACCTCAAATCGGTCACCAACCCACCTACACACTCACCATGCCTCCGATAAAACTCGGCCTCCTGCCCAACAACCAACAGCACCCTGCACTTCACACAGGCAATCCTATTCAGGATAACCATGTGGTCGGCCCCTGCCTTCCTTCTGTGGTCCCTGAGACAGTCTCGGCGGTTGATTCGTCCACAAGAGCACATTTTTATGTGAAATTTTTTGTTTCTATCGTTATTGACCATTTTTGTCGTTACTGAGATTTCTCGTTAACTGTAAGATAATGAAATTAGTATAAGTTTTAAATCATGTAGTACAGTCATATTCCTAAAGCATTACACTTAGTCAGGAATGATAGATGTGAGTGTAGTGAGTGGCACTCGATCCCGTCGACAGCCCGAAGGCCTTGTACCGATCACTAGGGAAGTGAGAGATCTTCCCCGATACCCGCTCTTTACAGCTAAAGACATCATTGTCACTGCCCGAAGTGGTAACAGGAACGCCGAGTCAAAGGTAGTGATCAGTAGCTGGGATCTAACCCCTCAAAGCTGCCTTAGTTAAATTTCTGATAGCAGATTTGAATGTAGTATACAGCCTAGAACATAATATCATCATTCAACATTCAACTTAGTCAACATTCAACATAATATCAACACTTAGTGAGGAATGATAGATGTGAGTGTAGTGAGTGGCACTCGATCCCGTCGACAGCCCGAAGGCCTTGTACCGATCACTAGGGAAGTGAGAGATCTTCCCCGATACCCGCTCTTTACAGCTGAAGACATCATTGTCACTGCCCCGAAGTGGTAACAGGAACGCCGAGTCAAAGGTAGTGATCAGTAGCTGGGATCTAACCCCTCAAAGCTGCCTTAGACTTAGTTAAATTTCAAATCTGATAGCATATTTGAACTCAGGATACTTGAAAACCTTAGTCTATATGTTAAAACTTTGAAAAAAGTGAAAATTAAGAATTTTTAAAAAATTCCGCATTTTACTACTCATACTACTTTTAAAAATTTTATCAGTAGTAAAGACACTATCAAACTCTATCATACAAACTTTGAAGTAGCAAGATAGCTTGCCTACTTCAAAAGATAGAGTCCTTTGCACCCGATATCGGGAGCTCAGAGCGACGACCGTCGCTTACCTCGTCTTTCGATGAAGTGATCAGACTTACGATGTCGGGGGTTTATATATGCTCGGAAGAAAACTTAAAATGGCTCTATCTCCGAAAGTATTCATCGTAGCGACATGCGGTTTGTTGCAAACGATTTGTCTCATCATTCTTTACAATATGACACCTGAACCATTCTCATATGACCACGGGAAGTTGGTCCGCCAGCACATGTCCATGTAACATGCCACAAGTGAAAAAATTCCTAAGTGTGGGAGCTCCAGTGTGGTGAAAATTTTGAAAAATTTAAAACTTCCGAATTTTGACCTGGGACCTTTACCAAAGTTTGTTTCAAGAATTTTTGTCCGACCGCGGGGGGGGGGACGTCAGCGAAATTTGATGAAAAATGTTTTGGTGACGGTCCCAGGTCGAAATTCCACACTTTGGAAAATTTTCAAAATTTTACCCATACAAAGTCACTCTGACACTTAGGATTTTTTCAGGTAAGCGAGCTCCGACCTAAAATCTTGTAACCGCTCTAACTTTTGAACGAAGACAGATAGGAACAAGCCGATTGTTCACTGAATTTGTCTCACTCTTAGCTTTCAAACGAGCTATCGCACGACAAAATCCGTCCACTAGAAGCCAAAATCGAAGCAAGCTGTCCAGAGGGGGGGGGGGGAGGTCAGTGAAATTTGATGAAAAATGTTTTGGTGACGGTCCCAGGTCGAAATTCCACACTTTGGAAAATTTTCAAAATTTTACCCATACAAAGTCACTCTGACACTTAGGATTTTTTCAGGTAAGCGAGCTCCGACCTAAAATCTTGTAACCGCTCTAACTTTTGAACGAAGACAGATAGGACCAAGCCGATTGTTTCACTGAATTTGTCTCACTCTTAGCTTTCAAACGAGCTATCGCACGACAAAATCCGTCCACTAGAAGCCAAAATCGAAGCAAGCTGTCCAGAGGGGGGGGGGGAGGTCAGTGAAATTTGATGAAAAATGTTTTGGTGACGGTCCCAGGTCGAAATTCCACACTTTGGAAAATTTTCAAATTTTTACCATACAAAGTCACTCTGACACTTAGGATTTTTCAGGTGAGCGAGCTCCGACCTAAAATCTTGTAACCGCTCTAACTTGTGAACGGCTGGTCCGATTGACTCGCAACAAAAAATGTTGTCGAGCAGTTTTTTCTCCTCTTTCAAACGAGTAGCTGTAAGACAAAATCCGTCCACTAGAACCAAAGTTAGAAGATTGTTGTCCGGGGGGGGGGGGGGGGGTGGAGGTCAGTGAATGAAATTTGATGAAAAATGTTTTGGTGACGGTCCCAGGTCGAAATTCCACACTTTGGAAAATTTTCAAAATTTTACCCATACAAAGTCACTCTGACACTTAGGATTTTTTCAGGTAAGCGAGCTCCGACCTAAAATCTTGTAACCGCTCTAACTTTTGAACGAAGACAGATAGGAACAAGCCGATTGTTTCACTGAATTTGTCTCACTCTTAGCTTTCAAACGAGCTATCGCACGACAAAATCCGTCCCTCCACTAGAAGCCAAAATCGAAGCAAGCTGTCCAGAGGGGGGGGGGAGGTCAGTGAAATTTGATGAAAAATGTTTTGGTGACGGTCCCAGGTCGAAATTCCACACTTTGGAAAATTTTCAAAATTTTACCCATACAAAGTCACTCTGACACTTAGGATTTTTTCAGGTAAGCGAGCTCCGACCTAAAATCTTGTAATCGCTCTAACTTTTGAACGAAGACAGATAGGAACAAGCCGATTGTTTCACTGAATTTGTCTCACTCTTAGCTTTCAAACGAGCTATCGCACGACAAAATCCGTCCACTAGAAGCCAAAATCGAAGCAAGCTGTCCAGAGGGGGGGGGGGGGGGGGGGGGGGGGACGTCAGCCGAAAATTTTTTCTCTCCGATTTCGCTGGAAACATCCTTCCTAACCCAAAATTTCACGTAGATTCCGAATCTGGACTCCGTTTTCTCCCTCATCCGATGCTTCGTTTGGGCGCTACACACCAAAACGTCCCCACATTCTATGTCAAAATTTTGAAGAAACAGTTTTTCTCTCGCCGATTGCCTTGAAAACTTAACTACTCACCCTACCGATGCAGAATTTCACGCTGAATCCGAATCTGACCTCCCCGTTTTCTCATCCGAACCACTCCTTCCACTCGAAACAACCCATTTTACAACCCAACATTCAGCAGATTGCACCAAAAACATCACACACTATAGCCTCAAGACTAATCCTGGCGGTCGCCCACGTCAACCTAGACGGTCGCCCACGTCCACCAGGCGGTCGGACCCACGCACCCGAGTCTCACACTCTATCGTTGCAGAGGGGGGGGGGGACGTCAGCGAACATGTTGTGAACGTGGACCCACCCGGCCGGCACACCACGACAGACCACAACCTCTAGCGTTCCAGAGGGGGGGGGGACACAGACACGAAGCACCACGGCGGCCGACCACGACACTCTGCCGTGCCAGAGGGGGGGGGGGACGCAGCCACGACGGCGGCCATCTTGCGCGGTCCAGAAGTGGAGTTTTACTTACTACTTGCATACATGACAGAAAATCTTCGGGGATTGTCGTTTACAAACCAAATTCATATACATGCAGTTTTCAATGATTCAAGAAAGACATGATAAAACATGAAGCGCCAGTGTATCATTGGACTCATTACACGAGTATGTTTTCACTAAATTTTCAATCGGGCAATATGACATAAACTTTTTGTATAGCAAAATATGAACCGGATCTCATTTGTATAACTGAGACCTGGTTCGACGACACTGTTGACAATAACTCTGTTATGATCACCGTCTCACCAAATTGTCAGATTGGATCGCGATTCTAGAGGTGGCGTTGTAGCCCTGTACCACAAATCCGATTTTCGTATTTTTGTTGTCAGTAATAGTTCTATTGATCAGTTGAAAACCTATTTTCTCATGTCCATAATTTTGACATGTTTATTGGAGTGATTTATCTCCCTTATGGGGATGCACTGTAGCTCATGACAGGGTACTTGACTTCATTCAAAACCTTTGCGATAAAAATTCGCATTCTCAGTTTTTGTTCTCTGAAGATGTCAATGGCTTACGTTGCAAAATATCTGATTTTTGTGAATTTAATGATTTGAATCAACAAGTACGTGTTCTTACCAGAGGTAATAATATCCTAGATGTCATTGTCACAGATCAATCGTTTCATTTTGATTCGCCAACTCTTTTCACTCCACTCGGTCGCTCTGACCACCGTGGTATCCTGATAAGACCTTGTACTACTAAGCCTATCACTGTTCGTAAAGTTAAGGTTCGCTCCTTCACCCCAGCCTCGTTTGCTTCGTGTCGCCAAACTCTTATGTCCTTTGAATGGGATGAATGCTGTTTTCGCTTTCGTAATGTCAACAAAGTTGTTGATGAGTTTCAAAAACTTGCTCTTTTCCTTTACACCACTTTCTTCCCAGAAAAGACAGTTCGCATGAGAAGCAACGAACCTCGTGGATTACCCTTCCTCAAGGCCTTGTCCGATGCACGGGAAAGGGCACTTAGCTCTGGTAACAATGGGAAATATTTGTCTTCAAGAGAAAAATGCATGTGTGCTATTGCGTGTCAAAAGAAAAAGTATTATCATTCTCTTAATTCAACATGCTCACAAATGGAAAGTGGTCAACTCGCAAGTTAAGGACAATTCCAAAAGTGTCCATATTGATGAACTCATGGCCGATGATCTCAATGACATTTCCCATTCTTTCTTCTCTCGAGATGATTCTTCCGATTTCCGTGATTCACGTCCATCATCAGCAAGTAGTCTGTCTGTTCCGAACGTTGCTGAAAAGCGATCGAGTTACGATTTAATCAGTTGTAAATCAAACTCCATGGGTCCAGATGGCGTACCAGGATTCTTCTTTAAACTCTTTGTCGACATCTTGGCCGCTCCGCTGACGTCTATTTTCAACATGTGCCTCCAATCTGCAACATTCCCAGCCGGTTGGAAAGTTGACAACATTTTACCTTTTCCGAAGGATCTTGGCTATTTATCTAAAGAAAGCCTTTGATTCTGCTAGCCATCTCTCACTTCTGAGTACCATCGCTAATGAATTCAGTTGCCGATCCTCATGCGATATTCATGATACAAAGTTTCCTTCCCTACCGGTTTCAGCGAGTCTATGTCAATAGCATCAATACAACCTGGAAAGGTCCTCTGCTTTTTCATTCTTCTGATTAACGACCTCCCTAAATTCGAACACAGAAAAATTGTTGCGTATTGCCGATGACTTCACCCTGGTTCACCTTGCTGATAATATGCACTAGGTATTCGAAATATTCACTAGAAATATTATATTTGTAAACGTAGCATCAATATGTAAGTCTAAGCCTATATTTATCACAATCATCAGTGTTTTGTACCCCTCTCGCAATATTGCATGCAGGCCTATCTGAACTGTCATTATGAATTTGCCATCATGACATGTATACATACTTCATAATTTGTAGGTTATTGGAAAGTCTTTTGGAGATGCATTATATTTTGGGATACTTTATATATTCAATCGATATTTTATGTTATATTCATTTGTTGTAGACATGTGTTGCTAAAAATAAGTTGTATTTTCCATCAATAATGGATTAACATTGTAAACTTGTATTTTATCTATAAAAACTGATTTCCGATATGAAGATTATGAATTCACTGTGATAATATTTTGTGATTTTGTACAAACTTTGAATACACAGTCATTGCTAAATTTGTTGCTTTTTACTGTTTCATTTCCAGTTTGTTTTATGAGGAAGCATAGGAAGCTATAGGTAGTTGTCGAGTAGTTCAACGCAGCTCCAATGAAATGTGCTTTGATTGCAATGGTCCACTTTTTCGCAGTACGACTGCTCAGTTACTCGTATTCAACATGTGAACGTTTGGTGGAGCGGAGCAAATCCTGTCCACCATAAGCGTAGCGATACACCAATATAACTCACTAACAGTGGCGTCGCGTGCTCCCAGACCGTAGGCCTTCGCTCCATAATGGTTCATTTCTGCAGCAGACAGAATTGAATTGCATAAAATAATTAATAAGACGCTATCTTAATTTCAATGAATTTTCAAACTTACTTGTACAAGTACATGTATATTCAAGTCATGCTGACATGCATGACTACAGAATAAAATGAAAATATGTGAGAAATACAGGAGAGTTGTACTGAAGTCCACAGACTATCACCACATATTGACTATACTGCACGTGTATGTGTGATTCACTCTAAGTCTTATGTGACATCCTCTCTTTCTGAACAGCCTCGAATAATAACTATGCAATTCTAAGCTGATTGTTCGTCAACTCGACTCTGTTTACGTAAGATTTTGAAAGTCAAAGGACTATGAAGATGTAATATTGATTTCTCATATGACGCTCGTCGCCAAGGTGAGGAGCTGAGATCACTACAGAGAACATTCACTCCCGAGAAAGCTCTCACCAACGCAAGACTCTGTTGTCTTTAATATAGCCTGTCAATCACTTACATGTTTCAAATTTAGGACTGCTAAAATGTTTTTTGTGCTCTACCTCATATTCTATCCTTATAGTTTAGTTTTTATTTCAACGCCATTAACTTCGTGCACGATGGTTAGTTTTTCTGCATAATCCCTCGGACGACTGAACGGTGTAGAAAATAACCGTTGATGAAATCGCCGACATAAAAATAGTAGACCATCTCCAATATGACTTGAAATAGTAAAATCATTGAATATCACACATCAAGTGATGGAACTTCGTCGCCCTATCCTTCAACAGCCTCTAACCCTCCGATTCAGCCTTCATTTATTGGTGAACGCAGACACGACGATTCAACGTCATATCCTCTCTAAAATTTGACGAAGCCACAAATAGAGAAATTTGCGTCTCTTTCTATATGTGAATCTAAGAAATTATAAATAGATATTTTCTTGCATTGTTGCGATGTATTTCCTACTCCGTTCCTGCCGGGAGAAGACAAGTCGAACGATGGAGCTAAGCCAAGGTGAGCAGACGTCCCGGTTTTGCCGGCGTCCCAAAAGTGTCTTTTCGGACAGATAAATGTACCGGTTTTCTCATTGTGGATCTCGACATTCGTCACAGATGCGTCAATAATTAGCGAACGCTTATCCAACATTAGTTTTTTATCGTGTACAAGAAACCTATGGAGACATTTTGCTATTACAGGAGGCCGAACTGTGAGCACAGAAGTAAGCATTAATTAAAGAATATTTTCATGGCAATTATATAAACAATTCACATTTTGTAGCAAGAAAATTACAAAAGTGATTCAAATATTTGCATATTTGACATCTTCATGCAACGATAAAATGTAATGGGATTCTCTCAGTCGAAGAAAGTAAAACAATATACTACATAAACCAAAAAGCTTTGTTTGACAGTCCATATTTTAGCAGTAACCCAAAAACAAAATTGTATCAATATCAAAAAATAGTTTGGCCAATGTAATTTTTATGACAAATTTTACATTCAAAATTATAAACAATGTTTTTATTGCTACACATCATTCATACACATCGCTACCTCATCCTTCAGAGAACGAACAGAAATTGATCTCGTACTATGTATTACAATAGGATCGATGGCAGGATAAACACTTTTAGTGACACGACTTAATTTCTTATAAAAACTGGACTCCGCTTCACAAGTAAATGACAAGCTTCCATGGAGCGAATTTTGTCCAGGAAGTTTCTCAACTTTTTCTCCTCAGAAAAAAACTGCATAAGTGTCATCGACATATCGGTAATACAACAATGGAGCATTTGATGACCGGAAAGAATCACGAAAATTGTAGGCTTCTAAAAATCCTAGAAAAATATAGGTCAGAACCGGGCCAAATGGACTGCCCATAGCGACTCCGTCTCGCTGAATAAAATACTTGGAGTCGAAAATAAACTGAATGTCTTCAGTACACAAAAGTATAAAACACTCCTTTAATTCGACAAAGGGAATAGGGAGACGCAAATTATTATCAGTAACAACACGCTCAATCATGGTTATTGTTTCAAAAAGTGGCAAGTTCGTGAATAGCGACTTTCTATCAAAGGATAACATGTGCTTATTCACAAGAGAAAAATTCCTAATCTTGTCAACAAAATCGAATGAATCAATAACACAATGAATGCTCCTACATCGTTGAACCGGAGTAATAACTTCGACAAGCCACTGTGCTAGCTTGTGAACCGCAGAACCTGCCATCGATCCCTTTGTAATATAGGCCTATAGTAAGAGATCTATTTCTGTTCGTTCTCTGAAGGATGAGTTGCCCTTCGAGTGTAAGGTCCGTGTCGTTTATAAATTTTCTTGTGATTGCGGATGCAGCTACGTGGACCACACTCAACGTGCTTTGTCTACCAGAGTGTCTGAGCATTGCCTGCATGGATCTACTCTTGTGGTCTTCGTCCTCGCTCAAAGTCTTTACCAGATAGCGCTGTTACGAGGCATGTTATGTCCTGCAACCTCTTTGACAAGTCTATTCCTCCAGTCAGTCATTTTTCTGTGCTGGCTCATTCTGACTCCGTTTTTATTCTAAGCATTTTGGAGGCACTACTGATAAAATTGTACAAACCTATACCTTGTGTATCCTTGTGTATTCATTTTTCTCTCTTGCTTTACCCTGGTAGACATCCATGCTAGTTCAGTCCGTCATTTCGTCCTTTTCTTTAAGAATTTACCAACGACAGACATTGCTTTGATTATTTGAAAAGTCGGTTGACCCTATCTAAAGTTTGTAAACTTTGTCATAAAATTACATTGGCCAAATTTTTCGAACTTTGAAGTTACGACATGATGAAAACAGACGTAGTTCAAACTGTCAAGATCGTAAAAGTGCACTATTTGAACATAGTTTGATTGACCATGCCGATAGAATGATGAACATCGATAATTTCCAGCTTTCGGTCCTAAATAAATAAAAGCACACGCTTCATAGTGTTGAACAAGCTGCAAATCAACTGCAAGTATGACTGATCTAACGAGTCGTCACTGCCCAATCATTTTTACATTTAATCCACAACTGCCTGTGTATTTACTTACCCCTGTCCACGAAACGCGCCGGATATCTTTATTTTGTAATCTTTTGATAAGCTTATATAACTTTTTACTGTATAGGGCCTACAGACACTTTTTAAGTCGACACTGTACCTAAGCTTATTATTTATACTTATGCACCATTTGACCATGGTCAGCTCTTTGTCTGTCAAAGTAGGGGAGGGTATGGAGCACACATGAACATGTTTTTGATCTTTCTCAACAGTCTGAATATACTAAATCAAGTGAACCAAAATCAAAATCGGGTGAAAACTTGAGGGTATGCTTGTAATCTCTGAGTTTTTGGACGTTTTTGTGACACTTCATCTGCGGCACTTTGAACCACCTTTATTTATCAATCTCTTGTCCAACTTTATTAGACTTTATGCACCGGCCATAGCTTCAGTTCATGAATTATCAAAATCAAGCAAAAAACTCACTGTTTGATATATTTATTGTCAAAAATGATAGTATATGCTTGATATGAAAAAATACATGCTGGTTTCTGAAAGGAAAATGCAGAATTCTTAGATAATTGATAGTAAGCTTATTTTTCATGATAGAAGAGCCTTGGTAAGAGCATTAATTCTAAAAGTATTGAGGCATTACATCACATTTATCATTGTGATCATTAATTAAAGCATGCCTGTAGGCACTGCACTTTACTTGTAGACATGTTCGAGTAGGCCTAAGAAAAAAGCGGAAAAACCACCAAGCACCAGAACAAAAAGCATTACATCTCATTTGTCTTACCAGCAAGGAAGGTACCAGTGGATTCAAACTCACATCATTTGATTTAGATCACTGGTTTCTATCAACTTATCAATTATTTTCTTTCAATATTCATTATTCGCCATGCTGCCCTGGTGCTTTGTTTTCGAAAAGAGTTGCAACGCACAAAAGCGAATGCCACAACTGTTCAGAAATCAATAGCCCATTTGATAGCGTTGCAGACAATTTATAGCATAATCACACGTCAAAACCTATAAATCACTACGATCGTTAACTCAATAAAAGAAAAATTGAGTTTTGAAGTGAGACACTTGAACCATGTTCACAGCGCCACATCATGGGTGGTTCAATGTGCCTCACATCGTTAACTTTTCAAAAATGTGTTCGTGTGAATATATGGCTGCACTCAACGAGTTTTTTTAAGTACTAGATTAATGATACTGATAATGAATGCTTGAGAAAAAATGCTGTCTAATATGTAATACGCAAGATTTTGGGTACAAAGCAAAAGTTTTGATTTTCTGAAAATTTTCTTTTTCATTAAAAACTTGGGAAATCCTTTTAGGTATGGAGAGAATAAACAATTGAAATTACCAGCGGAATCATATTTATTTGTTACAATAAACAATGTCTGAAAGCATAGTTTCCACTATTTGGCCTACAGTTTCGGAGAAAAGGCTGGTGGTTCAATGTGCTCCACCCTCCCTACTGTCAAATGGCTAGTTGATATATTTATGCCATTATTCCGCTTGCTACTTCCAAACGGACGTGCCTAATGCTTACACGAAAAAGTGGTGTCCCTTTGGCCATGACTAAAAGTGCTGAGCGCGACAAAATTTTCTGCAGGTAGAATTTAATTAATTTAACAAATTTAATGTTGAACCACCTCTGGTGTTATAGGCTAATGGTAGTAAAAAAATCTTCTGACTTCCGCATCTGGTTGCCAATTCAGACAGGTAAGTCCTTTTAGACATTAACTGGCTAATTTTGACTGATATGATCTTTTCTGAGTATTCGATGGATACTTCCATAACTTGACTGATAATATATGTTGGCCTATAAGGTACCGGAAGGCATGTATATTAATTTAATGCATTCAAATTTCCTCTTTCCGAATGTATTACAAAATATCGTAACATCAATCAACAATTCTACTTGCAGCAGTGAACGAAAATCATAAGCACAAACAGCAGAAAGGATGAACCGCTCAGAATAATATATCATATAACACAAAGCATTCTAGCTAGATTAAAAATCTGGACATTTATTAACCCTCTAACTACCATGGGGTCAATTTTTGACCCCACTAATGATCTTTTTCATTGCAAATTTCCCACAAGCTCTCCAACATGTAATGGTTCTGTGACTTTGTCTGCATGAATATTGCGCTTATATTTATGTATTTGGATATGTAATAATGTTATTTATAAAGGCGCATCACTGGAAAATCAAAATTCCATCACTAATTACCATGGGGGTCATGTTTTGACCCCAAGTTTCAATGCACCAGAAAAATGTTATGGTGCGTTAACAAATTCATCTTGTTTACTGGTGCAATTTTACAATGCTGTCAGATTCCAACTTAATTGATTTATCTTTTTCTCTGAAATAATAGGTTGCTGTAGTAGATCGAATTACTCCATTATTCGATCCATCTTGTGTAGGCCTATATAGCCTTGATGATATCCATTCACAAACAGAATATGCCTTTGAATATCGCATGATCAATATCAAGTATATTGACGATGAGCTTTCGTCACACGTGTGTTCCTGGCAAGCGTGCGCGCGGTCTGAACGACTTCTAGCGCCATACACACAGAGGAGAGCGCACGCTTCATACCAAGATCTATCTGTTTTGATGAATTGCACGTGCACTGAAATCATCCGAACTTCGATCGAATGACTCGCGACTAGGTAGTCAAAAGACGCGGTATCAGTGACATTCATTTATTCTGTGGCTGGCAGACGCTTGTGAACAGTGACATTACATTTGAGCTGTTTATGGCCGAAGGCTTTTCGTCTCGAAGGACACAGCGAGCTGCTGCTCTTCTGGCGACTAATACGTTGTTTGGAACTAATATAGAAGAAGAGTCCACTGATGATGATGTCTCAGAAGCAGAAAACTTCAGTGAACCAGCTAATCAATTATCTGAAGTGAGCGACGATGATGACGTCTTGGAGGATGAAAGTTTGGAAAATAGTGAAGACTAAGAAACTCAAACAACACCTGAGTCTTATCATGCACGAGATGGAAGTATCTGGAATCCTCATCCATCGTCACAGGGTCGTCGAAGGCAACATAACATTGTGCGTGAGCAACCAGGTCCCACAAAATCAACCACAGAACGATCGGGTGACCATTGGGAGCTTTTTATTGCTTCATAACACCAAGTATGATAAGAATGATAATTACACATACCAATGACGAAGGTCATCGAGTTCTTGGAGATAGATGGAAAACGCTGACGAAAAAGAGCTGCAAACTTATATTGGACTTCTTATACTGGCTGGTGTGTATCGTGCAAGATTGGAACTATTGAACATCTGTGGGAACCGAGATCATGGACGCCTGTTTTCGCTAAAGCAATGTCGAGGAATCGATTCAGTGAACTCACAAGATGTCTGAGATTCGATGATAAAAACACGAGAACTGACCGACGTTCTAGAGACAAGCTAGCTCCAATTAGAGATTTTCATGATCTATTTGTGCCAAGTGTCGATCAAATTTTAAACCGGGGACGAATGTTACGGTGGACGAGCAGCTGGAGTTATTTCGGGGACGGTGTGGTTTCAAGATGTATATACCAGCAAACTGGGGAAATATGGAATCAAGCTTTGGCTCATGTGTGACGTTGAGACAAGCTACTGCTCAAATTTAGAAGTGTACTGTGGAAAAACTGGGCACTCAGCTGAAATCGGTCAAGGAGCCAGAGTGGTCATGCAAATGACAGAACACTTTAAGAATTCCGGACGCAATGTCACAGGAGATAAACTTTTTCTCTAGCATTTTTCTCAGCAATGTTCTGTTATCAAATAACCTGACCTACGTTGGTACAGTCCGACCGACAAAATAAACGGTTTTTACCTCCAGTTATAACATCGAAGTGTGGTCGAGAAGAATTATCATCGAAATTTGCATTTCAATCGAATACAACTCTTGTTTCATACACTCCAAAAAAAGGAAGACTGGTTGTCCTGATGTCGACACATCACAGTGCAGAAGTATCCGATCGTGTGAACAAGAAACCTGATATGATTTTAGAATACAATCGAACGAAAGGTAAGCATAAATAAATTATTTTCATTGTACAGTTGTACATTTTATCTAAATGGTTTTGATTCACAGGCCAAAAGTAGGGTCAACTCCAGACAAATTATTGCTCAAAATATCCTTCATTATTTGATAGCTTGAAGTATAAATTTCGAGCAATAATTTGTGCATTGTTTGCATTATTGTCTGGAGGTAACCCTACTTTTGGACTTTTGGCAATCATGAATCCAAACCACTTCCTACTGACAGCACTTCTACTGTATATAGATGGTTTTGATTAGATGCTGGACTTTCATTCACCTGCAAGTCATGTATAGTCTATGCACTGCAAGTTGAAAACAAAGACCAATTGAAATTATAGGATATTTCCTCAGACGTCTTACATATAGAAACATGTTCTCACTTCGAAACCAGCTTTAGTGACACAAAATTAAGTTTATCAAAACATATATGTGCTAACAAAGCGGGATACTGTCTTTTTGCAACAAATTTATATCAAAATTTCTTTACTCCTTTGATTACATTCTCAGATACATCTACATGTAAAATGCATCTAGAGCTAAAATAATATTTCTCAGATGCATAATACAGGCCTACATTTGCTTCTAGTTTCATATAGACCATAGAATAAAATGAAAGCATAAGACCAATATGCTGATTACATAACGGCAGTTGGTAGACCTCATATAATCCACTTTTTCTTTTATTTCCAGGAGCTGTTGATACCTTCGACAAGCTGACTCGAACATATTCTTGTAAAAGGAAGACAAGGCGATGGACAATGGCATTGTTTAGCAATTTCGTCGATATTGCCTGTTACAACGCCTATGTAGTCTTCTTATCCACTCATTCTAGTTATCACGTTGGAAAGTCACACAGAAGACTTTTCTTAGAAGAATTGTCTCACATGATGATTTGGATGCAATCACTGATCGAGAAAGCCGCGCAATTTCGAATGCTTCTTTTGATCGTATCCTAATCAAGCGCAAGAGATGCAGCCTATGTCCTCGCGAGGATGACAGGAAAAGCAGTGACGAGTGTTGTGTGGTACCACAATCTGCAGAAGTCATACGAAAATGAAGAAATCTTTCACATGCGTTTGTACTCACTGCCCAACAAATTAGCAATAACCACTCCTCTTTCTTATGTAAGCTTAGGCCTACTTGTTCTGTCTGAAATTATACAATTTACTGTCATGTATAACTCGTATTGGTTTTAATATTCACTTTTGTATTCCATACACAAATCGGTATGCCAAAATTTACAAAAACGATGATTGTCTTATGAAAATAATATTGGGGTCAAAAAATGACCCCATGGTAGTTAATGATGGTTTTATCCATGGTAGTTAGAGGGT
>CAJQUW010010004.1:0-150147 GCA_907163375.1 Prostheceraeus crozeri
GCATTCTAACAAATTTTCATTCATTTTGATATCAAGTAAGTTTCATTCTACTTATATAGAGGTACCAAATCGCTAGTATGTATGCTCAGGAAAATTTGTAAAATTTAGCTTCCTAAAAATTGATCAAATATTTTTTGACTGCAGGAACGTTATCTACGTAAAAGACTGAATCTTTTGATATAAAAACTTTTACTGCATGCTGACATTTTTTAAGTCAACGCTCTACCTACTATGTACATGCTTTATGATGCTAAATTTTGTCAGATTTTTAGATTTTCCAATTTTGTCAGAAATAGGCCCACATGCACATATTCTTAAAAAACATGATGACACGTTATAATAAGTCTCTAGACTAAATACTATGACAGCAAGTGATTGAGGTTAATAAGCCAGACAACGGGTAGGGAAAGAAGGATTTGAAAAGGAGAACCTTGGTTAAATGACGCTTCGATGATAGCAGCTCCCGAAGAACTCTAAGATGTACGCAAGTCTGCCCACCGGCCATATTCGACGGTCT
Source organism: Prostheceraeus crozeri (assembly GCA_907163375.1). Taxonomy (NCBI): domain Eukaryota; kingdom Metazoa; phylum Platyhelminthes; order Polycladida; family Euryleptidae; genus Prostheceraeus; species Prostheceraeus crozeri. Next base: position 518 of record CAJQUW010010004.1, read on the forward strand.
GCAGTCGATGGACTTAGTCTGACCATCGAATCTCACATTGACTGCTCTGGGATAATAATGAAGCGATATTTCAATTCAAAATTAGTTGTCCCTTGCTCGATTTATCATATTGTACTGCTAAAAGTAAATTGCAAAATAGTCGTTGCTGTCATCAGCAATGACATAAAGTTAACCTGTAAATTCTTTAGAGGGAGTGTGTGGTAGTGGGAAAACACCTTCACAAGCTCAGCGTTTCAAAGCGAACCGATTCTTTTCAATAGTTTGAAAGACACGAAGGTATAGGTATTACATTCATCAAATACAGACGCGCAAAAAGTGGTGAAAGTATACTTAAATCAAATTTACAAGAATATCATGCATTCATCATCATGACTTAGATAAGAATTGATTAAAACAAAGCTAATGCTAAAATCACGCAAATGGCCAATGTGCCGTTGTGAACAGAAAACTGAAATTAGTAATAAGTCGATAAATAAAGATGAATAGTACTTTTAAATATGAGTGAATTTACTTTTTTTCCTTTACTTAAATATTAATTTTATTTCATGTTTCAATGTGTCAATTTGTGTGATTTCCTATGAGTTATTTCTTTCTAAGAAGGTTGAGAAACAATGAAAATGATCAGACGCATTCATTTACTTGATTGCCTTGGTATCACGATTTGACACTTGGGCTTATTTGTGAATTGAGACTTGTAAAACCCAAATATCGCGGATTTGTGAAGGCAGCTTGAAACATTGCTTTCGGAAGTGAGCGGCCAAGTTTTAATCAACGATCTCTGCTTTCTGACAGTCGCATGATAAATGCATGTAAGTCCCTTTGTTGAACGGCAAACAGATTTCGAATGCTCTATCCAAAGTAGAGACTTTTCTATAAGAAATCGATTCTATAGGGATTTATAAGCCGACAATATCTTCATGAAACCATAAAGCCATTTATTAAAGGGAAAGTGGCCAAGTTAGTATTGTTCATTAACAAAATTTATTTGACCCAAACAAATGGGAAGAGAGACATTTGATGATGCGGCCAATTGATGGGCTTAATTGAGTACTTAGCTTCAACATTCATTGGATAATGAAGAGCAGTCAGCAGATTACACTACTCATCATCAAAAAGCATATGTCTATGTATAGTATGGCGATCCCATAGAGTAGGCATAATCTATATTGCAGAGAATATGAAGTACTGAAGGTGATGATAACTGCAGAGTAGCATGTAAGTAAGTACGCAGCATAAAGGCAGAGTAGCAACTCAGAATTACTTAAATCCCCTATGTGCATGCAATTTCGATATTACTGAATGAACTCGAGTTGAGACTCAAAACCAAATGTCAGATGCACGTTTTTGCAGTTTTGAAGAAACTAATACGGCGTTGAATGATCATGATAGCAATACAGAATCATGATTTCATATGGCCTACATATTATTTACGGATAAACAAACATAAAGATGGAACTCTCGGAACTTTTATACCGTAAATTTATTAACTGACGCGTCATGAGATTCATTTTAAGCTAGACCTGGTTTTGCCAACTCAAATGCATTCATGAAATTTATGAATATGTATTTAAGAAATTGCAGCTAACTGACTGTACAATCCACATACACGAAATATTTAATTCTCTGGTCCAATCAGTAAGAAGATAATGACATCTCATGTATAAAACATGAGAAAAGTATATTCGATTTTAAATGAAATCCGGCCATGACATTACCAAGAGACATGTAAAAGGCCTTTCTGTCCGCTCTGGCTCCATTTGAATGAACCAATTTGCACACTGATTATTTGATCTAATTAGTATCTTTCATCCTTAAAAGTCTACTAGGGCCTTTGGAGCGCGACCAGACCCTCTTCCATTGACATGTGATCCAAAGCAACGTACAGGCTCGACCCCTGCTTGCCACCGCTTTTATCACAACATTTAATTTTCTGAAATATAGAATTAGCGAGTTGGTCTATTTGTGTGGATTTCTCTTCTGTTCAATCAGCAGTTTTCATCGCAATTTCAAATGCCAAAGGATGTAGGACATTGTCACGAGATAGATAATCATTCTGCAGTTAAACATGATGGCAAATGAAGCTTCTACGTTCTAGCTCTTAGTTCTAAATCGGAGATTTATGAAGTAAGTTTGCACTGTGACAACCTCATGTGCATAATTGAAATGCCCTATTCCATGTCACTGATTTAGGGAGTCATACCAGCTAGAAGAATGATTTATCACTCGTTTCCTGCACGATTGCATCATGTCGATCAGGTTGGTCGAAGCGTGACGATGATTGATCAGTTTATAAATATCCTCGGAATTTCTGTCAAATTAGGTAGCGCCAGTCATGTTTCCGCGAATTCCATTCACTTACGCGTTATCACATTTCTCGTCTTGCGCCCTTTTACATGTGCTCGAAAATTGAATAAATGACTACAGACCTGTTCAAAAATAATTGCAAAAAAAGTTAACCCATTTTCAAAAGTTGTTTTCGTGTTGAAGTCCTGGTTCAATTTTGATAAATGATGTACCATATGATACCTTGTGTTCCACATTATTTTAGTGTGTATTTCACTCTCATCAGTGGTCAGTTGTGATCAGTTGTGGTCAGTTGTGGTCAGCAGACTTAAACGCATGAATTTTTAGTCAAATTATTCACCGATCCCTGCAGACGAAATTTCTCAGATTGGAAAATTAATATCACTCAGCTTTATGGTTTTCAATCCCTGGACTATCGTTTTTACGGGATTCAGAATCCGGGGATTCGTTAACATCTGTTTTTAGGCAGTATGAAGATGGAGTAACAAGGAAGTAACAATGAAGATAAAGGTAATTCATTGCTGCAAATTAAATTATATTGTTGTATTTGAGACTCTTTCCTTTTTCATTATCAATATTGGACATAAACTATCAAGAATGCATCAGACACGATAGTCTTATAACTACATGCAGGTGTGTATTACTTATTCATGCATTTTTACCATGTACTAGAATTAATTTTAGCGTATCTATGTGCAGTTGCCAAGAATTATTTACTTTCATTGATATCAAAAAATGAAACTATGCTCAGGTAGTCGAGAGACAGAAAGAGAGAGCGTTATGCACACAAGCGCACTGACATCTAATGCATTTTTAAAGCGATTAATATACAATATTGGGCTTTTATCAGACGTCATGAAAGTCGCGCGACTTGTATTTCGACTTGGAAATCATATAGCAAGTTTTAAGGCGACAGCGGATACTGTGTACGATAACCAGATTTACTTATTGTTGTAGTTTATGGTTGCATGTGAAAAGAAAATTTACCCGAACCTTGACTAAAGTCTCACTTTCGGCCTCGTTCCCTGCAGAAACTCGTTCTGGCTGCCGGACTAATTGTCCTGAATTACTTCTCACTCTTAGGGAAAAAATACTAGTCTTCCGGAATTGAAGATCATCTTGTGGAGTCGGTACCTATCAACAACAGCAATAATCATGAAAGGTAAATCCTACAATCGAGCTGTGAGGTCCCATAAACTTGTGATGGAATCCATGTTTCGCATATTGTTGAGGACTTTCATAAGTTGGTGAGAAAGTGAAGATCTACTTAGCCTTGATAAATTAACAATCATTGATCAATCTAGAAAATATCATCTCGCATTTGAGAACGGAGAAGATCTCCAAAAAGCCAATGAAATTATTTCATTGAAACGACTGAGGTACTTCTTGAAGAACTCGAGAGATTCAAGCGTTATGGACGGACAAAATCGAATATGTTTGCCTATTGGAGTGATTATCTCGAAATGTCTCAATTGCTCCTAGATTTCATCAAAGCAGAGAGAACAAGAGATTGGCCTCTTAATTTGTCTTCGACTGCAGCCATGACAATTCATTTCTTTTCCATGGATCGTCCTAATTACTCAAGATGGCTTCCAGTTTACTTGTCAGATATGATAGCTACGTACATTTCATCCTGACGTGCATGCTGAATTTATGAAGGGTGACCATGCCATCTGTCGGTCAACTAAATCCTTTTCAAAGGTTTGGACGGACATATCACTTGAACAATCAATCAAAGCAATCGCTGCAGTAAGACAATTGGAGGCATGATAGGCATTAGCCAGAGAACGGTAGAACCAGACCGACGGTTTCTTACTAATCATCATCGAGCTTTGATAACGCCGAAATTGAAAGATATGTGTGATCTCCAAGACGCAGGATGGATCGGATCTCACCGCGAAGGAGTTTCTAAAAGAGTAGAGAGAGGCGAAGAAGATGTACAGAAATTACTAAAAGCCTTTGAATCTGAATTGATAACTAATCCATTTTCCTTAAATGACCACGAGGATGCCACTGAACCCCTTGTCAACATTTCTACGAGTGTCATGATGGACTCACACTCTGTTGATGGGTTATTGAATTCGTGCGATAATGGCACCATTCAAATGATGAATCTCTTTGAGCAGAGATTGAATACAAGTGAGGTTTTTTTTCTGATTCGATTCCGAAAAACAAGATCAAATTATTTGACTCAATGACGAAGAAAAAAATCATGAAGTCAGCAGACGAGAAAGAATTCGTAATTGAAGCAATTCGTAATCGTTCTTTTTGGGGCCTCATGATTACTGCTCGATCGAGAAATATAAATTTGAAGGATGTGCTAAGCTACGAACTTTCAGCGGCCAACATCCATCGCATATTCAGATGGTAGCCTAAGGAAAACGAATAAAAGCGCACTTTTCGACATGCTTGAAGATAAAATCACAAGTGAGCCTCGTCTACCTGAATCTAGTACGGGTAACAAAAACACAACCCATACGAGTATCTATGATATGATGGCAATCATACAAATGGCAAATGTGACTGTTCGACATTTGGGGAGATAGTTTATAAATATTACAAACAAATCACTTGAGTATTATTCCGAAATGAATACAGGCGCCTTGATATTATCTTCGATCGGCACGACAAAATCTCAATCAGAAATCAAGCTACAAACAAACGACGCACCTCAGACAGCATGCAAATCGTCTTACAAAACCCGAACACACCGATACCTAAGCAGTGGTCAAAATACATCTCCAGCTCACAAAATAAGAACAACTTAAATGCTTTCTTGGCAGGAATGTTTTGTAAAATTGATGCAGAAAATATTTGAAGGATGAACAAGAAATAGTCATTGGCGGCGGATTCAAAAATCCCATGAAATGTGTGAGAGTAACAAAAGAATGTAGTGAGGACTTTCCAGATTCAATATCAGACCATGAAACAGCAGATACAAGGTTGATTTTACACGCAAAATGCATAAAAAAATTACACCAGAATAATAGTTCACTCTCCTGACACAGATCTCCTGACACCCTTCTCTGTATCCATCACAAAAATTCACTGCATACAGTTATGGATGCGAACTGGTGTAAAGGATAACGCTAGATACATGCCCATGCATAGAGTTGTTGAAAATCTGAGAGCCGTTTTATGTTCATTGTTGTCAGATTTGCATGCATTGACAGGTTGCGATACCACCAGTGCATTTTCTGCTCTTGGAAAAAGGAAACCTTTTAACATGATAGCAAACAATAACGAACATCGGCGCTATCTTATTCAACTAGGAGATGAAATCAAGATTAATGAAGCCACAAAAGATGAGTGCGAATCCTTCATTTGTTCGATGTATGCTTGCGGCAATAACACATTCAAAAATGTTAATCACCTTAGGTATTATCTGTTTTGCCAGAAATATCAAATAAATGAAAATTTGCCACCGACCGCTGAATGCCTGTACCAACACCTTAAACGTGTAAAATACCAAACTCATGTATGGAAATCAGCCATGCAGGCAGGCTATGCTTAACTTGCCATCACCGATCGAACATGGATGAATTATTACGGAGAGTAGTCTACAGCCATTATTAATGACAAATGAGCCTGCTCCAGTCGGTCTTCTTGAATTGACATTGTGTCACTGCACAAAAAAGTGCATGTCGACAAATGAACTGCTCATGCCGAAGGAACAATTTGTCATCAACTAAAGCGTGTGGATGTATGAGTTCAGCCGAATGCCAAAATCAGTGATCCATTGATGAGTTATCGGAAGAAGACAGTGACCGAAAATTAATTTTTTATCCACATTTTGATTTTTTTAGAAACTCAATTCAACTTGTCAATTTGTTTTGATCGATGGGCAAATGGGTCTGTAGCAATATGAAAAACATGCATTCAAATTTTCATGCTCCATCCAATCAGATATTTGAAAAAGTGAGTATTTTGGGTTTGTAACTTTATCAATAGCGTCAAAGGCTTTATCAAAGGATGAGTAAATAGCATGTTTCTGACTGAATTCACATTTTCGCTTCCGTGGCACGTCGCCTTTCAGTAGCTCTAAAATTTGAAGCAATGATCCGAATTCCTTGAATGAGCGCTTGAATTGTTGCTAAAGATCTCCACTACAAATGTATGCATTGAAATTGCAGGATATGTGGATCAAAAATCCAAGAAATAAAAGATAACCCAAATTTCAAGAGGAAAAGTTTCAAAAAGACAAGACTTTTATGTTTTTGTTGTTAACGTGTGATTATTGTTAAGATACATACTATTTTGAATATCGGACTTGTCATTATACCCACTGAGATAGAGAATTCATAGATACCATTTTAGTGCCAGTCATAGACATGAAAAATATTGATATTTTTAGAAAACTCATCTTGAAATTCATTAAAAAGAAATCGGACAAAACTTTCCGATAGACCCTACAGATTACTTTGTAGCCATCAATAAAGGACGTCCGCAAAATAATAGCTTTTTTCGACTCCCCCTCTCCTCCTTATCCGCATGTATCCTAATCTTTCAGCCGTCCCCCCTCCCTCCCTCAGAAACCTTCCATTCATATGTAGGTTGCAATTTTTGTACAATAAAGACATACATATATCAATATTTGAACGATTGTATGTTTTTGATGTAATGCATGTTCACACAAATTTACAAAAGGCCCATATTCAGCAAATCAAAGACACGTATTTGTGAAAAAGACAGACATTTCGAATTATTAGTGGGCCTATGCAACCATAGAGTAGATATATTAGGTAGAGTAGCAGCTCAACATTTATTAAATCCCCAATGTGCATACAGTTTTGACTTTATTAAATGAAGTCGAGTTGAATACAGTAGGAATTGTTTCCAAATGTGAGACATACACATTTATGCAATTTTGAAGAAGTTACAACGGAATTGACTGATCATGATAGTGTATACTGCAGAAGGAAATGATATTATTTTGCAGATCGTCCGTGTCATGACAGCCTTGGTGAGGTAATGTTTGTTGAAGTAGCAACTCGATGACTTGCTATTGCTTTCATGCTGAACCTCAAGAGAATTTTCTTAAGCGTGATCATATCATAAGCAACCTGCCACTGGTGGAGCAAAATAACAGAATCAAAGACGATGATTTCAATTAACTTTGAAAGATGTAAATGGGTCCACATCACGATCACCAATCAGATTCATGAAGTGAAACATAAATTTAGTGAATAATAGATTCATACCGATGAAAAGGAAATCAAAAACATGAAATTTCAGCCACGACAGCACAATAAGATTTCGACTTTTTCATAAAGACTTCCATTATAATGCCGTTCATCAGATTTCCTTGATCATCAGTATTATTTCCGTTTAGTTACGATGCTTGTTAGCAAATATTCATTCCTTTTGATATCCAACTTGTTTCATACTACTTATAAAGGGGTGTCATATCGGTAGTATATAATTGGCAAAAATTTAGCTTTTTCAAAACTGTTCAAATAATTTTTTGGACCGCAGGAACGTAATCTCCGCAAAAACTGAATCTTCTGATATAAAAATTTCCACTATAAGGATACTTTTTGAGTGGACACTCTACCTACATATACTTACTCTATGTATGCAACAATTATGATTTGCTATAATCCTCAAAGTCTATGAGTTGCTATTATCATCTGCTAATTTTTATGCTTGAAAGTCACCACTCATCTATTATTGACTTCATATATGCAATTAATATTTTTGGAAAAGTATACATATGCAACTCTACTAGTCTGATCGATCATTGTCAAAGAAGGGAGAATGGTACTTCTATTCTTTCCCCCACCCCACATTTCTGTTGTTGACACCCGGAAGTATTGCATCGTCAGCGATCTTCTCTTGCTCCTATGGGCAGTTTCACTACCGTCACAAAAGCATTGAGTGTGTCAAATTCCTCTTATCTGACTTGTAAAACATTTATAGCCTCAGAATTAGACAACTACTCGTCATTTGTCTGTAGACAACAGTCACACGAAGTTCATGATCACAGCAGCACCTTGTATTCTAAATGAGTATCCAAAGGACCAATCATTGATCTCAGAGTTCAAGTAAGTCTTCTCAGTTGTGTTGCAGTGTCACTCAGTGACAGATTAAGCCTATTCTAAATCCAATGTGACCAATTTTGACGAAATTTGATGAATTTGAAAAACTTGAAAAATGTGGGGGAAAATGTGAGGTGTTTATCTCATTGACTCACCTGCTTTATTTCAAGTATTTTTTGTCTGCGGATCGTAGCTACCTCAGCTACGCTAAGTTTGTCTTCCCAGGATGTGAATGCCTAAGTTTGCGGACGCCGTCTGCATTTTCCTTGAGCCCTCCCCCCCCCATACATGTCCGCTAATGTCTGCATTTCCCAACCCCCTTCCCCCACGCTGCGGACGTCCTTAATGGATGGTCCCTTTCTCTCCCAGCATTATTTTTTCTTTGGGTGTGAGGACAGAATTTGCGATTTTCTACAACCCACTAATCAAATCAGTTTGTCAGATGACGGAAATCTCCTTTCATGTTATGATGTTTCTAAGCTGGTTATGTCGTTCCAGGACATCCAACATCTACACCGTAAGTAGATAGATCTTCATGAATCCCCGCAATAATGCTCAATACGATTTCTAAATTGTAATGTAAATTGCACTTTTATATCCAAACCTGTCGTGATTGGAATTATATCAGAAATGAATCTTATAATTTCTCTACTAAATATTTCAGTCGCAGGTACATTGAGAGATTACATTCATTGTAGCACGTTCCCGTTTGCACGCAACCTCCAACTCATCAGCATAAATAGCACCTCAATTGTCCTGTCCGAACAGAAAACTGTTTTCTCTGAAGCAAGAGTGCAGAATGTATAGCGAGAAGTGTTCCAATACTACTTCCTCTCGACCTATGTTGAATTCTTCATGGTTCATGACCACCTTTGTGGCTGCAGGAGTTATCCTCAACTTATTATCGATCTACTTTGTCCGTAAATTGCAAGTCGGCAATTTTGCTGTTCGGAAAGTTTACCAACTTCAAATATCATTTCTCGCCATGAATGAGGCTTTTCTGACATTGTCAGTATTTTTGAATAGCTTACTCAACAATTTCGTCTACAAGAACGAGACTGAGCTATTAATTTCTAGCTACACTGTTTGGCGCAATGGTTTATCCTATCAGCTGGTTCTATGTTTCAAGAAATTTATGTATCGCATTTATCTCATTCCAACGATTGATGGTTATAGTACTTCCCAATACAAGCAGGGCAGGACAAGGGTGTATGAAAAGCAGTGTTGTTATTTGGATCAACTCTGTCATTATAGCATCAATCGGCTTGGCCTTCACTCCTGTATATTTTATGATTGTTATTGAAATTTGCTATGACGACTTTCAAAACGGTTATCCGATAAAACTGACTTTTACGACGGAGTTCAGATCACTGCTCATGATTTGCCACTCCAGTATTACTGGTTGCTGTCTCAAGTGTCATCACTGTCATTTACTTGAAAAAGAGGACGCCTGTCACAAACATTGACCAAGTTCCGTCACGAAAGCTTCAATATCAACGCACGTTTCTGTCGCTATTCATTATCAGCGCAGTTTTCATAATCTTGGGATTGCCCACGACGTTCGTTATATTCGTCTGCTCATCTCAATCGGAAATCTGTTTGGCGTTGTATACGTTTTCAGAATGCTTGAAGGCGGTCGATTCTTGCATGAATTTCTTTCTATATGTTCTCCTAGAAGCCAAAATCCGACGGACAATTAGAGATACTTTGGAAGGGATTCGTCAATCTTGCTGAAATAATGACGTGGGAGTTGAAAACCAAGTGAGAAATGTTGAAATGCAACCACAATCAACCGTAAATAGACGATTATGCATTAGATTACTTGATGTGACGGCTATGGATGGATAGACTTTGACGAATAATCGCACATTCAACACAGAAATGCTGTTTAGCCACTACACATAATTCACCCGTGTAGAAAACTTTGTGAACATCTCTTTGGGACAACTCTGTGCATGTCCAGTAAACCCTAAATAAAGAACCCGATGATGCGGGTAAAAAGTGACTCTTAAGCTGTCCAGTCACTAAAGTCTCTGGCTCACTTCTGTACAGTAGTTGTGAGTGCTGTTGATCAATAGTAGAAGTGTTGTCCACTCCCTTGATTTCATCTAACGTTAAAGCAAGACTACCATGTACCTACACACGCATATGTACACATGTATATGAAGGGGATTTGTTTTTTTTTCTTATTTGCTATTCCTATTCAGCAGCACGTGGAATTCATCAACTGACATAGCCTATCTGGTTTATACTAAAAAAGACATGTTCATAGCTCCTGAAAATACTCGAAGGTGGCAGATGTTGCAGTGTAATCACGCAAATCCTGACAGAAAATTCGGAATTATACCGATAACATTATAAAAAATGTTCCATCTTGAAAACAAGGCACCTTTTTGATTTTTGAGTAAGTGGCATATTTACTTACTTAGAAATGTAAAAATAATCTCTATTTCCCTGTGAAATGTATTCAATTTGAAAATGAATCAAAAAGCAAGCCCATCGAAACCCTTTCAAATTCAGAAAGCACACTTGACTTGTGGTCCACCCTGCAGGGTTGGAATCATTTTAAGTTTTGGCGGGCGGGACCGGTCCGGTAGCCAGAAACAGTCGGCCGGACCGTCAATCAGCTAAATTAGAACCGGCCTGACTAAGCCGAGCTGCAGGCGATTTAATCAAAACCGGCAAAGACTAGGCCGGATGGGAACCCTATGTACTCCAACCGATCGGACCAGAGGCCGATGGAATCTAAACTGATCGGGACTAGGCCGAAAAAGAGGCTAATGTATTCAAAAACCGGCCAGCACTGGGCCAAAGTAATCAAAACCGGCAAGACTAGGGCCGGGCTGCAGTAGGTCGCGTCTCTGAAATCTAGTCAAGGCTGGTATCTGGTCAATTTAGTCCGCCAGAGATCATTCTAATTCTAGATTCCTACATTGTATTTGGTAGGTGCGTAACATAATATAATTGCTTATAAATAAGTTGTAAATAACTATAAGGGAAAGCGCCATTTTTCAAAATTCATGTAGTTGAGAATAAACTATTCTGGATAATATGCACATAAGTTGTTTATTAAAGGTCTTGGGCGAATAAGGGGGATAAGCCACACTTCCGCAATTTTGAAGGAGAGCAATTTAAAGCATACTGAAGTATCTTTATCAAAGCTCGCCTATTTCAGTACACGTCCATTATCTTTTAGAAAATGCTTATTGAAGCGGTATTACATTTGTAATTTGATCCCATCGTCTAAGTTAATTTATTCAATTTAAAAAAGTTTCTATTCACATTGTCTATTTCTATCAAGACTGCAACTTTTTAGCATGCGATCACTATCTTTCAGAAAGTTAATGACACTAAGCTTTAAAATTAAAGATCAAGATTAGATAATAAAATCATCTTTGAAATTTAGATTAGATTGATCTAGATTTTTCTATCTTTGTAAAACTGTCCTATTTTATTCTACACTACGTATTTTGAAGCAACATCTTTCGAGAACTTATCAGCATCATTACCGGATTTTAATAGTCAAATCGGACAACTTGTGCTTTGAAAAACCCATGTTTTTGTTGCTCGCTTCATTGGACGGCCGGAAATGTTGATGAAATTATGTGTCAACATCTGTCATTGAAACCTACTGACGGAAGATATCCTTGCGGCCCATTTCGTAGAGCAATCAATACACGTGTACAAGTTCTCTTCTTCGGCTTGATTCTTATATGTGGCTGAAATCTCGATCACATTTGTGAGTGTGTGGCCTGCTAGAAGGAAGACATGGACACTGCTTTTGAACTTTTTCTCTTTCACCAAGTTGCAACCGACATGATTTGCCCATTTCTTGACCATAAAGTCCAGATAGTATCTTATCCTTTATTCATGCTGAACTTTGTGGCTTATCACCTTATGCACTTTCTGGAAACCATATGACAAAACCTCCAATCATTGTCTAACTCAGTCAAAGGAAGCATCCAGATCCATCATAACATGGGGTGAAATATCTCTGTTTTTGAAGAAAATGTGGCTTATCCCCTTATACGTCCGACCCTTTCAATTGCCTATATAGTTATCAATGGCCTACAGTCGCTATTGAGAATTTTGACAGACCTATTGGTCAATTTATCTGCCTGCCGATTTAGAAACACTTTAAGATTTTTTGGGGCACGCGGTCTGATACCTACAATTCATGCAACTCATGCATGGACGAAATAATGTCAGTTTGTCAGAAAACTATGCCGAGAAATTGGCTGCACCCACAAAGATAAATTGCTTTGTCTGCTTGTTTGAGACTAGCTCATTCGCAAATGAATCTATCTCTGTTGATACATCACTCCCGCGCTTCGCGACGTGATTTACCGCTCGTGATGTAGCCTAAAGTTAATTGCCTTATAGTTTATGCATCCGCGGTCAGTTTTCGTCGGAATTGTACTCATTCGCTCGACGATGACATTCATACGATATACCCATTGAAAAAATAGATTTTTCCGTACTTTCTCATATGTCTCCGACTTAACGGTGTGATTCAAAGTAAAAAATACTAAAATGTTTCCTTTACGTTCACGTCAACGGACAAGTGGAATCTGAGACTGCATCAAGTCTGACCGACATAGAAAGGAAAAGTACAGATGCTGTCAAATTTGGATAATTCTGTGCGTCAAGAACGATAATTACTTGCACAATTCCAGTAATAATAACAGCAATGAACAGACTCATATTCAATGATACTTCATCAATTAGTCGTATCAAATTTCGTGTTCTGAGTTTTCCTTTAATTTTGCAAAAATAACAGCTTCCTCAAAAGTTTCTTTTGAAACTTCACTTCTGATACAGGTGAGAATAATTTTATCATTTTCTACCATACTACATTATTTATTGTCCTTAATCCTTGATCCTTGCAAAGTATATATTCACCACCATAAAATTATGTTCATTTTAATGCTAGCTTTTTGCATCCACATGGATATACAATATACTTGGATGTATGGATGAATTGCTTAATTTTACGGAGAGCTAAATATATGGTATGGTAGTAAAGCCTAAATTCTGCTGCATTTGAAAATTCCTTTTGTTTGAATGATTTATTCTCATACAGAACGCCTTCATGCGTGGGTACATGTTGAAGACGCATCCTCAAGTTCTCGAGTCCCTGGCATCGTGACGTATGTATAGTGCTTGTATTCGAATCATTATCACGATCTATGTATAGGCAAACATGGGCCTATGTGATATGACGTTATCATTCATTTCAACTTAACAAACACGATTGAAAAAATTAAGCGTTAAGCATTAAACATATCATACATTCAGTTACTTGAAAAAGGTATCAGATATGCTGCCAAATCGCGATCGCGGAATCGCGGACTTGCAGAAGAAATAGTCCGTGGACCCATGATGTTTGGATCGCGTGCCCAAGCTTTGCCTAAGTTCATACGACCGCAGCTCACTCGTGAGAGTATAGCAATTAACAGCAAGACGGATCTTGCTATGTGAATAGAATAACGATTAGAATCAGATCTCATCAGGTAGACTTAGGAGGTCTTTTATTCCTCCATCAATCAGTCGCTGAGGTTTTGACGTGTTTCAATCTGCAGTAAATCGGTGCTACTTGTACCATTGAAATCATTGACTTGACTAGTCCAGTTTCCCAATTATTTGATGTCAGAGACAGCTGACATCTACAGAGATCGAGATGGACATCCTGCGTCAGTGCAAAGTTAAGCAGGATACATCTCTGGTAGCAACTTTCGGTCACGAATGGGCAACCTTTTCCCATTTGCGGGCCACATCAGGGGACCGATAAACTCCGCGGTCCGAAAGTTTCAGCATGCTTAGCGGTAAAACGATGACGTCAATTGAGAATAGGTAAATTATGAACCCGGGTCTTGCTAGACCCGTTTCATCATTTTGAGCATGAAATTTGGTTAAAAGATGATATCAGACATTTGATTTTGTGGTGCAAAAGTATGTTGTATTCATAGATTTGCAACAACCCTACATTAGGCCTCAGTCACACTGCGAGCTTTTCCAAGCGGTTCCGAATAAAGAGTTTTGCAGTAAATATGAATTCATCATTACAGCAGCTGTAGATTGCCACACTGCCAGTAAAGCAAATCAGAGCGATTGATAGCTTGCAGACATATGTTTTCTCGTCTTTGCTTTGCTATCAATGTGCCTGAGGCCAAAGAGATGCAAAATACTATCTCTACTAATGAAACTTTGCTTCATGCGTGAAAAAATACAGCGCTTATCCTATTCTATCCTGTCTGGTATGAAGGAAGAAGTTGCCAACCTGAGGCCATTTCCCAAAATGTTCGCTTCATCATTTTCATCAGAATCAGTAATGAGGTATTATACTCTAGTTACTCTATTTCCTTAATGATGTTGATTGTAGAATATTTGAAAGATGGATGTCTAGGCAATGATTCTATTCTCTGCCGAAATTGACGGAAAATTTTTGTCTGCAGTTTTTTTTCTCCTTGTTGAAGAAATTTTCAAAACACAAGTAACAGGTATCTAGCAAGTATCGCCAGTGTGTTGTGGCAAGCGGTTGTTTTCATCACCACGGGCCGCACGTTGCCCATCCCTGTTTTAGGCAGCAATAGAAGCGGAATGACTGTTGCTTTTGTTCGTTTAGGTGCAGATGAGGGCGCGGATAGCAACATCGCATACACTTAAGATTTTCTGAAAGAAACGTCAGCATGACAACAAAAGGGAAGCAGACAATGAAATTCGATGCGTGTAGACCGACCGAAGAGGTGCTAAATAAAATGAAAACTAAAGTAGCCAGTTGCATGTTTAGCTTTTTTGCATCAGCAATTGCACCTCAGGGTATTGCTTTTATCTCTATGAAGACTTCCGCTGACGTTGACGCTGACAACTGATTCAATAGGTTCGACATCTTAGAAAGCGTCATAAAATGACGGCATCAAAAAAACAAAAGAGCACGAGGAGCATCATCTCTCTGTGTTAAAATATTTCAAAAACATGGTTTTTAACCGCAGTTTTGAGTACGAGGAAATATTTTATTGCAGAATACGTGATAATGAAACAAATGTAGCCAATGATGTGCGCACCCAGTTGGGGGAATGCACGAATCAAAAAAGTAACCTACCGGCGGATAAATAAGATAAAAATAGTGCAACTCTCTGAATAGAAATAATTTGATCGAATTTGACGATTTTCTCGCTGAATTCACTGAATTCACAATAATGCTAATCAATAGCATGTTTCAGGGAAAGCCAAACACCAATGTAGATAATAGTCAATTTATTTATCAATGAAATTGCCGATAGGGAATTTGAAATCCATTATCATTAAACCACCAGGCGCATCTGGGAAACCATTGATACTGGAGACTTCATTCTTTAATATTTTGTATATAGCGTACCACCAAATAAGCAATTTTCCATAAAAAATATTTTCTGTTAATCGGAAATTTTTGTTTTTATTCAACCAAAAGTATGAGCATGTCTTCATAAGACAGAATTTGTCTTAAGCATTCTTTATCAATTCCAGTGATCTTTTGAAAGGTTTTGATTTTTGAAAGGTTGCCGCGTTGTGGGGCACATTAGTTGAGTTCATGTCCGGTGTAAGTGTAGGTGTTAGTGTTTACTCCGTTTACCCGAACCCAGAGTTAACTCCAGCTTCGGTGTAAACTTTGGGTTAAACCGGTTATGTTTGAACGAACGACATTTGGCAGTGCTTTCATAAAATCGAAATTTTTATTCAGTCACCCCGAAAGTAGACTGAAATCAGACAAATTCCATCAGAAAAGAAAGGACAAATGATTTGGGTGCATTTTTCATCATTCTCATTGCGATTCCGCGGAGAAAGCTGAACAAACGAAGGATGTTAAAGCAAGAGTATCGTTCATGCAGTTTAATAAAGGAAAGATTAGTAATTTCTTAGACGGAAGAGCTTGAAGAGCTGTGTATCTTTCTAAATTTTTACTGCCAATTTGTTAAATTTCTCCGACTGTTCCCTTGCATGTCAAATGCTGAGATTTCATTTCGAGGAAGGCCCTCTTGAGTTGGACATCTGCATGCAACGATATAGTTTCGGTTAATTGCGTCATCGACTGTGCGATTGATCCCAATGTTGTCGCTGAAAAGGCTCAAAGAAGAGGAAATGCATTCAATCGGTGATTCCAATTTGTGCCGTCCTTTGAGAGCACTGGAGCTATGACGGAGACAGACGTAGGAAACGGACGAAAGTCGCCATACCATGTGACTCTTTTCTAAGACTGCGTTGCAGGCGTCCACTTGAATGCCACCGTCCTCATGGGCGCTGCTTTCTGTGCATCTTGTTGCTTCTTATGCGATTAATGATTGATTTTTAATTTCATTCTAATTTTGATTCGCATATCTGTATCGAGCGATATTTGTTCACAATAAATACAATTGACTGAAACGCCATTTTATTCATCTTTTCACTATTTGCTATAAAAATTCCGATGTATCAAAGGAAAATGCAGAAGAACAGAATGTGCATAAGGCACATGCGGAATCATACAGCTATCTTGTTGGAAGTACAGACTTACATTAAAGCCTAAAAAGTCTACTTGTATCCGATAATACAATATTGTCACGATATATCGAAGTTAATGAACATTATGGTTGAGCAAAGTTGTCAATCTCTTGTATAGTGGATCATGTGAGGAAGGACCAGTATCTGAGGACAATGATGAATTAAGTGGGCCTAATCCGCTTTCCAAATGCCTTAATGTAAATACCGGTATAAATACTGGTATGTCATTCAGATTACTCGTCTTGGCAAACAGGTAATTTTATAATTGTAAATGGGATAAATATCAACTAAGTTAGAATCATAGACAGCGGATATCAGCACTGAGGTCTACAAAATATTCAATGTAAAATTAAGGGATAATCAACCAAGTTGCTGATGACGTGTGCGCGGTGACACCGTCCATCAGGTCCTAGGTTGCAATTAATCATCTTCATGCGAGCATATGGTAGTCAATCTCCAAGCTACAGTTTTAAGATGACACGTGCCACACGGATGCATTTGAAATGAATGTACGTATACTGGCTCCCCCACGCGCGGTTCGTACACTTCTAGAAGACTGAATTAGGTTTGCAATAATTGTCATCGCATTACTTCACTCAGCTTTATGCCATCTTTGGCTAAATAAAAGCAAAAAATATACCATAGCTTCGGTTAAATTTGCTTAAAATTTCGTATGTAGCTGATAGCTAACTCAGGAGCAACCGGCTCCGGGCACAAGTGCCGGTAGGACCCCCACGCAGGTGG
This sequence comes from Prostheceraeus crozeri, assembly GCA_907163375.1. Taxonomy (NCBI): domain Eukaryota; kingdom Metazoa; phylum Platyhelminthes; order Polycladida; family Euryleptidae; genus Prostheceraeus; species Prostheceraeus crozeri. The sequence goes on from CAJQUW010010004.1 coordinate 18,121, forward strand.
GCAGGATCGAGCAGGCCAACACGAAATTCACTTTCGGATACAGGGCGGGGTGCAGGAAGATATGTACATTTAGACAGCATTATGAATGAGCTGATGCGACGAGTATAGACAGGCCTACACAAAGACAATGGACAGGTGGGCGGACCTATTTCTAGTTTTTTTTTCAAGTCGAGCTCCTTGATGGCCCGCAGCATTTCTCATAGAATCAAGGCTTGAAGTTTCCGATTTCATCATTTCAGATAAGAAAATTAGCAAGGGTTCAGGAAATTAATTAGAAATTATGTCACGCACAAGTACGATTCAAAAATGTACAAAGTTTCTTTACTATTGAGAGTTCTTTCCATAGAACAGAAGCGAAAATCGCAATTCATTTATTCACCATGCACAATTTTCATGAAAAAAGCAATATTCAATGATATTTTGGTGGTTGTGAAATATGACCTGATAGCGCTTTATAATTTCATTATGTTGACATACATCACTGCGTTGTGCAACCAAAGGAAAAATTTCATCAATATGCAGAACTTAACACTTTACACTTTACACCGGACATGAACTCGACAAGGAGTTATCCTCTAGGGGTTAACTTTTGCATGGTCCGAGTTATCTATGTAGCAGTAGGATTTGATGCTGGAAAGATGTATTTTCATATAATTCGGTAAATGGCTTAAATTTTAAGACTTTTATCCCGTTCTGAAATTCAGCTGCTATCGCATACTTTGCATTTGAAAAAGAGTTCGATTCCTTTAATTCAGGTTAGCTCTACACCGGGAGTTTACTCCGGTGTTTACTCTACAGTTAACTCCGGTGTAAGGGTTTACTCGACCTGAGTTCACGTTCGGTGTTAGTGTTACACTTACACACACCGGAGTTAACTCTACAACGAGAGTTTACTCCGGTGTAAGTGCTTACTCTGGAGTTAACTCCAGGGTAAGTGTAAACTCAACCCGAGTTCATGTCCGGTGTTAAGTTTACACTTACCCGGAGTAAACTCTAACACTTACACTTACACCGGACATGAACTCAACTATTGAATCACTTAACATGGAGCACTTCGAACAATGATACAGTAGCTTCCCACTTCGATGCTCATTATTTTCTTTTATCGAGTAAGTATATGATTTGATTTATAAGTTCTGACATGATTATGTTAAGCAGGGTTGGAACCTGCCGCTGTCCGGCCGGTTAATTTAATTAGACCCATGTCGACCGTTGGTGACATTCAGTATAGAATAAATTCCTTAATCAATCATTACAGCATTAAGAGCATGTAAATGTAACATAATTTGAGAGCATCTGCACTTATGTTTTGTGATTTAGATATTAATAAGTTTGTTGATAAGATGAACCAAATTTCTTGGTGGCTCCGTACGTCTCTATTGATCATGTTTAAAATACAGATCATAAAAGAAATATGCACAGAAGAGTGCAGAAGAGTGCATATTTCTTTTATAATCTGTATTTTAAACGTGATCAATAGAGACGTACGGAGCCACAAAGAAATTTGGTTCTTCTTATCAACAATGACTGTGCTCCTGAAAAACCTGATGAACCATATATTAATAACTGTTCTTTAAATAGTTAAAAAAAAAATTACTGGCAACCTATGCATGCAGTTCAAACCCTACTTCATATCAAATAAAATTTCCCAGAATCATATATTCTACCCTTCAAGAAATTTGGAAGCATTGTGTATTCCTCAACATATCCATTGCGAAATTATTAAAGTTCTTGAATAATTTCACTACACGGGATAGTTTGCATAACACGTGGAACTTATAGGTGTAATGAGTAATGGATTTCGATACAACCTAGAGCTTACTACCCGAACATTTGAGAGTGGATCGTAGATAATTGTTTGATAAGTTAACGGCACGAGATAAATTTTGACTGACGTTGTATAGGTACAGCAACACTACCCGGTCTTGAGATGCTCAATGCAATGAAAAATTTATGACAACTTTGGCGAGCTCATTGTTCCAGACTCTTACACGTCAGCTCGCGGTCATCATTGTAAACTCCGAAGATCTGAATTTAAACTGTAGTAGAGAGAGTTCTCATTTGACGTCGCAAATGACTAGACATGGCAAAGAATTAGGTCTAGGGCAACATGATAGATGAAACCAATGACAATAAGCAGAACAAACTCCTATGATGCATGTCGCAGTATTAATTTCAATCAACATGATATGGTTTTCAATTCACCGGAGCCTCTCTTGCTGGTCAAACAAACCGACTTGTTTATGTTTATTGCCTTGCTTTTTCTACCCAGGCCTATTCGTGCGTCATAGGCCTATATGTGTTGCTTGAATGGTGAATGTAATATTGCATGTCAATGCATTTGGCGTTAATTCTCTTACCAAGGCTCTGTTATCATGAATAAGGTGCTGCTATTCTGAGAACTCTAATTGACTCTGAACATTTTTTTCTTTCAGAAATTTGCGTATTAATTTTTAGTGTTAAGCATGCCATCATTTTTGTTAATAAAAACCTTAATCTACAAATTTTGTTACTTGATTTTGATAGTTCATGAGCTGAGGCTCTGATTCATTAAGTGTTATAAAGTTGAACAGGAGAGTAACAAATAAAGGTGGTTCAGGCACATTGAACTGCCGTGATAAAAATTTCAAATTGTTAGAAAATGAAAAGTCACCGAAACTTCCAATAGTTCAGACACTACTTTACATACCCTCAACTTTTCATTTGAGTTTGATTTTGGATCATTTGATTTAGTATATTCAAATTAGGCCTATCGAGAAAGGTTCAAAAACAAGTATGATTTGCCCCACACTCACCTACCTTATTTTGGCTGTTGTCATAGCCATTTATTAGTCATTATCAAGACAAGAGGAAAAGATAGCACGATTTCTTTAAAACATGAAATTCGAACATATGCATTAATAAATTGCCTATCTTTTCATTGCTAGTTCAGCCTATTTCATGTTAATGCAAATATGAGACATATTATTTCCACTGCCAAGACCCCAGCCACCCAACCAGGATGTTTAAAGTTATTTTTCAACATGTAAAATATGTGTACTACTGTATTTAGGCCTAATTGCATGTATAGTTTCAACGAACTGAACGCAGTGAGGTTTCGCTAATTTTCTCCTGTCTTTCTCGATCATTTTTTTTGCTTTCATCCATGCTGCTAAGTCGATCATACTTTTACTGAAATGTTTTTTGATTTTCATTTTCAAGTAATAAAGATATTTATAATAGTATCATTAATTTCATATTATTTGCATCTGCTAATATGCATCCAATTGCATGCATGTTTTGAGTTATCGGCACACTATATCGGTGGCTGACTGGTCTCGATTCAAATGTGAGGCATTTCAACTCTGGTTGGATGATTCTTTAAGTCAGAATGTCAATTCACAGATATGTCTTTGGCAGACAGTTTCAGTGCAAACGACAGTGTAGACTTTACTCTTAGTCAAAGATAAATAGAAACACAGAAGCTTCTGGATCAACTATGAAATGATTTCGAACATTTCTAAATTCTTTCAAGTCCATTGAAATACGACGAGGAGGATGTTTCATTTGTGCAAGTGTAAAGTCAACAAAGTTAACGTGTTTCTGACTACCTCTTCAACACGAAAACACAAATACAAACAAAACTGTCTCCCCACAGGGATGAAGCCTTTAAATCCTCTCTTGAGAGACTTTCGCTGTCAGCAACGACAAACTCAATATCGATATCAAAATTGAATTTGAAAATTCATCTAAATCAATCGTACCAGCGCTGAGGAACATTTCTCTCTTGAACTCGGTTTCAGCAGTTTCACAGACAGTCTGACAAAAGTTAAGGCAAAGTCAATACGAGGTGAAAACTGCGCAATTAAAGCGCATTGAGAATTAGTAACGATTAAGAACAATAGTTAAATCCAACACTTTTGATACGTGAGTGAATTTAGAACATTTTAAAATTGAGGAAATGTTCTGTTGCGGATTGGGATTTTGATGTCGTTTCTCAGATTCCATCAATGTGTTTCGTTAGCACAAAATGACTTCCCGATAAACAGCGCAGTTATAGACAGCGCATGAGGAATTTGGATTGATGCAGCTATTTTTCTTTTGCGAATGTTTTGCGTCGAGAAAGTGGAGCAAATTTTAAAAAGATTTGGCTAAACAACTAACAGAAGCCTCACGATTAAAGCCACATTGCAAGCCAATTGTTTTGCGACATTATTCAAACTCAAAAACTTGTTTATTCTTTGTCAAGTAAATATCATTTATCATTGAGCATTGATTTATTGCGGCAATGCGGCAATAGTCAAAATCATCAGTCCGGCAGCCAGAACGAGTTTCTGCAAGGAACTAGGCCGATAATGAGACTTTCACAAAATGATGTACACTATACCTACTACGAATCTACGCGTCTGCCGAGTTCTAGTTAGTTCATCTTCTTGTCAGACAGAATCAAAGAAAAACACATGTAAATCCAATGGGAGACTGATTTCAGTTTTTGACAAAAATGAAATTTTCTATGTTTTCTCTTAACAGTTGAAAAGTACTAAGTCTAGAGCCATAATTTTCGGCGTGATATGTCTTCAGGTCATTTCCTATTATGTGCATGTGATATTATCATGTCTTTGATCGGCGATGTATGCGAGAATGTGGTTCAATATGGATAAAGTGGGCCAGCACGTTGGTATTTGCCAACAGTAAGAGGCTTGCTAAATCTGAGTGTGTTAAGATTCATAGATAAACGCTCATGAACATGATGAGAAATGGCCTGAAGACATTCCATGTCAAAAATTATGGCTCTCAACTTAGTGTTTTTCAGTTGCTAAGAGAAAGCATATAAAATTTCATTTTTGCGAAATACTGCAATCTGCGTCCCACTGGATTAACATGTGTCTTTCTTTGATCCCGTCTGACATGAAGTGGAACTAACTAGAACTCGGTAGACGTGCAGATTCGTAGTAGGCATAATCGTGTACATCATTCTGTGAAAGTCTCATTTCGGCCTCGTTCCCTGCAGGAAGTCGTTCTGGCTGCTGCACTACATAGAAATCCGACTTTTCGCTTTGTTTAAGTTAGCAAGACAAGAATTGACCATAACGGATTGCTGATTGTCACTTCAGTCGCTCATTAGGCCCCGATCTAAATGCGCGTTCACATTAGACCAATAACGATAACGTTAAATTGAAATAAAATCGCTCTGCATGTGTAGCATGGCTGCCGTTTACATTAGACCGATTTTTTTCAACGATGACATTTACAATGTAAGTGGTGGAGCTCAACGACAAATGAAATATCGTCACGATTTTATTGTTATCGTGCTAGTGTGAACGCGCCTTAAGGGCTGTTTTTTTTCACACATGCGATTTTTTGCAGCGCGAATGCCGCTTAAATTTGGATTTGGCATTTCACATTGAACTTCGATTTCTGCGACTGTCAATCATCGCACAAACCATTTCGATCTCTCGATTTCATGAGACATAGAAAGTGGATGTGTCTTAGCCTATTGGACAAGGATTTTAGCCAAAATTATTCTGAAAGCAGGCTTAAGTTATATTTATTCCTGTCGTCATCGAACTCGGTAGGAAATTAGCTATCAGAATATTTAAAATTTACTACAATGTTCGCTACAATATTCAAAATCAGCATAAGATATTCATATTTCAGCAATTTTGTCCTTATATAATCTGATAAGCTATGATACAGTAACGGTTCTTAAGAAGCTAATATTTTGTGGTCCTACCCTTATCGTCAATGACATTACCAATTCGTCTAGGCATTGATTCGATGATATCGTTGATTTTTGACTGATCTAACTTTCCCCACTCTCTTTTTAAGTGACGTAAGTTGTGACACGCCATCTGTAGGTAGCAGTGAACGACGAACGTTACGTTTTAGAATACTCCATACATTTTCTATGGGATTCAGATCAGGAGAACGAGCTGGCCAAGATAATGTCCTAGGCCTTAATTGAGACTTGCATAAGTTGACTCTACTACTCCTGTAACACGTAGCATTATCATCCATAAATAACCAAGTCGATGGATCACCAAGTTGCTGTCATTTGGCCAATGTTCATTCGTAAAACATTCACATAGCGTTCAGAATTCATGGTTCCTTGCTGTATGTGAAGTTCAGAGCGGCCATTGGTCCAAATGCCAGCTCAAATCACTAGAGTCGCACCACCTTGTACCCGGAGACGATGTAAATGTCTCGGAATTTCCTGATCAGATTTAATCCATAATCTCAACGACCATCACTATCCTTCAGACGGACTGATGCCTCATCAGACCAGACAACCCGATCCCATTGATTTCGCCAGTGACAATGACTCATTGCCCATCTGAGACGTCTTTTTGTATGCTGATCTGATAATTCGATCTGAGAGGGCCTCTTACAGCTCTTGAAATTCGACTCAATAAGTCTTCTACGAATAGTGGACTTAGAAATAGACGAGTCTAGTGCAGCCATCTCAGTTAACGAGAGACTTGGAATCTCAAAATTAGGCGGTCTCTACGTTTGGATGTTTTGCGTGGACGGCCAGAGCCCTCTTTACGACAGAGTCGACAATCATCATTATGCCATCGATGCACATTTGTGTAAGGGACATTTAGTCGTTTGCTTGTAGCTCGTAAAGAAAACCCTAGTTCTACTCGTAGCAAGGCTGACACTTTGCATTTTGTGAATGCGATCTCGTTATTGTTCATTTGTGCTTTGTATTGTTTTCAACCAGTAAGAGATAGATTTCTAGGCAAAAGCAATCAGGAGTGCTGCCAACACCACCGCAACGAAGTCAGGAAACTACGGAACATGAGTTCCAGTTAATCACATATAGCAGTTACATTATTGTTGATGAATAAAGGTGCTATACTGGCTCTGAATGACCAATTTTCTTTATTTTTGTTTTGCTTGATAGCTTTTGGCCTGTAGAACAGCATATTACATAACAAAGGAAACAAATGTAATTTTATAAGATTGAGGTATGATTTTGTGTAACATTGCTAAATGAAGATCAAATTATCTACTACTTTTTTATCTATAACAGGAAAACAACTCAATATTCATGCTTGAAATTTCCAACAATGATATTAGTAAGCACAACTGACATATCTTCCAAATTTCAGAGAAATTCGTTCAAGTTTGACGGAGTTAGACAAAGTCAAAGTTAAGGCGATGTTTAAGGGTGATCCATTTTTTATGAAACAATCTGTATCTGTTGACCTGCGATTTTTACCAATTTTACCATTGCTTATCCCAATCATGCAAATGAATGAAAGAAAATGTATGTTTCTTTAAAATTCAAGTCCACCGAGTTGTTAGTTTTCTTTGCTATTATATGGTTTCATTGCTTGCAAACCTCTATGATATCAATAGTCTAATCATAGACTTCTATATAGTTAACCTCTAGTCTGCTCTAGTCTATGAGGCAGCATGGACATCTAAACGCTATTTACATGTAGATGTCCATGGATGCGTATAATATTATCATAGATCGATGATGTAAGCTCATTATTCATATCTATTGCTGGCGGGCTTAAATGTCATTTTCCAATGCATACAAATCCAATGAGATTTACCGGGTTTAAATGCGAAAATTGGCATTTATGCCCGCTGGCAATAGAGTTCTATTCGGGTTATAATAATAACAATAACCATCTGAATCGGGCTTTAATTGCGATAATCTGTGCCCTCGGATTATCGTAATTAAAGCCCTCCTCAGATGGTTATGATTCCTATATTAGTGTCTACTACATCCTGTAGATGTGAATGTCTAACCTTTAGGCCTAGATATTTAGGTTTTGACTTGGTTTTGATATATGTATCTCATTAGTAAAATACGTTGTTCCCAGAGTAATTTTTATTATGTAGACATACATACGAGTTGAATTTTATCGAAAGTTTGATTGAATATAAAATCCTCGGCGTGCTTGACTGCTCAAGTCATCACTCGACTATTTCAATTCACTTGCGACGGGAGCTTCATTCGTCTCTGCTCTCGAATCATTCTGCATTAGAGATTCGTCGAAATCCTTATTTATCATAGCGAAAATGTGTAAAACTACACACGCCGTTACAACTCGGGCTGCCTTCTTCGGATCTACAACACGCAGACCATTCAAACAATTGAATCTTCTCTTTAGAATTCCGATAGTCCTTTCAACAGAACATCTTGCTGACTTGTGTGCAGCATTGAAAGCAGATTCATAAGATGTCAATCGGTGTCTAATAATCACTGGAGTGAACAACCAAGGTCGTAAAGGATCTCCAGGAATGATGCGGTCACCGAAGTTTCCATTCTCAAAATTTTCGAAAATCCGTGAGTGTCTAAGCACTCTGCAACCATGACTTCCTCCCGCCCAGTCAGCAACCACATCCGCTATTAACAACTCCCCCGTAGCAACGACTTGAACATTCAAAGAGTGTTTTCCCTTCCTATTGACATACTCCGGCTCGAAATCCTTGGAAGTGACTATATATTTACATGCGTGCCATCTACTGAGCCTACAACGCGAGGCAGTTTCTTCGTAATGAAAAAATCACGATTTCGGCGAGTGTCAAAATATTTCGTGGATACAAAATTCGGCAAGAGCTTGATAAGATCATCCATTATCAGACCTATGGAACGATGAACAGTGGACTTGTTCACCCCAAAAGTATCACCAACTACTTCCATGAACGAACCACTAGCGAAGAATCCTAGAGCAATATAAGTCTCTTCCCTTATTGAAAGGGATTTGTTTCTTCTTGATTTTCGACGAATATGAGGTGTCAATAACTCGATAAGGAGTTCGAAGGATCTCCACTTCAGGCGAATTCTGTCGTAAAGCTCCTCATTAGTAAAAGAGTTAATATCGATTCTATTGCGGTTGACTTTTGTATGTAATTCGCTACGAAGATGTGCAACTTGTTGTAGTTGACGGATATCGCCCAGCGCATCCATCATCAAATTCTTCCGCGTGTGGGATTCTGACTTGCGAATCTGCAATGCTGTTCAGTCTGAATAACACACAAAGTCTGAATCAGCCGTTTCTCTTTATTCGTTAATCAGTCAATAACTGATGACGTAAATCAATGTCGGACTGTGAGTGGCTGCAGTTTGAGCTTCCTCGTCAAGTGTATACCGGTGTATTCGTGAAAGCACAGCGAAGTATTTTTATTATTGACATTGTCGATCGTCTGGTAAACTGAATCTTAAGGCAACTGATATGGCAATGGCTAATGAGAAGAAAAAATTGGACTGAGTCTGAGGTAATAGTCCGGGAGCTAGCGTGAAGTTGTGCAGGGAACGAGGTAGTACATAAAACTTTCACATAGCATAGTACACCTCTAACCTACTGCAAAACTTCGCGTCTGCCGGATCAGATCATTTGCTTTTAAGAAATAGAGAGGATAACAAAATCCTATGTATTTCCAATGGTAAAATTGTGACATTTAAGGTGTTGACTCCATTTTTCGAATTTTTGCTCATAAAAGTTACACAAATTGGTTTTTTGTTGAACTGGTTATTATAGAAATCATCTACAGATCATGATCTTTCAAATGAGTTATCATTCATTGACAGAGGATGAAGTAAAGTTTACAAACAGGCACTTTTCGTTAAAGTATATCAACAATTTTCCTGAAATTTCTATGTTAAAATTTGCAGTTACACCAACGAAAAGTGTCTGTTTGTACACTTTACTTCATCCTCTGTCAATGAATGATAACTCATTTGAAAGATCATGATCTGTAGATGATTTCTATAATAACCAGTTCAACAAAATACCAATTTGTGTAACTTTTATGAGCAAAAATTCGAAAAAATGGAGTCAACACCTTAAATGTCACAATTTTACCACTGGAAATACATAGTGTGTTATCCATACATAGGTGTTATCTTCTCTATTTCTTAAAAGCAAATGATCTGATCCGGCAGACGCGAAGTTTTGCAGTAGGTTAGAGGTGTACTATGCTATGTGAAAGTTTTATGTACTACCTCGTTCCCTGCACAAGTTCGCGCTAGCTCCCGGACTATAAATGTTCTGTTAGATTTGATGGAGAACAATTATGAGAAATTATTCGGTCGGTTCAGCTCAGCTGTAACGAAGGAGAAAGCGGTAATATATGGGATGCAATCGGGAGAAGTTTGCAAAGAGACACAGAATATGTGAAAAGAAAATTCACAGTTTTAAAAAGTGACAAACTGAAACTTGTTTCTCAACACAAGCGAGAGACAACCCGGACCGGTGGTGGTCTACCACCTCGAGAACTCTCTCCTATCACCATGAAAATCATTAATCTTATGGGAGAGAATAATCCCAAAGTAAACGGCATTGGCTCAGATATGGACTCGTCACTGTTGAATGAGAATGAGGTTCAACCTGATACTCAATCTGAACAAGATGATACCGAGTTGACTGACGAAAGTCCTACAAAGAAAATTGTTACTGATCCGAAATGTAAGTCATCGAAGAAAAGTGATCTAGAGACTCTTTTGATAGCTCAAAACATCGAACGTCATGACAAAGAGATGATTTTATTGGACCTCAAAATTAAAAATGAATTGTTGAAGAGTGACATTCTAAAGCAAAGGAAAAGAGAAAATGAAAGCATTGTGTATGGTCAAAGTTCATTTAGAGACATGTGATCACCTTATCAAACCGGTGCTTCTTTTTCAGAGTTTATAGCGTTTAGCGGATTAAGTTGGCTGTCCTTTGATTTGTATATGTTTTGAACATACGTGATTATATGCATTCCATTACATTGATGTTGTTTTTCTCAAAGACTTGGGTTCATTTATCGTTCTGTTTGCTCTTTGCCTTGATTCATGGTCCTAAAGAATAAATAATGGAAGTATAGCTGATTGGAAAATATTCAAGAGAATGATTGAAAACATATATACTGTCGCCTAAATTACGTATAGGCCTACAGTATGTACAGAATAGACAGGCAAAAACTCCAATTCAAGTAATATCCCATGAGCAAGTTATGTGTAAAACAAAATAAATACTGCATCTGTACATGCAGTAATCAATTAAAAGTTCGCAGAAACGTTATCGACTTTTTTTGAAATGTTATCAGTGATGTTTGAAGATAGAAGCGCCTTAAAGTGATACTAACTTAAGAGGAAAAATAAGATAATATAATAAGATATCTATTCTTTCCCCCCCCCCCACACATTTTTCAAGTTTTCCAAAATCATCAGATTTCGTCAAAATTGGTCACATCGGATTTAGAATAGACTTCATCTGTCATTGAGTGACACTGCAACACGACTGAGAAGTCTTACTTGAATCCTGGAATGAAGGATTAGTCACTTGGATACTCAGTTAGAATACAAGGTACACCTGTGATCATGAACTTCGTGTGATTGTTGTCTGCAGACAAATGACAAGTAGTTGTCTAATTCTGAGGCTGTAAATGTTTTACCAGTCAGGTAAGAGGAGTTTTACACACTCAACGCTATGCCACGTCAGTGAGACTGCCGTAGGAGCAAGAGAAGATCGTTGACGATGCAACACTTCCGGGTGTCAACAACAGAAATGTGGGGTGGGGGAAGAATAGAAGTACCAAAAACTGAGAAAATGATTTGTTTTTTATGAACAAGCAATGAGAAAATGATGGTTGTATTTATTTAATCAGTACTGACAGAATCATATCAACTAATGAGATTTCATGCACTTCATGACAAAACTGTAAGATTTTTTCAAATAGACTTCAAAAAGAAACTGTGCAACTATTTGAGGATAAATCTGAATTTGAAAAAACACATGTGTGTCCTGTTTCACGTGAAATTTGCTTCACGCAACACGCAGCGCACAGTCTCTTGTAGGCTTAATTAATTGAAGAAGAGAATTGCTCCACAGAAGTGTCCAACTATTTCTAGCAATGTGCCTCAATATGCCTATTTTTGATCTGAGTTCGTGTGGCCGCTGTGACATGTGGGTCTTGACTCCAAAAACATGCATTTTGATGCATCATCATGAACAAGATCGGACAATGTTGAGGACATTACACATAAAGCAGTTAGAACTTTGGAATCTGAATAAAATGATCGAGATCTGAAAATGATGCTTGTTTTAGAATTAATAGCTTTGTCGTTTGCGCAAAAGATGCCCAGTGGGAGAGCATTTTGCCTTCAAATTTCTTTGTTATAAAGTCAAACATCGATGTTAGGATAAACAAAGGATAAATCTCTATCATTATCTCAAAACTCGGGAGTCTTATAGGTAGTGATAGAGATTTAGCCTAACAAAAACTGAAACTGGAAATTCTCTAGTTTGAAGAATTGTGTACCTGCTGACCTCATCCGGTGTGTAATCGAACTACTTCATCAGTTAAAATACATGTATACAGATCATACACACATAGCCTGAAGGTTCAATGTAATCAACAATGACAATGGCAGTTGTATGACCTAGATAGCGCAGTGCAAGTCGGCTCATCGATTAAGAATCAAAACCCCGCCAGTAATGGCAGTAAATCAGCTTTCCGAAAAATCCTCAAATTTTATGATTGGGTTAATTTAGAAAGGCCTTTAAACCTTTATTTTTAATTTTTGATCAACTAAATATTTATTCGTTCTCTTACCTCTATCATAATTAGAACATAGCAGGGACGACTGGCTAAAAAATTAGAGGGGAAAAAGGCATATGTCCTTAAACACCGCTGAATGACGGGCCTATAGCAATTGCAGAATCAATATGTCAATACCAATGATTAACCGGCGCTGTGGCTTTGTGGTGGAGTCAGTGACGGGCGCGTTTCGATTTTCACACGATTCCGACTCGCGCAACTCGTCGTACGATCGATCGAAAGTCACACGATTCTGAATATTTTGAGATTCAGTGACTAGAAGTTTGCTATTGACCTAGCCTGCATTATTTTTCACTTCAGAACTATTTTCCATTAAGAGTTTGATAATTTCCATTAAAATTTACCTATTTAGACTGAAATTATAACTACCCTATTAATTATTGCGATGCTCTATTTGAGAAAACTTGGGAAAACGACACAATAAATCAGAACACATGAAAAGTTTTGACAATATATTTATAAGATTCTACTGCAAATCTGTCATCATAAGCACTCCAAGCACATAATGTACGATTTTACATGTACTTAGAAGCATGTTATCAATATTTTTACTTCCCATTTTCTTTTAGTCTTTATCAGTCATATTTTATCGACCATTACTGTAGGAGGAAGGGTTTATGCCATTTCTTCTATCAGTCATGAAACAAGAATAGACATGCATCAATTAAATCAAAGTATTAGACTCATAACGCTTGCAATTTTAGCCAATCTAATAATGAGACGTCAATAGACTTGAACAATTTAAGTGCAAAAATTCTGTGACAGCTAACATTGCACGTCACCTAACAAGGTTGGTCAGTAAGACTCGGAATGGCCCAGACTAGCTTAAAATATCTAGAATTGGCACTCTATAGTATAATCTTCATGATTATCAGACGCACGGTATATGTCTGTATGACGTTGAGCAGCATGCTTTTGTGTTATGTTAGATTTGCAAGTAGGTCTACAGGAAGTCAACGAACTGGGCTTCATAAATGCAAAATAGGGTACAGCGAATATCAGGCGAGCAGCTAGCTTTTCAATGAAGCAAGCGATTAGCGCGCTACATTAGCATTCGAAAAGCATCGCTAATCGCGAGCGAACAGCAGCGTTTTGGCTCCTAAATTGGCAAGCTTTTCACCAGCATTTTGAGAGACAAAACGGAAGCTATGCGCTCGTTATTCGCTCGAGATATGTGCTAGCTAATCGCGAGCTTTTTTCCCAGCGGGTATATATATATATATATATTCGAATGCATAATGATCATTACAACATAGCATGATGCTGAAGCCAGCGAACAACATTGTTTGAGACAGATGATAGCTCCTTAACACCACAAAATAGAGAATATACGGACACTTTTCAATGATGTGAAGCATTGTTTGTGGAAGTCCACAGTCGCAATTAGGGGAGTCACGTACGCCCCACTTGTAGAGCATGCTAGCGCAAAGGCCAGCGTCGGTTCGGTATCTGTTGAGGACGCACCACAAGCCACGAGGGAGTTGGAAGCCTGGTAGGGAACGCGTCGGATCACTTATCAGATCTCGGTTACGGACTGGGAATTGCTCCCACCATTCCCGCCATGATCTGTTGAGGTCGAAGTTCTGAGGTGGGTTTCGCCAGATGACGAGAATAGAGTCTCAGGTTCGGATGATCCAAAAGATCATTACATGATCTCAGGAATGAGCATTCGCGCATTGCTTTGTCTCAAACGATGAATGAGGGAATAGATTAAGCATCACTTTTACCCCACCATGCAAACTTTATTGAGGGGTCACATTGCAAAAAAATCGCACCAATCCTGGTCATTCAAGAATCGCGCGATTGAATTCTGTCGCACGATTAGTCGTGCGGAATCGACTAACTGCTCCCGCCACTGGGTGGAGTATGTTCGATTTGCGTCCGGGAGATAGTTGTTCAAACCTTTGTCGGATCAAGCAAGGCTTTTAAAATATAGGCATGCAGGCTCTGCATTTTGCTGAACACGACACAAAAGATTGAGAGTGGGATAAGTAACAACTCGACCGCATGGAAGCATTAAGGCTCGTACTCAATCTGCTTCCGAAAAACATGGTCTTATTTATTTGTGATGCGACAACTGTTGGGCGCGGTTATACGTTCACGAATAGACAAGTATAAATGAAATAGAATCATGACTTTTCTGGCAGCGATGACAATGGGAGACAATGGATTACAGCATGGGAAAGATTTTTATTGAGGACTAGAATTCTGTTCAAATGCGCTACTCATTTTGCTGCTTGACAATGCTAGTGAGCCTACACTATAGGCATAGTGACGACATGAAGAGATTTTGTGATCTATCATAAGCATCATAGTGCCATTGTATTTGCGGCTTTCGATAAGAAGTCAAATTAGATGCGCCCCATTCGGTGCCCACAACAGGCATGGTGTCGGCCTATCTTCCGTGTGAAATAAGTTAGCATTCTATCTCATCAATCAATTAAGAGAATGTAATTAAGCAAAATGGTAAGTGAAAAAAGGTGAAGTCCTGTAGGAGTGCTCGAAGTCAAACTTCGGAAAATCTGAACCATCGCCAGAAAAATGCAAGAAGTTCTAACATTCGAGCTGAAATGATTTCAGATCTCAAAAATATCGGGAAGATTCAAACTTGTCATATTTGCAGACATATATTCGGTTTGAAACAAAGGTAATTGACATACTAAATATCCGATATATAGTAATTTTGAATTGATCACTTTGTTACGGTACCTTGCATGGTAGGCCTAAGAAAAATTTCTGTTGATGGCTTTACTGCCCGATTCTTATTACATTAGTGCATTCAAATCAATTGTAAGACTACCGATAATTACTTGAATAATTTTCACGAGCATACAATGAAACACAAAGGCACGCTCATTTCCTATAATATCCAAGGATCGATCAATCGAGAAGACCTCTAGTTCTATTTCAGATCACGTTTATTTTCGAGATACATTTTGGACATAATAAATACGATATACGTCTCGACAACAACTCTCAATCTCTCTATTTACATATTCGGGCGTCTCCCAAGCAAATGCATGTGAAATATCAGCAAATGAGGGCATGAAGAGGAAGACAGAATGGCGACGAGGTGTCGATCATCACCGTGACACGCTCTGCGATCCGGCAGTCCTTGTAGGTCCGGAACTGTTGATGGTCTCTGCTCCTGTCTGCAGGTGCAGTTTCAGGTGTTCCGGCAACTTAACGAAGAAGGGATGGTTGAGAGCTTCACTCAGACTTGACCTCTCACCTGGCTCGTACTCCAACATGCGCAGCATGAGGTCGAAAAGTTCACGCGTATCGGCGTGATCGTCCTTCATGTACCGCTGTAAAGAAAAGCAAAGTTCATCAGCGTGCTCCATTGCAGAAAATTCATTTAACTAATTCATTAAATTAGTTCATCAAATTAAATTATTATATTATTATAACATTATTATTAAATTAAATTAGATTCATTATTCATTAAATTAAAGTCAACAAAATATTGATTCAATCGTAGAATAGACTCATAGAATCGACACCCCGTGCGGTTCCCGGGACTGAATATAATAGGATTGCCGTTCCTCTGCGTGTCGTAAGAGGCGCCTAAAGGAGGCTTTTTGCCACGGCGGCTCTAATGTTGGCACTTTAATGTCTCACTTTCATTGCCTCTCCACAGTAATTTCACTAAGTTCATGTTGCGGGGGATCCTGACAGCCGAATCTTAACTGTTGGGATATGCAACAAAGCTCTTTGAGCCTCCTCCCCTCAGCGATGGCCGCCTCCCTCTTCGGAGGTAGGGTCTGGGGTGGGACCATTGGGGTTTGCTGCCTCCCCTGGTCAATACTGTTCACCCTGTGTCTTGGGTATGGTAACATCCCCGGTGATATCGAAATAACCATCTCCCCGGGACAATCCTCGCCAGCAGTAGGCGTTAATTTGCTTTCTGGATGTGTCGCCTCGCTGTCTTGATACGAAGCCCCTATCCGCTGGACGGAGCCGGTTCAAAAGCAAAAACTTATTTAGTTTTGAATACTCATTACCGTCTCAAGAACCTTCATCTGCATACAGCATTGAAATTGTGAATATCGTTCATATTTCCTGATTGATGATCATCCAAACATTTCGATCAATGAAAACAGAGAAAAGGCAGCATAAAATGATAACTATCAACTAGGTTGATTTGATGAGAAATTTAGACGTAGACAAATAACGATAACTTTCGAAAAAGTACACCTGTACTTTGTATGATCTACTTGTAATTCCATTCTTTTGCAAAATCCTCCAGAAGCATTTTTTGCACTGCAGCACTATAATCCTCACAATAAATAATATAAATAAAACAATAAGTAGAAATTATAAACCAAGCTGCTGATGAGATTTTATTACACAAATTCTCACCGAAAAAAACAATCTGTTCACTAACAAAAAGATGATACTATGCAAGTTACCTACAATTCGAAAAATAGAAATTGCGCAAACACACAAAATATGTAGAATAGAAATCAGAGAATCACATGAAAATATAAATGCATTCCAAATAGACATATATGGAATAGGAATCATGTGCTTTTAGCTTTGACATTCATCCTTGCTGTTCAATGGAGGTCTTAAATCTTTGATGAAAACGCCTTCTATGAAACATAAATTAATGCTGTTAGTGCGGTGTGTCGAAAGAGTGTTGATGGAAAAACAAGCTTGTTAGTGTTTGAAAATGCTTGAATCTTTGTGATGTGTTCTTTTATTCTAGTATGTAATGCTCAGACTGCACTTCCTGCATAAAATTTCTGACGTTTGATACATTTAAATTTATATGTTATCATTGATTGAAAACAATGTTTGTTGTCAGACATAGCAGAGTTATTTAATGAATCGTTTTTGCGCAGTTTTCACCGCTGCTCTCAAAGTAAATGATTGATGTGATGATCTTAGAGGTAAATTCAAGGATCGATCAACTCTAAACATTTCAGTATTGAATGCATCAGAAATAGAAGGAAATTGAAAAAATATTATTGCTTAGGCTATGTCTTATAAGGTGGAAGCTTCGTGGAGATTTCATGATTTAAAAATTTCTTAGGGAGTGAGGAGTTTTTCAAAATCTTGAAGAGACTTCTGCTGAGATTTATGTCACTGCATCCAATGATTTTCTTTGTTTTTAGTTTATTATAATATTCACTTTTATGCTGCATAGGTAATGCACAGCTGTGATTGACAAATGAGAAATTCTAAGCCGTTTTCTGATACTAATTGTGACTGACATTACTGAGAAATCTAATAAAGATAGAGATTCATCATTAGTTCGTGTAGGATGGATGCTCAATAGTAAAATTGATATTTTAGTGAAGAGTGTTCATAGCATTAAGAGTGGATAAAGATTCTTCTCAGGACTTGGCTAGGATGAACATGTCATCAAAATGCCGAGTATACACGCATGATGGCATTTGACGTGAAGAAATCATTTGCTTTTCTAATCTATCCACAAAAATAATAGCTGTGTTGTCTTATAACTGACAACAAACTTTGTTTTAGATCAATGATTGTGGCTGAAATGAAATGTATTAAATGTCATCCTTTTTTGCATGAAGCAAGCGAGTTTTACAAGCATCAATCCGAGCATTACATGCAAGAAGAACAGATCACACACAAGGATTCAAACATTTTCAAGCATGCGCTTGTTTGTCATCAAAACTCCTTCCTTTCACCATGAAGATTTTAGCATCAGAAACTAACAGTATTAATTTACGCTTCAGACCATTTTCATCGAAGATTTAAGACCCCTTTTGAAAACCAAGAAGATTATGTAAGCTATCAACATCTGATTTTTGATTTCCATTCTACATGTTCTGCAAGATTGTGTAAATTTCAATTTTTCGAATTGCAAGTAACTTGCATGACATTGCTCTCCGATTTTTTTACTTTTCGAAAAATTATTATTATTCTTAAAAACCCGTCTTAGATTTGCTGTGGATGTTGCTCCGACTGTAATTGAGATTGATGCCTCCTCCATCAGCGGTGAATCTTTATGCAAGATAAGGAGCCGACTGGGCGACGAAACGATTGTCTCAATATTATTTTGAGTGATCTGAAACTGTCGCGTTTTTCGTCCTGCTTTTGCTATGATCATTTATTAAATGACTGGTAGACACGTATGTTAGATAGCCAATTGTATTCAGCTGTTTAGCACTAATACCGAGCAACAGCTTTCGAAACACATTTATTTTTTGAATATTTAGGTGTACAATAAAACAGTTTACTACAATCAGGTACTAGACAATTAGAGTACAATCCTTGTGCAAGTCAATTTTCAGTTTAAAATGTGTCAGGTAACTAGAAAAATGTTTTCCATTGACAGTTTCAGCGTGTGAATTTTGACTACCTACATCGACGCACAATGAAGTTAACGCATTTAAGACTTTTATTTACAGCATTAGATAATTTTGTCAGGTACAATTTCCTCTTCTATTTTCTCAGGCATGATTACAAGCTTATGATTTTCAACTTCAATATTCAATCTAAAGCTACTTCTCAATATTCATATACTGAAAGCTCTGCTGTAAAAAGCGAAATTGTGCAGCAATTTAATGATGTTATACACTCTAAATTCGATCGAAAAACCAGATTTACAACTTAATAAAACCCCTCAAACCATCCTTTGAAGTTAATTCATTTAATGGGTTCAATTTTTCAAAAAAAAAACTTTCTTACGTCCGCATTTGATGTAAATCCCCTCATGTTATATCATGTATTAAAGAATTCTAAAGCGAAGTCAATTGTTCACTTGGAGAAGATTTTGCAGTGTTTGATCCCGGCACGATACTCACCTACATTCTATTTGCCACGACTACATTGATCACAGGCATTATCCTCAAATTTCTCAGAAGTCATCAAAACGAAGAAGCAGTTGGAGGCATGTTTTAATTCACCCCTTGATTACAAAAGGTGCTGAGGAGCTCATGTCCATATCGCAGATATCATGCGTTTGTGTCTTGTATCCACAACTCCACAATATCAATCAGTTATATCACAGTTGATGTTTGGAACAATGATAATATAAACCGCATACAAATTATGCAGTTCGTTTTCTCTATTCTGGAGTTGTGACAATTTGAATTGGACAACACTTCAGAAATTTCAAGGTGAACTTTTCTTAATTTTGGAATTAATCTGAGAAAAATCTCAGAAATCTCATTTTCGTTAAATACGAACAAAAATGCGTGACTTCAAATCAACATAGAAATTTCCACTGCCACGAAAAATTCAGACCGCAGTCCATTCTCCATGCTTACGGGGTTGCGGATCCCGAGTTGTATGTGAAAGTTATCAAATACATCCCTGGTACCGTTAGTGGTAAGCTTACCAAGAAATTTTTCCGCGTAAGAGGCCTACATATAATTCACATCAAGTAGTATTTTGCACAAATCAAAATAATCAAACTAGCACTCCATTCTTAAAGTCGAATTCTTATTATATATACAGTAATATACAATAAAATACACGATCATTTTCAGCAAGTCTCTAATTCGTAGGAAGGAGTTGGTTAATGAAACAAACACTTACCCTAACCTAAGACTCGGTGTATGTTGTGACATTGATTGAAACTTCATTCTCGCAGCCTGTATATGAATAGTCAGTATTTTTTCGTTCCAGATAACGCAACAACGCAACGAGCAACAAATCTAAATATCAGCTTCGGCTTATACAGGGATACTGCAGCAAGTGCATAATTTGTGAAATTTTCCAAGCTGCGGTTTGTACGTAGGAAAATGCGGCATTCATTGTCCTAATATTCCATATAGACCACATAAATAATGCGTAATGGTATCTAGCGTAACTAGAATGGAAATTGATTGAATGTTACGGCTACAAAGAGGAAAGTTGAGTTCGGATATTGTATAATCAATAGAATTTAAATAATTGAATTGGTCGGACGTATAAGGGGATAAGTCACATTTTTTCAAAGACAGATATTTTACCCCATGTTGTGATAGTTCTGGATGCTTCTTTAGTTAGACGATGATTAAGGGCTTTCTTATATGATTTCCAGAAAGTGCATAAGGTGATAAGCCACAAAGTTCAGCATGAATAAGGGATAAGATACTATCTGCACTTTATGGTCAAGAAATGGGCAATCATGTCGTTGTACAATGGTCGGGTGCAATCTGGTGAAAGAGAAAAAGTTCAAAAGCAGTATCCATGTCTTCCTTCTAGCAGGCCACACACTCACAAATGTGATCGAGATTTCAGCCACAAGCCGAAGAAGAGAACATGTACACGCAGATTGATTGATCTCCGAAATGGGCCGTAAGGATATCTTCCGTCAATAGATTTCAAGAACAGATGCTGACACATAATTTCATTAAGATTTCTGACCTTCCAATAAAGAGAGCAACGAAAACATGGGGTTTTCATTCATAAGTTTTCGGATTTGACGATGAAATCCGGGAATGATGTTGCTCAAGGTCTCCAAAGATAGAAAAAATTTGAATCAATCTAATCCAAATTTCAAAGCAGATTTTAATCTCTAATCTCAATCTTTTATTTTAAAGCTGAGTGCCGTTAATTTTCTGAAAGATAGCGATTGTGCACTAAAAGTTATATTATTGATTAACGTAGACAATGTGAATAAAGATTCTTTTGAAATAAATCAATAACTTAGACGAAGGGATCAAATGAAATACCGCTCCAATTAACATATTCTGGAGGATGATGGACGTGTATTGAAATAGGAGAGCTTTGATGAAGGTCAACAGCTTTAAGTATGAGTACGTACAAGGGGATATGCCACATAAATTGGGTTACATGTTTTTATTTGGCCACCTGCATGAGTTCATCTCATACATCTTTAGCTTCACTGCTTGATCAGCTGATAATTCATCCGCATAGGCTCGTAACCTCTAATTTTCGGGAGACGTGCATGACTTCTAAACGATGATATTCAAAAAAATTTTAATTGCTCTCCTGTAAAATTGCGAAAGTGTGGCTTGTGTGCCCACTTTACGCACTGCATGAGTACGGTACGCTAAGCTGAATTAGAGGCTCTACTATAGTAATCGGTACTCGGTAAATTCGTCACCTCATGGGCATCGAAACAGTGATAGAGATAGCACGGCTAAAGACTTTGAGAGATTTTAAAAAGCGGCGTATTATCCGATTCAAGAACTTTAGTGGATAATTCCAAGCGACAAATTACGAGTTATCCGAGTTTCTAGGAGTTTCGGAAAATATTATTTTAAGTGATGAAAGAGTTGGTGGAACGAATAATCCGTGTGGTAAATTGTGCGATTCATATTGCCTCGTCAATTTTTATGATAATCACTGTCAACACTGGCTAATTCAAATTTTAATTGCTACAGTTTACGGAAGCAAATTTGCAATTTCCAGATTACTGGGTGCAAGAGCAGGCTGTTCAGCAAATTTAAACATCCTGTACCAAAAAATGTAAATTGCGCATTGTACATTGTAAATTGCATTTTCATCAATAGGCCTCTGAAGTGAAAACCGAAAGTAAGATGCCATAAAAACAAAGTTGTAGACACGCTTTCGGCAACGTTTTTCTCTTCATATCGAGCTTTCCTATATTTGCATTAACCTAGCCTGTGAGCATAATTAAAAACGGGTGAAATTTGATTAGTTGGATTTCATTTTCAATAAAAATTGACATCATGATCGTTTTCTATTTACAGCTCCACAGCAATATTCGGCATTTATATTGAACATTCTCAGTCTTTGTCTGAATTAAAGAGGTCATCATTCTAACGAAAGATAATGTTCATGTTTTTCTTCCACTGAGCGCTTGTGTGTGTATGTGTGTGTATGAGAGAGAGACTGTTCGCCTTCAATGGCGTCAGACACATCATGAAGTTTAGAATTAAAACTATGTTACTCGAAGGACACTCACAGGAGCAGCAGATGAACATCGGAGATAGATGAAAAGTATTAAAGACTCGGGTTAATGAAATTTACTCATCGTCGACTTGGCTGGGCGCCCAAACCAGACAGACAGCCTCGCCTATTGCGTCTACCGCTCTTCGCGACAACCTCGTGGGGTCCTTTTCTGTCGTCCTAGTTCCCTAGTGAAATGCGTCGAATCTTAATTATCGCGCTCTAACGACACTTAAACCTTCACCACGAACAGCAGCTATAGCAGAGATCCAAGCCGTTACTTCAATCATGCCGAAACATCGATCCAATTAATCAGATCCAGGGAATCCACAGATTAAAACAATCATTTTATCTTCGTGGTAATTTCGAAACAACTGAGAAAAAAATGAGAGTCTTCACACACGATCGAAAGGAAATGAAATTTCAGCTATTACAAGTCCTTCCCTTCATTTCTACAAGTCAAGATTGGATATTAGTAAATTCGAGCACTGAGATTAAGCAGACAGGAATGAAAACCACAGCATTCACATTTAATATTATTTGTACAATCAACCTGTCTGAGAAACTGATCGTAAAAATGAGAATGATGATGGCCGTCTATATCAAATGCTTCGCGGTTTGCAGCCGCATGTCTCACACAGCGCTGTTTGCAGTTGCATGTCCCACAGAGGCCGGTCTGCACTCTGCAGTCGCTTGTTTTGCATAGCGCAGTGTACAGCCATGTGTTCTATACAACACGGTTTGTAGCCATGAATCCTACACAACGCGGATTGCAGCCATGCATCCTACACAGCGCTGTTTGCAGCCGCATGTCTCACACAGCGCTGTTTACAACCGCATGTCTCACACAGCGCTGTTTGTAGCCATGCATCCTACACAGTTAGGTTTGGAGTCATGTGTCTCCTACAAAACGCGGCTTGAAACTGTGTATCCCACACAGCGCTGCTTGCAGCCATGCATCCAGCACAACGCGTTTGAAGCCATGTGTCCTGCATAGCGCATTTGAAGGAGCGCATGAACGTATGAAGGAACGGTTCGCATGATCGCATGAAAGAGCCCAACCGATAATTTCGGATCATGACACAGCGCTCGGCACCTGTAGACGTCATGACGCATCTGCTATCGGCTACAAAGTGTTCCCGATTACAACACAATTACAATTCAATTTTGTACTCGAATAGCAGCGTACGAATTCATTTTAGGAGCCTATACACGACTTTTGAAAGCTGCTGATGTTTGGATGACACATGCACATGCACACGTACAAAGTCGTACATGCGTTTGACCAATTAATGCTATTTTATGTTGTACAGCAATTAGGCGAATAGGTGCACTGTATTCACAAATCGCTATCTTTCGATGAAAGGTCATTAGTCATACTATCATATCAACTTTATTTCAGGGAGTCGGAGTCGGAGTCCCGGAGTCCTATCATTTTTGCTGGAGTCGGAGTCCAATCAAATGATAGGACTCCGGAATCCGGCCTATAACTAGACTCGAAATGTAATACAAACAAATTATTTATCCTCGTGCATAGCTGTCACTGTCTTGATATCAACTTTCTCCGTCAAACAAAAGTACAGAGATAGCAGTGCATGCAAAGCTTGAAATAGTTGAGGTAATGACCTGTGATAGTGAATAAAGGATTGTCTTTTCACTCGATGATTCAGTAAAGAAGACAAGCCATCCTAGCCTCGATCACACCACACCTACGCACCAAAGGTCACATCAGAGACAAAAATGAAATACTAGTTTGTTTGAGAACATTCCCCTTACCCTCACGTTAATCGTGTGTGATGGCTCCTCTAAAGCGCATAATAAAATCGACAGTGTACTCATATGTTTTGAGAAGGATGGGGATTTACCTGCCTGGTAGAGACCGGAGAAAAACCGTGTGAATCACACATCAAGAAGATGGGAGGAGACGAGTCGCATGCATTCAACTTAAAGCGTCATTTGATGTACTTTCATCGAAAATTTGATAATTGATACAGCAATGATCCCTAAAAATAGGTTCAGGTAAGCCTATAATGATCTATGATGTAGGTTACCAGTTAATTTTTCAAAAAACTAGGCTTTATATATTGGCCACCCGGAGTCGGAGCCGGAGTCCTATCAAAATGATAGGACTCCGCATCCCTGCTTTATTTAATAACAAAATATCAGATTCCGTAATTATTTAGGCGGATTTACTTTCCTTTATTCAGATGGATTTAAGAACGTAGAATATCATTCCTTAATAGTAAACAAATTAGTTGTGCACGACACTGTTGTACACATTTACATGCATTATTCAATGTAAAGACATACGACCACTACTACAGCTGACCTCATGTTCTCTAGGAAATACAGAATAAAGGAAGTTAAAACCTATCACTGTTCATTAATGTTGTTAGCCCGCTATCCACAGCTTGGTTGCCCACTACTGCCTAAACACTCTTCTGTGTCATGAAATGTGATGTGTTAGTTTCAACAATCTTTACGTTGCCGAAAAGCCCCCTTTAATACGTTGAACACCGTCAAAAAACAGACTGAAACAAATAGGGCTTCAGAACAAGTGTGGCACTTTCACTTTGGATGCCTCTCCGTACATCGTTTCCTCGATCCTCCGATTATCTAATTGTAGGACAGACCTAAACGATTACATCTCTTTTAAGTAAATTACACAGATACGTATCAGTTGGACAGTGTTTTCATCATCTGATACCCATTCCCAAATATATCTAATGACAAGATACGTTGATGACGCACAGAATACCGTCAATGTGATTCTGATCCTCACACAACTGCGGTAACGATATGAAAATGCAGCAGACGCATACTGACCCAGATTGGTTTGCAGTTGTCGCGAACGTAACGACCGTCCTTGCTGTTGCTGTCCCAATCCACCCGCGAGCTGCCAGTCACGAAATACTTGACATATCGTCTACAACAGACAAAAATAAAACAAAACTCCATGCAGAACAGAAGCCATGCGGAACAGGATGAAAATGTACCGGTAATGCACAGAATGAACAGTTACAGGTATTCCAATGACAGTTCAGATCAAAGTGAATCGTCCGTCAGTGATTGAGTCTCAAAAGCAATGAAAGCACGCATAGTAGAGCCTGAAAATGCTAATCCCACATGTGTCACATTAAAAATACATTTCTATAGCACAAATAAACAAAAATTCTAATATTCACGTGCCACATTGGTCTCCTTATTCAACAAAAATCGGCTTGATGAATTTCTGATGAAATACTTCGAGAATTACGAAAAAAGCATGATTTTACGGTCCACTTATCAATGTTTCAATTATTGCTATCATCTGCAATACTTTGAGGCTGCGTTTACACGTGCAACTTTATTGCTGACACTCTTCAATCCATGATGAGTCAGACAAGAATGGCCAAACAATAGAAATAAAGAGATGCTTCGTGCGTCACCAGACAATCGCAAATTAGAGAATGCTTATAAAGAGAAACGCATTCATCTCATCAGCTTATTATCTCCTGAGAGTCAGTAAAAGTGTCTTCTAAAGTTGAAGAAGGCGTAGATTTAGCTGACACTTTTTACTGACACTCAGAGGATAATAAGCTGATGAGATCAATGCATTTATCTATATCATCATTCATTAAATTGGTCTGGTGTCGCACGAAAACGATTACTGAAGACATGTCTTAATTTCCATTATTTGTCCATTCTTTTCTGACTCATCATGGATCGAAAAGTGTAAGTAATAAAGTTGCACGTGTAAATGCACCCTAAGACTAGAATGGTTGACACCCAAGTGCATGAAAGTGCAAATTATACGCAAGTAGCTTTTCTAAATACGCGCACCGACACTTTTTGCACTAACGATTGATAACTAAATTTTCAAATTTTCTTCGCTTTTAGGAAATTTTAGGAAAATTCTTGATAACGGCAGCAGCCATTTAGCTATATTCCACCTTCAGGCGACATCGCTAAAAGAAAATCGATGTTCGTTTTCGATGTCATGTTGCCATCACTCTTTGTATCACCAGTATGATCAGAATCTTCACTTATCAGTCTATTTAAGCTAAGTAGTGCTTGAGATCAATGTTGAGCTTGCCTCACTTCTAAATATCAAAGATTTGATTTCCCGGAAATATAGCTAACATTAAAAAGATTAGATAGCTCATGAACTGAACAAATTCACATTAACCCGCCATGTCTTCCCGAAAATGTGACTTCCTTCAAAAAATCATATGCCGCATTACGATTTTACGCCTTTTTACGATTTAAAATCGAAGCCCTTAGGATATCAACGCTTTGCAAATAATCGGTCAAAGGCTAACTGTGAAATTGATGGAACATTGAAATGATTGACTTTTGTATAGATTTATGCTCGTGATTTACATTTTCAGTTTGAAAATTTGAATGTTCTACAATTTAGACCTATAGTTGAAAAGGCAAGAATGATGTTCATTAACATGGATTTACCGAAATATGCATCTAGATCGAGGCTTGAGGTCTTTCATTTGAGAAGAAACTTCCGGAATTGGTCAATGGTCAAAAGCCTGTGCTTCTTCGTAGAAGTTATATATATCATAACAGTAAGATCAGATTCTACCATTTACCAGTGCGATTAAGATGGAAAGACACCATCACAGCATGTCAGTAGAGAAACGGTGTTCGCAGCAAATCCACTACGTTCGAGGTAAAGTCCTCGATGGGTTACTACATTGGTTAGGCGCATTCTGATGGGAGAGATCATGACACATCGATTAATGGTGATTGCACAGCCAAGCTTTCAGCAATGTATTCACTGATCAATGAGTTTTGTCAACCATTAGTCGATTTAACTTAAATAAATGCCTGCTCACATTTTTCTGAATTGAAATTAATCAAACAACAAAGGGGGACAAAATGTTATTATTAAAACGAATACAAACATGCGTGGCGTGTGAATTCTATTTTTCCATTTGGAATTCGACTGACGAGCCGTTCTTCCAGATACATAAGGCAGCCTACAATAATTATGTAATAAAGTAGTGGCCTACTGGAATTCAGTGGAGACATTTGCTTCTCAAACATCAATCAGCGGACGATTAACACGAACTGCAGAGCATCATTACCATTATCAATGAACAGGAACACAGCATATCACATCCCAACGGAGATAACTTTCCAATGTCAGAAGCCTTCCATGCTAGCTGTTTGACGCTGATACTTACATAGAGCGGCCGACAATTCTCCCGTACGTAACGACCTTCAGGACTGTGGTAATCCCAGTCCAGTCGACCATGCCAGAAATAGCCGGTCCTGAGAATTACGGAATAAATTTAATCTGTATGTTACTTGAATAAATAATTCTCTACTTTACCGCACCCCACTAAAGGCACGAAGCCGTGCCATTGAGCTTGAGCTAATCCACCCTTGCGTATAACAGTAGTTCTCACCAGATTATGATTAGTGACTTACAGAGTGAGTGTTGGTACCTCCCTACATGGATAAACTCGAACCCCGCACTTTGTGCACTTCCGTCCCGATATGTGTGTCTACTGACTGAGCTATCCTATCATCTAAACCAATTATGTCTATGAATAATAAGTCCACAAGCTGACAATGACAACAGCAATCAACAATGCCAGGAATATTACAACAATAATCAAAAACAATAACTATAAAAATGCTCTTAACAAAAGAGATTTACCATTAAGTCATAGAGTTTTATTGTTTATTAAAAAGCTGCGACTACACGAGTTTCCTAATCGCTACGTCCTGTGCATTTAACCGAAAAACAATTGCAAATGATATTACTACAGTTTGTGCAGATGACTACTTGCAACTGAACTACTTCGTATGTGCTGTTTAATTATCTGATGTAATTTGCGCTTTGTTTATCCCAAGCACTGAGTATCAGAATCAATTCATTAGGAAATTGGATCATAATGTACAAATAGCATTCACCACTTGTAAAACAGGACAGCACTTTAGTCTGAAAGATAAAGCCAGTAAGTTGATGCGATCATGCTCTGTGTATATTTTTGGATGTCGGATGATCCTGATACCCAATACTTGGGACAAACAAAATGCAGATAACATCGGAGAATTGAAGAACATATGAGGTAACTCAGCTGCAAGTAGTCATCTGAACATATGCACAAACTGTATAAATGACATCAATAGTTTAGTTTTTTTTAATTATCAACGATGAAATTATAATAAACGATAAATTAGATGAACAAGACATAAGAAATCTGAAACTCGCATAGTAGGAGCTTTGTTAAAAAATGATAAAACTAATATTAGATGATATCAAACTCCAAATCTTAATGGTAAATGTCTTTTTTAAGAGTATTTGAACAGTCATTATTTTTCATCAATATTATCGTGTTCCTGGCATTTAACAGCTGTTGTCAATTTCAGCTTATGGGCTTGTTATTCAGTGGTTGCAGCCTTGCAAATAGGTTCGTTATTATGTTAAAAGAAACCAAGACACTTTTATCCATCGACGCTATCGTCAGACCAAGAATTCGAACCAAAATCTGTGATAGAAACGAGATTGAATCTTCTTTATAATGTCAAGTCGACATCTCGGGTTGTGCGTGTATTTACTCTTGAGTCTTGACATACTGCTCAATATTCAAGGTTGATGTACATATGCAGGGCTAACAACTGACTAAGAAATAACATTAAATTACTGCTTTCATGAATATCATTTAGCAGAACCAAACTTGCCAATAATTACTTAAAAACGACCTTATGATGAATAAGCGGCATTGTATCAGGTGGAATATTGACCTACCTTGATTTCCTCGTCATTCGGTAAGGAATATGACCGAGAATTCGCTCCATCATGGCCAAGTGCTCCCGATTGTCGTGAGTCTGTAATATTGGAGAAATTACTCAAAAGAGGCAAATAGAATTATCACTTATAACATAGAATTACAATCAGGCGAAAAAGATTTTCGATCGATTACAAGGTGTTTGGATGGTTTTGTGACAGAGCGTTTTCCGTGTGAACCCACAATCGTTATTAATGTAGCCGAATTGATGAGAGCATTCAACTATAAAACATGACCTCAAGCATTAATAACAGTCCATGAATAATTCCATCCAATATCAGGAATCATCAGCAGACCTAGTTCACATCTCTCAACACCGGCACAACTTCCTATTTAAAGTTGCAGCCATGCCCGAAATTTGAGACTTGCAATTAGCAAGTTAGTGAAATTTCGACGGGCATTCATTAAACATCACTTTAAACACAGTCCTGGCAAGTTAGTGCGCCTGCACAATCAATAAATTCTGCTTTGTAGAAACATAATGTAAATAGAATAATTAAATATTGAGTTTTGCATCCTCAACTGAATAATGGGAACAGACCTGAACAGCTGCCATTCTATCCAATATCAGGAATCATCATCAATATTTCACAATCAACTAAAGAGATTTCTACAGCTTTCCAGCATTTCAACATGAAAATCGTCATTGGTATTCGAATGCCTCTAGCAAGGTGAGCCACATCAATGCAGAAGTACAGAAAGGCATTCATAACCTAAATACGATGTAGTCGCACAGAAGTGCCGTCAGCAGGTGGTTGAAATTCATTTATAACAAATAGGTCTGCTGTGGAATACCAAGATGATAACAAAGCACAAAGTATTGAAAATTAATGTATTTTCGGCTTGGTATTTCGAATTTCGTCCACTGTCTCAAGGCAATTCAGAAGATACATGCACATGCTGACATAAATGTGTGGCATGCTGTGATCACATGATATCTGGTCGATAATGATTGGATATCATAAAATTGAATTTCCTAACCAGTCTTTTTTAACTTATAATAATAATAATAATGAAGCGTATATATTTTCAAAGAAATGGTAATCATAAATACAGTGAAATCAAAAAGTCAAAGAGGAATGAGGCGTTGCACAAAAAAACTATTCACAAAATAGTACATGCATAACTGTCACATTTGTTCACAAGTTTCGATTTATCAAAGTCATAACGTACGGGAAGAAAGATTGTTTGTACTTTTCAGTTCGAGTGAGTTTCATGGTGAAGTGATGTGAGTGATTTAATCTTTTTAACTTGCTTATTGAATTGTTCTAGAAAATGACTGTGCATAGTTTATAGTCAAGATATATTGAATTCCTTGATAACAATGTAATAATTTTACTAAGCTTTCGAAAACTTTTCAATTACTGACATGCTAACAAGTTTAAGTACCAAGTACATAGCACATCAAGCAGATAACACATATCGAATTATAAGTCAGTGATTTCATTTCTTCAGGTCATCTTAGATTCTAGGACTCTGATTTTGCCGATTGAAAAAAAAGTTCATAATTTATAAAAAGTAGCCACCCTAATTATTTGTGGGGTCTATTATATGTTGAACATCTCAACAGTATCAATGCCTGCACCAAGATGCTGCTCTTTATGACCTTTTGATTCAAAGACATTCAGATTACAATGGTCATACTGATGCTAGTTTCCATGTGCAATTTCTTGATAAATGTAGAGACCGTGCTGCGTACCTAGCACATAAGCTGTGTTAATATGGGCATTTTTTCTGAATTGCTTTGATTTTTCAGTGCTACGTGCATTATTACTACATGGCGGCGACCCACAACACGCGTATTTAACAGTCAACATGCGAATAAAAATGCTCTGAAATTATGATCACTTTAATGAATCCAAAAATAAATATTTCATTTTTTCATGTTTCATTTTCATTTCATGTTTGAAGCAACGTTTCATAATATTTAAGAAAATTTCAAAATCTCAGAATATTAAACAAATTGCGTATTCACATCAAAGGTTTCGGCAAACTTCTCTAAATGAGGTTGCAACATAGATTCCTCTGACGAACAACGCAGGAAAGATTCCAATTTCCTCGCGTTATGAAACAAATTACTTACATTTTCTATTAGCAGTCAAATTTAGCCTAAACCTTTTAAACCATTACAACGTGAGGGAAATGAACGAAGTATATATTTTAAATAATTCAAAGAATGAACCGAGTTCTCTGGCATTATACAATGTCTGAATCGGTGAAAATGCAACCAATGAAGGACTCAGTTACAAAAATTGCTCATTTAAATGTCCGATATCCTGAACTAAAGAAAAGCGGCTGCTTTGAATAGAATCCGGCATTAATGAGTGAAGCCCGGCAGTTTGCGAGTCCTAGCAATAATATATTCAAGATAATGGACGTTGGTCCGTAAATCGAAATATAAGCGAATATGACGATAGGTAGAAATGGATTATTCTGGGTGCGGGGATAGGTCGAAATTCAGGATACGAATTCAGGAGGGATTTGGAGCTGCAGTCCAGAGCCGTGATCATGCTTCCGCATAACACCAGCATTTGAACTTCATCAATTACATTGCAAATAGAGTTTGTAATCCAACAAATATCTTTCTGGAAAAAAGCTCTCTAAGTGGAGGTCAATTTACAAAACTCAATATAAGTAAAAAGGTATTGAAAATTAAGTTCATGTCAATTTAAATATCAATCAAATACTAGCTATCCTACGAATATTGGAAATGGCATTCACACTACTATTTGAAGAACTTTTCTGAAATAAAAACATTGAATAGAATTTGAAATAT
This sequence comes from Prostheceraeus crozeri, assembly GCA_907163375.1. Classification (NCBI taxonomy): domain Eukaryota; kingdom Metazoa; phylum Platyhelminthes; order Polycladida; family Euryleptidae; genus Prostheceraeus; species Prostheceraeus crozeri. The sequence continues at coordinate 50,080 of CAJQUW010010004.1, forward strand.
ATTTTATATTGGCTTCAATTACGTATCTACGATATATTGAGCGATTCCACAGCAGTGCTAAAAAAATGCTGTAACTTGGATTTATCGCCACGCACATTAGCCTGACATTTCACATACCGGTGCCATGATATTCTTTTTCCACGAATCTAAATTGCTGATCGAAGAAAGGATGCCAGAAAAACCGTTAATAATTACCTTCCCCCTCGGAAAAATGAGACAAAAAAGAAAGAAGAGAGAGTCTGCTTTTATCAAGACTATGAACACTGGATCGTTGGATGAGTGAAACGAATTCTTAAGTGCCCGATCTCCGCCCCTTACATCTTTCCTTTGAGGAATAAAGAATCTACGCATTAAGTAGTAACTTGAGCAGTATGTTTTCGGCGAAAATATATACCCAGTTAATGAATGTACGCGCCAAAATGATCCTCCTATCCTTACACAAAGGGGTTATTCGTCCACTCTTGTCTCTCTACATTTTATTTTGGTTGCCTTATCATGAAATACATAATGTATGACCATCTACACAACTGACTCTCTCCAGCAAAGTTTTCTTAAACATAATCGGGCATGTGCATACTTCCTTCTATTTAAAAACTTACGATGTTGATCTCCGTGGCACTGTGTTTGCGTGCTTCGCCTAGCGATCTTGAAGTCTACAGGTCGGGCCCCGAAAGTGTCATTGGATGACGGCAGGAATGGCCTACGGACGAAAAGCATCGCAACGTTCCACCTTAAGTCCGACCGTCAGCACCGTTCAAGACGCTAAAACTTCGATGCCAACATAACTCAATTATTCATGAACACAAAACGAGCACAGGACCAAACACACGCTCACTGGAGCCACACACGGAAATTTTCCTTAGTTTCTGTAATGACATCCGTAAATGCCAATAACAGAATCTGTACTTCAACAATCTAGAGATGACGACAGCTTAACTACTTAATGACAAACTTGTCTCCACGCTATCTGACCGGATAACTCACCTGGAAGAGCGTGTAACCGGTGTAGAGTTCGAAAAGGATGCAGCCGATGGACCAAATGTCGCACGCCTGGTACCATCCGAGCTCGAGAATGACTTCCGGGGCGCGGTAATGTCGCGTGGAGATGACTGTGGAGTGATGCTCGTGGTCGAACGTCGCAGAACCGAAGTCAATCAACCGGATGTCAGTCTGCTTCACGTAACGCTCTTCTCGCTTCTGAAACAGCGACCGCAAGACTATAAAACAATGTCATTCACATCGTCATTAAAATTAAGCATTTGAATTCAAAATTTCGTAGAATTGGACGAGCGCTTATTCTCGGGTTAAACCATGTGCGATTATGTGCTGGTTGAGAAGAGTCAGCGCCCAGTGCAAAATTGCTAAGACCAAAGCCTGGCGATTGAAGTCAATCCATAAATTCAGCTCAAATAGCTCCACTTGTCAGATTGAAAGCCGAGTTGAAAACGCATTGATGGAAGATAAACCCACTGAGGCCACCACCGATCAGAAAAGTTCATCTCTTCCGCGACTCTTATCAGATATTTGTAATCGCCCATACACTTAATCAACAACGTGTGATCGATCAAACTGATATAAATCTGACTGGCCAATTAATCTAATGAAAAATTGATTTAGAAAAGATGAGGCATTTAGTCAACGTCAAAATTAAGGACATCATTCCACTCTGATTTTATCATCTGTATAATTGAAACTGAAAAAGCTGAATCTATTTGCGGCGAGCCAACGTTTCCAGACAATCATCTTAACAATATTTACTGACACTGATGACGCCGCAAAATGTTTATCGTCAGCGTTGATAGCTCCTACCATGGTTCCTACATCACTTTCGCATAAATTGTGCTACATCAAATCAGTGGGAATGCAATCCATATTCCTTGACGTGTAACTTGCAAAAAATAGCCTAATAGTCTAAATCTTAAAATTGCGCACGTTTTACAAATATGCTGTATCACATAGTTATACTGTCATATCTGTTGAATTTTATTCCAGTTGTCATAAAAACGCAACCGTTTTTACCAGTTTTAGAATTGAGGCAAAAGCCGGCTTTTGCCACTCTGGGAAAAACCATACAACCCTGATTCATAATTAACGGACTTTTAATATTCACCTATAGGCTACATGCAGGCCTGGAGGAGGGCCCGTGCCTGGAACATCTGGTACCGGGCCGATATTTATTATGTCTGGAATTGAAAATATATTCCTCATTTTATCATTTGAATTCCATGATTCAATTCATTTGATGACTTATCAACATGATTATTAAGTATTAAGATGAAATAAACACCAGCCATCCCTAGGAAAAACACCTGATTCATAATGAACCGACATTTAACATGCGCCTATACGTCACATGAACAAGACTTTTCTGATGTGTTGTAATGCATGACTCAAAAGTTCTCGCAATTCTTCATCCTCAAGGCATTCCGTACAATTTATCACCTAACTAATTTGTGAAAATCAAGTCGTCACTGACACTAATATTTTCTAACAAGAACACCGAGATGCCTTCTTCGGTTATTGGGGTTGCTCGAATAATTAATCCATCCTCATGTCTAACCTATGGAATCGTTTCAGTTAAAGTCGCTGACAAACATGACCAAAAGGAAAAACATTCTCTTCATGCAAAAGGTAAGCTGAGTAGAAATGCTTCCTAAATATGATAGCTGATACACCAGAAAGCTTAAAATGTCGACAAAAATGCCTTTACCTACCAATCCTCCCATTTGCTCATTTTCAAGTACGTTCATTACCTTTTTGGGATTGTGGACGACGAAATAATCGGAGTTGACGAAGAGAATATTTTCAGGTTTGAGGTCAGTATGAGTTAGCTTCAGTTTGTGAAGGACTGGAAACAAGGAAAACATGACATGAGGCAATTAACATCGGTCCTATGCTATTCAACTTACACTCTACTGCGTAGATGAGCTGATAAGCGATATGTCGCACGTGTTCCATGGGATAGGCCACGTAATTGTTTTCTTTCTGCAATGAAAACATTAGGGAATAATACAGATGAGATACCGAACTCAAATATTTGTTCTACTGACCAGGAAGTCGAAGACGGAAAGGCCGAGCATCTCAAAAGCGATGCACATGTGACCGTGGTAGTCGAAGTGGTCGAGCATTGGCACACACAGACGCCCTCCCACTGGATCTTTGTCCCGGAGCGTGTTTAGCACGTTGATCTCCAGGCGGGCGGATTCCCAGTACTTGACAACGTTTTTGATGATTTTCAGCGCCAGACGACGATTGTTTCTGAAAGAAAAAAACATCTTAAGTTGAAAGTGAAACAACGTGCAATGGTATGCAAGCTCAGTCTGTACGAGATGCTGAAAATCATGGCTTCAAGACAAGGCTCATCAAAAATCAAGTCTATCATTATCATTGAGCGCAATTGCTTGATGCTCGTTACATTACATCATTACAATTCATCGATTGGTTGGCCCCCAGTTCAACTTCTCAAAATCCATCTAAACTCATCACTGCCACACCGAAGGTAGGAAGTCATACTAGTAAGCTAGGAGTGAAGCAGCCTTCGCACACTTGCAACTCTCGACAGGTTGTGGTTAGTAACCTCACCTGGTAAGAGCGGTGGTTCCTCCCAAGCCGGACAGACTCGAACCCTGAACCTTCTGCACCTCAGCACCGAAGCGCGGCCCGTAAACAACTGAGCTATACTTCTACCTAGATATTTCAGACGAGCAGAGGTAAGATATAATTACACAACAATTACGAATATCATTATTGGTAAATCAATCCAAAATTTTGCGAAACAAGCAACTAGAGTCATAAATTGACTTCTATTTTACAGAATTAAAAAGGAACAGCATTACACGAACATTCCTGGCGTTGCTTGCATTAGATTTATTCTACCAGCAGCAGGCACTTAAAGAATTCTAGAGCAAATGGTACTTGATGCAGCATTTAGCATCATTATCTCACAAAATACAGATGATTTTGTGATTTCAATGCATGGATCCGCTGTAATGCACTGACATTGTCACGCAGCTGTACAGTTCCAAGTAAGGAGAGTGATAGTTTCACAAGCTGAGTTGTATAATAAGAGAGTAAAAGTAAAAGCAATGAAAAAGAAATATATCTATTTAGGAAAATGTTTGAAAGTATGTTTAGGCTTGATATTCTGATATTCATTCAAAATGTGCTGCACACCACTCAAAGATGCTTTCTTCAAACGTGCTTTCTTCTTCATTGTAGAATTTCTAAGAAGGAAACCAGTTTCAACCTTTGCTGAGGTCTTGTTCATCCCACTTGAGCAAGGTGAGAACTGATAGTCTCGGTTAAACAAAAATTATCAACAAATCCAATTAACTGCAAAGGTTGCACTGTATATTACAACATGAATAATTAAAATAGCAAAATTTAAGTAAAGGCCTATCATTTATTCAATGAAACATCAAAATGCTGCTTAGAGATATGTATCACATTTCAAAATAAGCTTGCCATTGAGCAGAGCATTAAGATTAACATCCATGGGTCTCGTAAACTTCAATAAAGCTACAGATTAGGAATCTGATGAGTTCGCAAGTCCAGATGAAAACGAGTCCAGTCTCGGGCCTGAAAATCTCGGTTAGCAACCGGGCCCTCTGAGCTCTGGGATATCTGAATAGTAGTTTCATTCCTTGAAGTACATGCTTCGTATTAGACGATAAATACTGAGCATCAAAGCGTTATAATGACACAATAATCTAAATATTGCTAGCTCTGTGGTTACCGTTCTGATAGATCGCTAATGATAGAAGCATTTATCATCATAATTAATATATCTAAGAGCAAGCTGTCATCACTGCCATTATGATAAATCCCACAACACAGTGATATATCACTGTCGATGTAGACATCATTATCTTCTATGTAGAAAATGACAGACTATTAAGATGACGTGATAGAACAAGATGCAATTCAGTTTGCTACCAAGTGATCGATGACACGCATTCAAGAAAACAATAATACATCGTTATACACCGAGATGACAAATACTTCGAAGTAGTATCCACAATTTGAAATTATCAAAAACATTACAATTGAAGCAAAGTCAGAGTTTGAGGGAAGAGTGGGAGACTAACAACATGTCCTTCAGTATGAGATGGAAGACACAGAAGTAGAAAAGAAACATTGAGGCGATAAAGAAGAGCAACATAAAAATTAAAAAATATAGAAAAAGGTATGAAAATAATAATAGAATACTTAAACAGGTTAATAACAGGGCAACGAAGATTAAAATTGGTTAAAGGGGAATTGAAGCAGTTTAGCTAGATGAGTTGAATAATTTGGATTGCATCTAATAAGTGCACGCTGCACGCACTCTGGAAGTTAGCCCGGTAGAAAAGTGAAACGGCAAATATGGATAAAATAGATACAATAGCTGCTTGAAAATATTCGTTTGGATCGGCGGTGTGAATGAATCTCCTTCATCTCGCCCTGTCTTTTGCATTTTCCCATTGAATATCAATCGTCACATATCTTTGAGACAGTCTCATCCTTTCCTTATCATCACTTCTTTTTTCTTCCGATATGTTGAATGACCGTCCGATACAATCTTCCCCTACGATGTACACATAACCTACTCTCTGCCTCTCAGCTTCTAATAAGGCTTCCAAACTCCAGCTTCTTCCTCACTTTATCCTTCGATGTTCGGGCAACTGCTTCCATTCCACAGTGTTGTTCAGCACGTCCGCCACTTTCTTCTTCCAACCAAGCCAGAGCGCCCTTACTCTCCAATCCATTTCCTTTTCCGAGCTACCATCTTTCTGTACCGTGAATCCAAAGATCATGAACGCCTTCTGGTCGCCACTAGGGACTTGCTCGCTAGTTTGCCACTTTCGTTGCTACCTCTGCCAATACGCGCGTACTTCGTATTTGTAATGCTTAGCCTGATGTCCATATACCCTATAATGGCTTCACCATGTACATTCCTCGTGAGAGAACTATTGACCTAACAAAAAGCTCTATTTGATTGAAGTTTCATTTGCCGAAAAACTTCACTGACATCATCAATTTATCCAGTGGTTCCCAACCGGGGTCACAAGACAATTTTATTATCAAAAATTAATGATTACTGCAGAATATTAGAACAAAAATGTACTAAAAAGCTTCTCGATGATTTATCCACTTTACTTCCATCTTTACTGCAAAGATCAGGTAAAGATCTTCCACGGCAAATATCAAGCAAAGTAGTAGCGACGCGCTGTGGCTTGCCCGAACTTCCAGTTCGTCTACGCCGGGTTGGCCATGTGAAAAAGGCCACGGATGACATCGTCAGTGAAGTGCACCACTTGTCGATCAATGGTCGCCGACCAACAGGAAGACCTAAGAAGACTTTGCAAGTCTGCATCCAACAGAACTCCAGGTCCTGGAGTCTCTAGAGGTATCGGAGGAAATTGGTCTAGATCATTCGAAATTGAAACGGGGTCATCGCAACTTCGTCCAGCCCCGGAACCGGGAAGAAGAGATGTAAAACGAGGAAGTATGAAGTAAAAAGTTTGCTTCGTCGTTCTTTATTGACGATTACACTACATGTACTTCATGGGAGGAATATCTAGTGTCCCACGTTTGATGCGGAATCGAAAATCAGAAAACGAAAGTCCCAGTCAGCGCTGATACCACAGCTGAAATTTCCTTCAACCTATGCCTTCTTGATAGCCATTTTTCAAAGCTGTTTCCCATAAATCTTTGAAGCGAAGTCGCAATGACGTTCAACCGGACTTGAGACTTGGAGAATTTCAACTTGCTCACTGATTTCACCCCCGCTTTGAAAAGAAAAAGTGTTTAAGATCAAAAGTTGCTTAAGCTATTTAAATGAGATTCAAATCATCAAATTCATTATCAACATAAAATTCACCATGACGCACATTTGAAGGTGACAAGTCAATAAAATAATAAACTTCTGATAGCTAAATTTATATCCGACCTAATCCTATCTTCATCTCTCCTTAAATTACTTCAACCACAGCCTTTGAATTGGGATTCAGAAAGGGAAGTTTAAAAATATAATATAAAATAATTAATTAATTGATTACCGTTGGGATTTCACTGCCTCTCAGTTTCATCAGTTCTTCTGATTTTGTATTCCTTCGTTGTCCTGAGTTTAAACTAGAAAAAACTTTGCTCAACTACTAGTGTCAAAGTACAAAACAAAATTATCAGTTACTCATAATCAATCAGCGACGAAGCCAGTTTTTTAGTTTCCTTATAAAGAAAGCAAATTAAAAAGTAACAGCATAGTCAATGATGTCATGTAATAATGAGTGATGCTTTTAGCTTGGATTTCAATTAAAGAAGGCAACTATATTGCAATGCTAACTTCTATTACGCGTAGCTAGCTTTAGATGCTTCACCCATATGTCTCACCTACTCTATTATTAACAACCTGCATCGCATGCATTCTATCAGGCTTTCGACTTAAACAGCAACTTGAAGTTTGAATTAACAATTTTCAAGGAATTCTGAATGTTTTGATTTTATTATGAAACTAAGGCAAGGAAAAGTAAACCTAAACCTTCTGAATGACACAAATCTTGAAATTATTATAACTGTAGCAAAACTCGAAGATTATCAGAAACTCAATGTCCAAAAAACCAAAATAGCAACTTATTCCAAAAAAACAGAAATAGCAACTACGCAACTATCTAAAAAAAGCTCAAAGTAGAACGTGTTCTCTATCTAAATTTTTGGCAACAAAAACTAAATTTGTCACCGAAAAGATTGTCTTTAACATAACGTGCAAGGTCTGAAACAACTAGTACATCGGCAGCACCATCGGACCTCTACACCAACGCATCAAAAAACAATAGCTCCTCTAAACCACCAGTCTCAGGACTCGAAGTTGGGCTGAAAGAAAATCCCGGAAAATTTCCAGCAAGAAGGACTTTCTCAATGTCTATTCAAGTGCCTTTCAAGTGAGCTTTTAAAGATCGCTAGGCCAAGCTCTCAACTACTGTGCCACGGAGACCACCAGTCATATATTCAAAAAATATGTCGATTTCAATCTCATGTGCTCCTTGCCAATACTATCAACGTTAACTATCAGTTAGCAGGTAAGCTGACAGCATTTGCATTACAATATCGCTTTGTTTCATTATCGCAACATACCATTCATTAGGCTTGTGTTACATGGACTGTGTTACAGGCAGTGTTGGGCATCGTTAAAAAGAAAGTTAGTTCCGCTAACAATAATCCGTTAATTTGGGAGTAAAGAAACGGAAGTTAAAGTTAAAACGTTAATTCGTTAAATTTTATGTCATCTTTAAAATCGCATTTTAGTTAACATTGTGTCTTCACAGATAAATTTCCTGCTATTTCTAGTTTCTTTATTTTTCTTCGGCTAGGGACCCATACACCTCTTGTGAATGGGTGTATGCAAAAAAGCCTACATTTCTGCTATCCATGCAGCTTTTCTAGAAAAAGACTTAAATCCCTTTTAAACATCTGTATTAAAAATCTGTAAAATCTGTAGAAAACAAATGAACTGTAGTTACACAGAATGAATAACGCAAAAGGACAGTTGCATGCGATTTGCGAGTTTGGTAAACAAAAGTTAATTAAAGAAAAACAGATTGTGTTAACTTGGTTAAATATTGAAAAATCAATCAGGATCAAACACTTTAATAGGATTAATGATATCTGCACTTATTCCTGTGCACTTCAGGGCACGAGTCAAATGCACTTATTCCCGCGCATGAATAGCAAGCATTTCGGAGCATGCGCGTAGACGAAATGAGACCACATTGGGGAACAGAATCGATTCTTGTGACCTTGTATGACTGCGCTCCTGACACTGTTTGCCTCATTGTGTGAAGAGAATAGCTTCACGCAAATACCGATGCGAATTGCGAATTCTGTATGATGCCGCGCGTTGTTGTCAGAGTGCACGATGAACGAAGGTGAAGCAAGTTAACTCAGCCCTCGAAAGTCTGCATGTATAGTTGACTTGACATCATGAGCTGAGCTCTCAGCCGCATATTTATTAAAAAAGTTAGCGACTTAACGGACTTCCATGAGAGTAACGGAAGTTAAACTAATCGTTAACTTTTTTTAGAAAGTTAAAAAGTTTTAAAAAAAGTTAACTTCCGTTAATTAACGGATTAACGGAAGTGAACGGATTGTGCCCAACTATGATTACAGGTCTTTTCTGATCTTTAATTTATGTACAATAAGCTCACTGTAATAAGTAATAACTGCATTAAGTAATAACTCACTGCAATCACTGACTGATGGCTTGAAGCCATTACTCACCCATACTGGGGAACTGGACGGTGCTGACATGGTCAGACTGGAGTGTTGTGGCACTTTCAGTCCGGGTGCCTTTTCTGAAGACTTCCAATGACACTCGGGGTTCGACCTCAGGACCGACAGATCGCTACGCCTAACACTTAACGGCAGTGCCACAGTGACAACTAACTTAGTGCACTCAGCATAGTTCGTGGTCGTTTATTACTTCATTAACTAACACACGAATGATCATAGTATTTGAAATATTAACAAAAAAGGTTACTGTCAGCTGATTGTTGAACCGTCTTCCTCGGTCAGTGACTTCATGATGCATTGTCTCGAATTTTAAAGAGTCATTAATAAATGTTGCTTCTTTTCAATTGTACATAGACCTGGAAGCCAACCTTGTCATCATAGCTGTTTTAAATATATTCACATTCGATTAGTTGGTTGACAAAATAGCTTCTAAGCCTCCTTGCTTCTAGTAGTTGCAGTACGCATAAATAAACAAAACCATGCGTAATAGTAAACGACTATCAGAATTCAAATTTGTAGCATCAGTGCAATATCACTTTTTGACAAGAGAAAAGGAAGTTCAAGATGGCAACGGGGTTGGTCTTACTTTTAATGCATGTTTGTATGAATCTCGTCACCCTACCAGAACATGATGAAAATCCTGGAATGCCCGGAAAACTCTGAGCCCTCACCAGTCTACAAGAACGCAATACATGTGATCCAGTAATACTAACTTCTCCTATCAATCATACATCATTATCATTGACTCCGACACAATTCTCAGATTGCGCAAGACCACGCTTATTCATTATCTAGAATATAATAGAAAAGTTTTCATTCAATCAAATGAAAATCAACAGGTACAATTATTTCAACATTGACGCAAATAGAAGTTGAAATCTGAGTTCGAAAATAAATTGTGAATAGAACATTTGTGAGATATTTTACTTGTAACATCCATAATTCTTCTAATTCGCACTCTTTTGTTACTCGACCTCCAGACCAACACATCGCTAGGCCAAGCTCTAAACTGCATTGCCACGGAGAAGATGAAAAAACGTCTGTCGCCTTTTCCAGAGCTGCGTGGGTCTCAATGAAACTAACTATCAACTTAAATTACTCTTACACTACATTGGAACACTACATGGACTTCGAATCAAGCTACAGAATGGTCCAGGCAGGCCTCTATTCTAGAAATTTCATCAGAATGTGAATGAAATTACAATTGCTGTGATGTTTCTTACTAATTCGATTTTCTGTGAGGGTGGCACAGTGGGATCCTGCCTTAATCTCTGCTAGTTGTAGCAAGAATCGGTATGACATCCACCTTGAAGGAATTTGCAGCCGTATGGTTCACGATGGAAGAGATAATATTAACGCACTTGTTTACTAGTTACTAGTAGGCACTTGCACCCTAGACTGCATGCCACTTAACGCACCTTGCATCGAGGAATGAAGCGACCGCTGAGGATGATGACTTTCATTTTAATTATGTTGCCGGACAGCATAGGAAGGCGAGAATCCTCAACTTTCTTTTACACAGCCTATCAAGAAAGGTGAGCATCTCCGTATATGGTGCGAATATCAGTTACTCACTCATCCCTTTATGTTTCCTGTGTTCCAATGGGTTTGAGGTGGTGGTGGCATCGACCCACCCCAACCCTACTACTGGGACGGGTATAGGAAGATGTCAGGTGTCGGTCGGGCCAATCGCCGGCTCTCAGCGGTGGATGAGCTCCGCACATCAAACGCGGCAGTCATGTGTGTATAAGAGGGGAGGGCGCTTTTTATTTCAAGAGGGGGCAAAGAGAAAAATGGACTGAGGGGTTTATGGTGTGTAGATATTCTTTCAAGAAGAGAGATTTGTTGGCACGGAGTTGTGTGCGAATGCCCTGTGTGTGAGTCTGTCGAGTATTTATTCTGACTTGTGTATGTGTGTGGGGGGGCGGTTAATGACTTTGTTGCTGTGTCAGTGTGCTAAGCATGTGCCGACGTGGTGAGTACGCGGTTGTTTGAGCAGTTGTTTTGCTGTCACGCGCTTTGCGTAGCTGCTTTGCGGGTAGTGTGAGTTGTTCAGCAATTGGGAGGACACGTGCTTCGTCAGGTAGGTGTCACGTTTACTGATCCACTCTCTCATCTCTCCTTATAACGTAGCGAAACGAACGCAGTCTTTGCCTTCTCGTGATGTTCATGTTCTCAAGACCAACTGCTCCTCTGATACTGTCATTCGATTTCTGATCCTTTGGTCTGACACCACAAATCCATCGTAGCATCTACATCATCACGTTTGCGCATCTTCCTATGGTATGAAAGCAGTGACCATGACTCGCACCAACAGAGCATGGCTTGTCGCACTCAGGCTTCATAGACACGCCCATTCAGGTACGAAAGATGGTCCTTTCGACGTCAATATAGACGTCATCAGCAGTTCATACCCCAATTTTTTTTCTTACCAATTGACTAATTATTACAAAAATGACAAACATGCTTTATGCATTTTCTGATTTTTTCATATCTTAACTCATCTCTGCCCACCGAAGGCATGAGACCATACTAGCAACCTAGGGGTGGGGCAGCCTACCTGCACTCGCAACTCTCACCAAGTTAGGGTTAGTGACCTCTAGTGAAAGCGGTGGTACCTCCCGAGGCGGACAGACTCGAACCCTGGACCTTCTGCACTTCCGCACTGAAGCACGGCTCTTAACCAACTGACCTATCTTGCCAATTGAACGATTTCTTCACAGTGGGCATAAAATTAAGCTTAGCGGCATTGGTCGGGTCTGGGGCTAATAATTTGAAATTGACACGAGCTTCGTGCACAAGCTCCTGATATGACAGATCCTTCGAGATATAAATTGGGCAAACTTCGTGCCAACATACATGTCAAGCTTCGTGAACTCTTTCAATACTCTTCAAACTTCTTCCCTCGTGCTAATACTTCAAAGTTATCAATCCCATCCTCTGACAATGACTGTCGTTTCAAGTTCGTCACGATCGGCGAAATTCATCACTGGGACTCGCTGACAGACATTGAAATGAATGTTGATTCTCACTTTCACGGTTGAAGCGCAGTGTCATCATATTTCCGACCTGGGGACATCCATTGAAACTGCATCATATTCCGAACCTCAAATGCTCTTTTAGTGCACACCCAAATTATCAGGATAGTGAATCTGTCCTCCATAATTCAAACAAACGACAGTGATGACACTATGACAAACACAAAATAATCCTTAATTCATATTGGAGGTACTTATTCGAAATGTTTACTTATAATCTCTCATAAATCCTGTCTAAGAGCCGATATTCGGTGGCTCAGTTGTTAATGACATGAAATAACGATCAGGAGATTAACGGTTCTACTCCAACAACAAACAACTCGCAAAAATCGAAGATACAACACATCCTCCTGTATTGTCTATCCTCAACGAACGAATTCGAATGTCGAGCAAGACAGAATAGTCCAAGTCTTATTAAATAATGACGATATTTTGTTTTGCAAGTGCAATTGATTCAACGGGGGTAATATTAATTTGTTATTTCCATAGGCTAGTAGATATAATTGGTCTGATTACGGAAAGATTTTCTTTTCATCTTAATTGGCTTATCATTGATGATTAAGTACATAGAGATGGATATCTTTGAACAACTCTGGCATCAATCACATTCTAAGTTAATCTATCTTTCAGATGAAATATTCTAAAAATAATGCGTTTATTTTCCAAATATTGAAAATCGTGAGGCAATTGACAAAGTGTAAAACATTTCAAATAAATCACATAAAAGAAAAAGGTAGCAGGTTCAAGTAACATGACATCGGACAGCATAACGGTGTATGTTGGGAACCACTATCTGAAGCAGGCAATTTTAAGTCGAATCATTGCTGGGATGAAACTGTTCTGTCTCAGAATCGATAGGACAATGTCGAGAAAAATCACAATCAATGATTCTCAATTCAATTTGCTGCGTACTTTACATGTAGATGTCGTGACCAAATGATTTCGAAGCCCTACGGAAACTCTTGGCAAAAGGTAATCGAAACTAAAGACTGAAATTAGCAAGCAAATATAAACAAGCACAAAAATCGGATCAAGAAAATTACAGAGCAACCAAATTTGCCAGTTTAAATTTGTCACAGGGCAAGCGATTCTTCATAGAATCGTTTTATTTGTCTAATACGGCACTCGGCGCCTTGTGTCTTCTTCCGTTAAGTTCCATTCTTCTTTCCGCCTTTCAGGTGAAATGACATCTTTCGTCTTTCCTCTAATGGAGTTCTGTCTCCATAGGATGGTTATATAAATAATAGGATCCTGCTACAACCAAGTGCGCTCCACCCATCGCTTTAGTAGGTTGATGTCATATATAGTGTCAATATAGTGAATTGTAACTAGAAGCTAAACATTGTTCCATTTTTGCATTCTTGAGCAAAAAGAACAATAAAGATAACTTTCACATAATCTCTAACAACAAGTTTATAACAAACCAGGGCCATATCCAGAACTGCTGAATAGGGAGGAAGATGTCATGACAATTGGATAATTGAATAGGATTTTCAATAAGTTGTGTCGTCGCCCGTGTATAGAAGGAAAATGCACTTCCTCAAATCTAAAATCCAAATAAACCGCACAATTTTCGATGGATTTATATGTTTGACATTTCTCACATTTATGTCTAAGTAGTCAATAATCTTGATGATAAAAGGCTTAAATGGTCTATTCCATCTAAACTTGATCAATTTGTTGTATCAATTATGTCAATTTATTATGACATTATGGTGGCTAGTAAACAACTAATTGACAACTTGAGAATTAAATAGGTTAATCAGATGAATCAACTGCTTGACGAACCAAGTTGACCGAGGCGATATGCTTGAGGGCTCCTAAAGCTACAATTTCTGCAAATTGCTGTTGCAATTATTCGACATAGAAGAAACCGAAAGATTGAAATTCACTTAAAATTTCCAATAATTCCATTTTTCTAAAACCACACATTCTAACGGGATGTAGATGCCTCCGCGACCTGGATACCGTTCTGTTCTTATGAATATTATGAAAAGAAATGGTAATAAAAGGCAACATCTTCTTTCTTATTTTGTTGTTGTTTTAGCTGTATGTACACAAGTTACACATTATACATAATATTATTTATCTCATATACATTCAATAGCTGCATAAAACATCTGCTATTGAAATCAAAAATTCAGCAGTTAGACATATCATTGAAACTAACTATCAGCTTGTTTTGCTGTGCTTCTGATATACAAACTGTGTACAAAAGCGTCCTTTAAAAATCACTTTGATCCACCGTGAAGTGCGTAACAGCTGAATCTGGTGCATAAATTCGGTGTATTAAATTGCAGATGGAATTAGAATACCGGAAAGTCAATTTTATCCGCTCTACCTCCACCCACACCAAGTCACCCTGAGGACGTCATAATCGGTCAGCTGATTGGTCGGGATCATCCACATTCCTTTACCTCATTCCCTCTGACGTTTCCTTATCGTGCCTCCAGTGTTTGTCCAACATGTCAGCGATGGACGTGCGTATTCTATGAACTTTCTATCATATCATAGTGTGGGAGAATTCAAGTGTACGATCATCAAAGTACGAATGTCAGAATAACACCTACTATCTGAATTACAACAAGTTCAATATGATGTTCTGTGTATCTTCTTGACACATCTTTCCGAGCATATCATTCCCTATTGAGCATTTTGTCAGCAACAATATGTGGGACAATATGCTTGTCTGGGTTTGAGAATTCAGATTTGGGGTCGAGACGTGTACCTGCTGATGACTGACTGCCTACAGCGCCATGTTTTATATTCCATGATCCAGCGTTTCCCAATAGCATGATCGCGACCTAAAAGTGGGTCACCAGTAATTTAATGTTGGTTCGCTGATGAATTAGAAATCAGAATCTCGAACTTTCACTTTTCACTACTAGTATGGTTAGAGATGCAACTGTGTTAAGTGTGTTGGCATTGTAGTGCCAGTTGGAACTAGAACAGTAGGAATAAGTGTTAGGACTGCTGTTTTGTAATGTAGCCTCAAGATTTCCTTTTTTACCAATTACTGGACCGAAACTGATGGACCGAGACTGGATGAAACCGATGCCAAGAGAAAGCTGTATTATGAGCTCTTTCAAGAATTGGCTATTCCTATGGTTACAACAGCATTGCATTTTTTTAACCACGGATTGGAGAACGCTATAAGTCATCATTAGGACTACTTGAATCAATTATTCAAATTCTATTGTAAATGAGTACTAGGGATGATTTTCATCATCGTATGAGAATTCTTCTCCGCTTGAATTTTCCTGGGACGTCGTAAATGTGAACTTCTGGCTTTACGAGCACATTCAAGACCATTCAGATCGATTTAACAGATACTGGCGAGTGAAAGTGAGAAAGGCAGATGTGTGTCAACATAATTAGTAATCGTATTCACTCCTGCTCCTTGAACCTATCTATCAAGTTCCCACTATCTAGATATCACTCTTGTGTGATACAATGCAGGGTTGGAACATACCGACAACTGATTACAGCAACAGCGGTCGCAGCTGCCAGTAACTCTCCGACTGGTTGCTTTAGGAGACGACATGTATATTCAAAATATTTGAATGAATTTACAAAAAACACAAAAATCCGATGATTAACTACAAAGAAATATACTTGAAAATCAAAACTTCAATCATGGGAGGGTGCTGCGGAAGCAGTAGGAATTGCTGTAGATGATAGCCATGCACACGCTAAACTATAACCAAATTCATTCTCTATTTTAATGAACAAATCAGGGTGTCCACCCTATCTGAGAAAAAAAATTCACGTACAATTCACGTACATGACAAGAAATTCACGTACCACTATTTCAGGCCTACTTGCCCGGCAAGCGACAGTTGGTTGAGTCAAAATCATTCAAAAACACTACCCGCAGCAACTTTACAGTAGAAAGACAGTTCTTCAGAACTATCTTGTATACACACTGCACACATAATAATATAAGCGCATTCGATGCTGTTTTGAAGCCATCATTTCACAAATAAATGGTTTTTTGGTCATTCAGTAATCTCTAAATACAACATAATTTACGGCTATGAAAATCAAGGGTAATAATAATAATAGGGTTTGTGTTTTTAGATTTCTAGAAGCAGATTAAAACTAAGACTATTAGTGTGCACATTCAAGATAACTTGTTATTTCTTTTAAAAACATCAGGATAGAAACAAGTCCACCATAGCAAAAAAAACTAATCAATCTAAAAGTCTTCCAATAGTCGGCGCTTCCGTTGTGCACATAAGTATGAGATTTCCGCTTCCTTCTCCTCCTCCCTTGCCTCATTCAATTCAATAGCTTTCCTTTTTCGAGCTGCTTCCTCTTGCTGCTTTTCTGCGACATCCTTCTATTTCGCTTCTAATGCAGCTTTGTAGCGTATGTTGCGAATGCTCAACCGACCCAATTGTTTGCTGGCCTTGGCCAAGCATTGACAATTTTGCGTAGCCACATATGCATGTACATCTATATATGGGCCTTATAGAGACAAAAAGCCCTAGTATATGACTGCACAATACACATGTATACATCTATTACAAAAAGCATGAAATAATTCAGGACACAAAGATGTCAAGACGCTGCTTAGCAGAATTTCACAAATTTTCATTGTCTGAACCCAGACCCGTTGTTAGTAGCGGCTATATCATATGAACATATCTACATGTTTATGACTTTCTTTCTTGCAACATACTTTTTTGTAGAACCAAGTCGGAGTTGGTGCAACAACGGAAGAAAAAAAATTAGCACATGTAACAAGAATCAGTGGATATCAAGTAGGAGTAAATAGCAGTAAATACCACCATCTGCGCAACTGAGCTGAAATTCACGTACAATTCACGTACATTTTCATAATTTTCAAAATTCACGTACAATTCACGTGCATACGTGAATTTCACGTACAGTGGACAACCTGACAAATATCACGAAATTTCATGAATTCATAGCGATCAGTGCAATGTTGCGTCCTAGTTCTACGGATAGTTAAAATCTATACGTAGATTTTTCATCTTATGTTTGAAGAAGCGCTCAGAATCTGCCATTTATTAATGCTATACATCCAGGAAATACAGAAATATATTTAGACGATATTCTATAGGTTATTGGAGTCACAGTCCGGGGACGAGAACGAGTTTCTGCACAGAACGAGGCGGCAAATGAGACTTTTAGAGAATGATGCACAACCTCTGCCTACAGCAAATCTGTACGTCTGCCGAGTTCTACCTGCTTCCTCTTCTTGTCAGACAGGATCAAAGAAAAACACATGTTGATCTAATAGGACGCAGGTGAAGATTTTGGTTAAAATGAAATTTTTAGTGTTTTCTCATAATGACTGAAAAGTAATGTTTTGTTATTTCTATTGATTTTGTAAAGAAAAACTTTGATATCATTTGTTGTTGTTTATAGGTTGAAATTATTGAAATAATGTCATTTTCAGTTTTTCTACGCACAAAAATTAGTGTAATTTGTCAATATGCATTTCGCCGATCTGGTCTTGTCAATTGTAATATAAAGAAATCCTAAGTCAAAAATGTTTTGGAAATCAAATGCTACATCATTTGAAATCTTTACACTGAATTACAAATTATCACTGTCATTATTGATATCTGACAAATATGCCCATATACCACAGTTCATTATCCAGAAAAACAAAGGAGATATAGGATGATAATGAAATGCAAACTATGAACTATGGAACTGTGATTATCAATGAACTGTAATAAATGTGCATATTTGTTAGATATCAATAATGACAGTGATAATTTGTAATTCAGTGTAAAGATTTCAAATGATGTAGCATTTGATTTCCAAAACATTTTTGACTTAGGATTTCTTTATATTACAATTGACAAGACCAGATCGGCGAAATGCATATTGACAAATTATATTAATTTTTGTGCGTTGAAAAACTGAAAAATAACATTATTTCAATAATTTCAACTTGCAAACAACAACAAATGAACTGAAAAGTACTAAGTCTAGAATGTTCATGTCTATGAAGCTAAACACATCCAGATTTGGCAAGCCTCCTTAAGTCGGCAAACATAAGAAATTTTAGCAATTTAATCGACATTCAACCACATTCTCGCATACATCGACGATCAGAGACATAATAATATAACATGCACATGATAGGAAATTACTTGAAGACAGTCCATGCCAAAAATTATGGCTCTTGACTTGGTACTTTTCACTTAACAAGAGGAAATATAGAAAATTTCATTTTAACCAAAACTTTATTCAACTTCACATTGGGCTAACATGTGTTTTTTCATCTGTCTGATAAGAAGAGGAACCAGGTAGAACTCGGCAGACGTGCAGATTCATAGTAGGCATAGTGTGTAGATCATTCTATTAAAGTCTCATTTTGCAGCCTGGTTCTCTGCAGAACCTTGTGCTGACTGCCGGACCACCATATCGTATCAATCTGCATATCATAGAGCTCCGATATTGATTATAACATCGTCTGACTACTAGGCTATTCAACACTTAACACACCTGAGATCAATTAGTCTCCACAGCAATGACTCTTTCTTTCATGCACTCGAGCGCTTCATTTTACACACAAGGATTGTATGGATATGCATCCATCTCTATTCACATTCAATAGAACTTTCTTTATCATGTCAATCTTCAAACTCTTTAATTCATTATTCTCATTCCGCTCTCATTTTCACCACCACCGGCTTGATTTGTCAACGCCTACCTAGCTACACTTCTACGTATTACATGCCCAAATCATAGAAGTCGATAGCATTCCAAACATTCGTGCACACTTTTAACTGCCATCATTGATCTGATGACTTATCTATTCTCTCCCTGCAAATAATTCTCAACATATTCAATTTAGCTGTACACATGCGCTTTTCACTTCAATGTTTGCAATAAAGTTTCCCTACCATACTCTGTAGCGCTTCTACTAGATATGACAGCGCCTTCGCGCAATTCTGAACCGATATGTCTTTTAACTTGTCTCAGTCTTTACTGCATTATTTGAATAAATGCTTCAGGCAATGTTGTCTGAGTATGAGATTTTCAAGAGGCATTAGCTACTCGCATATCAACAATGAATTCATCAAATACTTTCTATCTACATCAATATCTTTCTATTGAAGTGTGACTTTGACTGAGAACTTCTTGCTTACATGTTAGTTGACTTTGTAGGATTTCTTCCTCATTGCTCATGAACAAGCCTCATTGTGCTTTGTCATTGAAGGAATCTATAACCGTTGTAAAATGCAAATCCTTCATATTTTATGGTCAACAATTAATTCAATTCGTTTAGACGGCAAAATGTCAGATGACCTTTCTTTGTAGGAAGTTATGTGTACAATAATAGTAGAAGTCGATGAGATCACGCTGTGAGATCTCACGCAATTCCGTGAGTACATTATAGCAGTCTATATTAGCTGTTGAACTTTTCATCGATGACTGAGTTGCAAAACTAACTTCCTCCCTGATGACTCCTTCATAATTATACATTTTAAGGTCTAAGTTCATAATTTTGATGTCTGCATTACGTTTACATTCCCCTCTTCTGATATTTTTGTTGTATATTGTCTCTCTTCCCATTATTGCATTGGTATGGTCATGATGCACGGTGTGATAAGTATTCGCTGGTGCTCGCAGTACATGTTCGGAGTCAGTAAATTACTTATCATCTTGGCAAACTGTTGTTCTGAAGCACAATTTCGGTTCTGCTTACTTGGCCATTAGTCTCACGCATCTTGCTCGTAGCAAGGGTGCGAATATTATGGTCTTCATGTCCATCGTATTTGTGTCCTGGGCTTTTCATTAACTATGATCCCGCAGAAATTTCCATTTGGGCATTTTTTCAGCTTTGTATTTCTTCAGTTCATGGACATTCGCACTTTTTAATTATGTATTGTTTCTAAATAATTAAAAGGACTATCAGGTCATCTTTTACTGGACAATGGCTTGAAAGGGTAGCATCATAAAATTATTGACAGAATCTATGATGATTGCAAGAGCTAGAACAGAAAAACGCTTTGATTATCCAGTCAAAAGTAAGGCATGTATGATCCTGACTACCGATAAATTTGATTTCGTGAAGCACGCAAGTTGAGAGACATTTTCAAAATAGAAATCACATCAATTACCCCTAATCTTCCCTAATATGATTTTCTCCGGAGCATAATGAGAATAATAATACTAGAAAACATTGTTTCAATAGGATGGTCCTTGCTGCCAAAGCAGGCGCTGTCATTATAAAATTAAATCTACGAAATAAACGAGCGGCACATATAACCGGCAATAATCAAGTATATGATGGCTTAACGTCACTACTCCCCTTACTGGGGACTTCGACGGTGCTGACACAGTCAGACGTTTACTGGAGCGTTGTGATCTTCTTGTCCGGATGCTCTTCCTGACGACTCAAAAATGACACTTTCGGGGTTCGACCTCTGGACCAAAAGATCGCTAGACCAAGCTCTCAGCCACTGTGCCACGGAGACCATCAGTTATATATTCAAAACGTACGTCGATTTCAATTTCATGTGCTCCTTGCCAATACCTTCAACGTTAACTATCAGTTAGCTAGCAAGCTGAATGCATTTGCATTACAATATCGCCTTTTTTCACTATCGCAACATTCCATGACACTTTCGGGGTTCGACCTCTCGACCGAAAGGTCGCTATGCCAAACACTTAACCACTGTGCCACGGAGACCACTACAAGTAGTTAACTCTAATCAAAAGTACGAATTTCTTAAGTCCATATCTAGTCTATTGGGACAAATCCGTGATTTGCGACGGTAAAAGTTTGCCATCAACCCTTTTCTCGACATTTTTGTGCATGTTCGTGTACTCTTGAATTATTATTTCCACCTCACCTACAGAATGAATCACCGTTGTAATGATGACTTAAATTCAATCAATAAACATGCAAACCTACCACAGTCGACTTCAAGCCTTCAATGCTAGTCAAAATATTTTTCATGAGATCGTAGTTGATAAATGTCTGGCTGTTAAATCTGGTATCATCAAAAGTGGATAACGAACTGACGCTCAGTGAAAACGCGGTCAATTAAATTCATGATATGTCTGTTTTTAAAAAATAATTTCGATCATGTAACACGTATGTGAAAAGAACTGACTGAAAGTTTCATAATTCGGAGATAGAAACACGGTGGCAAACTTTTGATGCAACGCACGAAAATCAAGTAAATCGCACGAAGAATTTGCATTTCCTTCATTGAAATTCAATGATTTTCTAAAAATTGTTATTCATTTTTGGAAAGGATGATGACTTCAATATTCGATGCTTTGCTTGATGGACTACCGCGTAAGGAAACATTCTCACTTTCTATGATCTGACAGGTTTCTGAACCATCAGTGAAATGTGATGGCACACACAAATATTTGGTAGTCGGACCTAAAATAATTGTGCCCTCGATTGGGACACATGGAAGCTAGAGGTGTACGAATCCGTCTCGAGCCCGAATTCGGTACCGGGTTGATTGAAAAATGCACCGGTTTCATTCTTAACCTATGAATTTATGACATTTAGAAATTTATAAATAGGCTGTTGACTTCTCTTGTAGATATGTATGTCTTTGCTTCATAAATGTCCATGTATCCAGATACTATGCATGTAGGCCTACTTGTTATAAAATGTTGAATTAATGTATAGTATATATCTTCTATATCTACATTGTGTTACTATATATCCACTTCCGCAAGCAGATGCTTCTTGTTTCACAGTAATATTCTATTATTTTTCATCTAACAAGTATATAAAACAGACTCATTATGTAGGCTACCAAGTGCCGAGGCACGTTCCTCTTAATTGATGGAATTTATACGATTATGCACTGAATTTCGTAACTGCTTGAACACCATGAAAGTGTCTGCACTGTCGCTGTTTGTTTCCCGGAACTTGGTTGCCCATGTATCAATCATTTCAATGCATTGATCTAGGTGAATTCTTCAATTTCCGCGCTCAGAAAGCCGATGGAACAAGATTTGATCGCCGTGGTGATATCATCGCTCAGCTCTTCAGAAGTGGAAACAGCTATGGAGATAACAATATCGTCGTTGGGCCTACGTCTCAAAAAAGAGTTTTTCACGCAACTGGACTTCAGAATCGTTTTTCTACATCTGAAGGTTTGGCTAATCCCAGCATCGGTGAGATACTGAGGAATATCCACTGAAAGATCCCCAAAACCTCATTACCGACTATTTCGTTGCAAAGTAGCGGCATGCTTCCAATGATTCTCTGACCAAAATTCCGTTCTGTATCCTTGTTGATCCGTTCCGCAGAATACATGCACATGAAATTCTCTATTCGTGAGTGTCAGATTCGATAATTTAATTATCAAACCATCGCTTATGTGTTACTTCATCATTTTCGAATATCTGGAATTAATGCCGAATACCAATGCCCCGCATACAATCCGAACTATGGATAGCTGCTCAAACCGCTTATCTGCACAATGCTACTGTGCACCGGATTTGTTCCTATATACGAGTAACCTGTCGTCTATTGTACCACATTCTCCGTCGACAGAGAAGTCGAAGTCTTCTGAATAAATATGATGAATAAAAGAGAACACGGACGGGACATCATTAAGATTAAAATCTCAGTCATATTTGGAAATACTCACATCAAACTCACTTAAACCCGCAGATAAAGCGACACAGAAGATCATTTTCTTTCCTATAATAATTCTTGTCTTTACCCTTACCATGATATTTATGGAAAGTTCCCAGACGATGCGAATTCAACCCTTTGGCATTTGCTTGCCTCTTAAATATGTTCATCCCGACATACATTCCTTCCTTCAAGCATTCGAAGCTCACCGTGTAAATCTAGACATTTGCAACAACATTTCAAGTGGTCATTAGGTCACAGTTTACGGTCAAATGTCAACACCAGAAGTATTTACATTGAGGATGACGAACATCGTCATTTATCATTAACCGTTTCATAAGTAGGTTTAAACGTGACTTTTTAGGCTAATTATTTTTAAACGTGACATGTGTAGCATTGTTAAGCTGTACGTTCGTAAAATATGTTTTCCTATTGTTTTTACCCGTTTTTGGTCTTCTTGAGTAACCCCTAGGCTTATCATGGCTCATTATTACTTTTTTACGAATTTTACGTCACTTTTTACCCCTACTGGGGCCTTGGACGGTGCTGACTTAAGTCAGACTTTGTTTGGAGCGTTGTGGTGCTTTGTAGTCCGGATGCCCTTCCTGCCGACTTCCAATGACACTTTCCGGGTTCGACCTAAGGATGGACTAAGGATGGAAACATAGTAAAAAGAACGATTGTTCTCGTGCACTAAAACAGGAGTGCTGTTAAGTCCTTCAGAGTCTCAGTTTTTGGCATCGGGTCAGGATGAAATTTTGTACATTAAACTAAGTTCATAAAAAAGACCAACCAATTATTCCCAAACGTTCAATCGATTGCCAAGCATGTATTTTGACCATAACGAACATAAACATTATGCTTGCACTTATATCCGTGTTTGTGTAATCTGCACAGAGGTGAAAATTGATATAATCGATCAATCAACAAATTGTAATTTTATATGATATTAAAGGAGAATTGTGGCAATTTTACAAGTTCGTCTCAAATCATGTGATTTGGTCTTCATGCTCGGAAGTCGAATCAGGTACGAGAAAGAGTGGTTGTGTACCTTCGCTTGATTAGTCGGAGTCGATATAAAGTGAAAAGGAGTTCCGACATCGCTGATTTCATTTACATGCCTGAACGTTCAAACATCTGTTCAAACTAAGACAATGCACTTAGGTTACGTTCCTTTATTTTGAAATCCACAACTTCATATTTCACTTTTGAGGTGCATGATACATTTATTAAACACTTCTTAGGCCGAGTTTCACTTACACAGTGCGTATCTAGTGATCTCTGTGACGAAGTGGTTAAGTGCCTGGCCTTGCGATCATTTGATCGTGTGATTGACCCATGAAGTATCACAACAAGTCTGACTTTGTCATGTAGTTGACCAAACGGTCCACCTAGTTCCAACGACCTTTTAAGGCGCAGGACGCCGAGTTTCTGTCGTGTTTTTATGAACTTAACTTGAATAGAAAGTCGAATCTAATACAAAGGGGAGCTACCATTTTACTGACCTTGTCAGTTACGTCCAAGCCCTCAGCACGGTAGTTGGGGAAATGAAAGTTTGAAACGATTCCCTGTAAAACTTATCGACCGTTGAAGTAGACCGACAACTAATATTCGAGAAACAGAAGAATGCAGTTGCATTCAAGTATGTGAGTCTTGAAAAGGCACATTTGTCATTCGAAGAAATTCGGCAGAATATAAATAGTGACACCAGCTGCTAAACCTTAAAGTGTCCGTCTTTCACAGACACCGACTGAATGAAGATTCGATCAAAGTCGATAAGGAATGCTGGAAGCGGCAGAAATAATTTTTTAGTGATCCTATGACTATGAAAAACATCTGAAACTGCCTCTCCGCTAAGCTGGTGATATTTCGAATTATTGTTCGTCTTCTATTTTCATCATCCACAGAAGGCAAACACGATTGACATATTCTTTGAAACACAGGGAGCTGAATATACATTATTTCAAGTCCAGGCTTCCCTAATTTGTCGAGACAGAAAATGTCGTTCTCTTTTAGCGCGAGACCGTTTGGCCTACGATGCAGGCCGAAAGACAATAGCAGTTAAGTATAAACAGAAACTAGTGAGCTTTATATTTGCATGTATTCTAATCAAAGGCACAGGTGCTAATAAAACTTTTGAAAAATAGCAGGAATCGCTGAAATATTTCTTCTAAATATATAGTCACATCTTAGTTTAGTACTTCGCTTCTTACCAGCAGCTAATCACTTGCAAGGGCAACGTCGAGTGTATCAAAATTATGTGGAAGCCGTATGTTGGCAGACATCTCGCTCTATATCCAATAATTTCTTCTGCTTTTACATTTTCGAGAGGGATCACAGCTACATGTAAATACTTGTTTCCTTCTGGTCAACTTCACCCTTAATTATTCATGCCACAGATAATGGATGAGCTAACTAATTGAGATATATCTCTGACTATTTCAAGCAGCCTACTCTGATAAATGCTGATATGATTTTTTATGGACTTTACTGGAAGCAATGATGTTTTACTGTGAAAGTTTGTTTACATTTTGGAAAAGTAAGCGCGGTTATCTCGGTTTAGTGGCAATTAATTCAACATTCTGCGATAATCAAACATGATGTAAAATGGTAGTAAGTAGCAAATGCATTTTTAATGCAAAGTAAAATCTGTTATGTAGACACACTATGCGAGCGACTCACACTGCTAAAATCACCCACGCTAGTTCTTCACTGACGGTTAGACTATGTGAAGCAGAAAATTCTACATAAAGAGGACCATTAGATAGCAATATTTTTCTTTTACATGCAAAAATGCGTAGAGCGATTTGCTTTGAAATCCTGGTATTATGCAAATTTTTTCGGGATCCCCAAATTATAAAATCACAATCCCTATGAACAATCGAAACGAAGAACTTGGTGGAATTTTCGAGACAACTTAAGTTCCGAGCACCTCTTGTCCCAACTACTTGTACGAAAGTACCGTGCCTTAATCTTACAATCACAAGCAACTATTGTTTAATAATGTATCCCTTATCGATATTGCGTGATTTTGTAGAAAATAGTTCTGAATTCTTATTGTTTCTACTGTTCATTCGAGCTTGAAGTAAGCTGCTAAACAAGCCGTGGTGACCATAGGAAGGAATTCATAAGTCAGACTGCTTTCTGATGTAGAAAGGGAAAGGACTCCAGTTATTCGAGAGATGACGGAGTGTAACACATAATGAACTCCATCTTGCAAGAAACATGTGGCGGATGGCGGATGATTATTTTGCAATATAATAGAAATCGTGACTTCCAAGAACCATGGCGACAGGAAAAGCTGGGTAGGGCTAACTTCTCGCATCGAGGATTTGGCATTGATTGAAATATTTCAATTCTGATTTCAATTTTGGCCCTAAACTGCGTCTCCGTTCGTCTCTCACAGATAATTGGCTGATGAGACTGTTCCTTCTAATGGCAGAAATTTCTGTTACTTTTGACTTTCATATTTTTCCGTTGAATATTTTCATCTTCAGAAAGATAAGGAAATCAATTAACTTTGACTCTAATTCTTAGCTGGACACAAAGGTCACTAAGGAAATGTCCATGCGCGGAAGATGAATGGCTTTCCTCCTATTTCATAAGTGAAACCTTACGAACTGAACAACTGAATTCATTCTTACATGCCTATATCTTCTCTGTCAATTCAAAGACGTGACACACGCTCGAATAATTTCAAGTTAGTTAAGAGCGTGACATTTCTCATCAGACACATTGTCTTCGTAAGAATAATCATCAGCAAAGAATGACATTTGTTTCAGCAAAACTTGAATGGTTAAATTGCATGCAAACCTGAGTTCAATGAGGTCGTACAACAACATGATACTTCTTAAAATACTAATCGGCTGTTAAAATGATTTGTAAGGTTTCCCTGACTTCGTGATTTAAATAAGAGTTTGCAGTGCTCATACAATGCACACGCAAGGGATATATTTCGATGTTCTGTGCTTCTGATCTGGAGAAGACTTTTCAGCACATTGATGGTCACAGTCGATGCTGCAGTAGACAGGGAACTAATTTTCGAATACTGTGCTTCTCTAACTGTGATACGCGGAGGCGTTTCAAATGGTACGCGTATTCTGTATGTGGCAATTTTTCGTGAATTTTCTCCTAATTAACTATCCAAATCACTCTCTGCTGTTTTGGAAAATTGGAAGTTCAATTACGCAGTTTCTGACAGTGACTCGTGAAATATCTATGGTTCCGTACGCTGTCACATCCGCAGATTCATAATCAGTAAAATTGCATAAATTAGAATCTAGCTTTATAATTTTCATTATCTTAACGAAACGCCCATCATTATCATAATTAGTACTATGAGTTTCTTCAGTATTATGTATAGTGGTACGTGGTAGAGATTTAGGTTGTCAAGGGGTGCGCGATGAGAAGAAGTTTGAGAGACATTCTTCTAATAGATGGAATTTAAATTCAAAACGGTTGCTTCTGTTTTATCATAACTGTTAAGAAACAACATGAGTTTAAACATATAGAAGAGCAGTATGTCCAACTTATCAATTTTTTTAATTAAAATCAATGTTATGAAATTTTGCGCCATTCTACCCGCAGATGAATTCCGGAGACATTGCCTAATGTTCAATAGTTCTTTGCTTCAGATAACAAGCGAATTTAACTCAGATAGAGTCCAAGCGCTCCCCAATTTTCACGTCATAGCTACCACCTATCACTAATTTAATTCATCTATTCCACAGCAGAATTGTGAAAATTTATCAATTATCACACTCCAAATTGATCTCATATTTGCAGCAGCTGATATATGATTCCGTCTCCGCATACATACAAATCTCATTTTCTTTTATCATTTCAAGTATGCTGAAACTGATTCCTCATCTCCTTAATTGCCTTTAAAATCCTGTGACGGTCATGAAAAAGATCAAACAATATCCAAAATTGAAAACGAATCTAAAACGGAAGTAGATCATTCCCAATTGTCCGAATGACAAGAATGATGAGAGAATCTTCCTCACTTCATATCCACTCAATTAGAATGATTGTGATATCAAAGTGCATAAAGTAGCGATAAAAAATGAGCATAATTTCATGAAAGACTTCTGTTTGGCATTCACATGAATACCAAATTTAGAATTAATAATAAGCTTCAAGTGTGGGAATTCAGCAAGATTTCGACCAAGAATGACATGTCATCATTTCAACGTCATATTCGTTTTCATTCGAACATAGAAATGAAAGCAGAACTCGTCAGTTCACGGCCGAGTGTAGGGTGCAAACAGGACATGTCATTATTCTCTTTAGGCAGGAGCATCGGGAGGTTCATATCTCACTGTCTTCATTCAGAGAAAGAAAGTATACTTAATAAGTGCCTAAATGTTCACCTACTAAATGTTTGAAAAATTGCAGAATTGTAGCTTCCAATATATCGTGATACGTGTTGCTTATCTCTGATAGACTGGGCAGGAAAACACAAATAATATTTTATTCCAAATAAATCAATAGAATGTCAGTTTAGCCTTTAGATAGGAAGTAACAAAGTTTTGCTATTTTTCAAAAGTCTTTCAAAACAGTAGCCATAGGAAATAAACCCGTTCTAAATCAATATATTCTACGTTGCCGTGATGTTGTGCAACAATATTAGCGGTGAAAGTCTTATTTGAAGTTCAATTGCCTCGTGGCATACAATTGTTCCATCTATTAATACTTCATTAAGATAGTCCAGCGTATCAATGAATACAACTGATACTCATACTTCTACTTGCACTCTCGCTCAAATGATCACATCAAATACAACATCAACTTTGATTAATCGCTATTACTTAGCATCATTGATCAATGGTACAATGTCATTATGTTGGCAATAACTTTGGCTTAAATCAAAATTTGGATGTTATGTTCTGATTATTCTTCATTTATCTTACTCAGAAGGCATGATAACTTTCTAAAATTGATCAACATTTGAGATATACGAGTGAAATCATTCACCAATTCTTCGACTCCTTAGAAGTCGACCTGCTACATTCATCCATGAAATGATAACGCATTCAAATTAAAAAAAGTAAGAAATCGAGCTGTGGGTATTGATTATGGTACTCCCAATGTTTCGCTGGTTGCAAGCAGAGCTAGGGGAACCATTGACGTACCTTGTCCTATAAGTGAACTAATATTGAGTTAACCATTATTCATTACCTGTACCAAAAACATCAAATTATGTCTCCTTTAATTATATTTGATTATTCTGCCTAGGTGGAATTGTAGAATTGCACACATTGATCATTTTTGAAGAGATCTGAAACAGCGAAGTTGCGAACTTTTAACGAGAGCATGTTGTTTCATTCATCATATTGTGCTTTCTGGTACACGCTAATTAGGCAATATGCAATAAATCTATGCAATTAAGACATGATGCAATTCATTATGCATGAACAAATTGTATATTATACTTAAGCTTTCAAATATAACTGTTATAAATTACTTAGACATCATTCTGAAAGTACTTTCGCCCTTCTGATTTACAGTCATCCAATTTCCTCCCTGGAAATCCGCAATGCATGTGTCCTGGCTGCTGAGATGCGTGTATGTGTGCAACCTGCATGTGTGTTGACGTTTGTACACGACATGAATATGCACGTATATGCATGTCGCATTATCTCGAATATAGTCGCCGAGATGTATGACTTTCTTCAAGTTAAGGGCGGGTTCTATTCGAACGTGAGCTGCAAGAACAAATTTTTTAGCTGGTGATTTAATTGTTTCGATTTTTTAGTAAGAAATTGTGTAAATTAATGATGTGGGAAACGAACGGGTAGAAATCAAAAAGAGGATTACGACAATGACGACGAAATCCAGACGGAAGATTTGCAAAAAGTAAAACTACAAGGTTATGTGGAGTGACGATGTGGCATTAACCATTGCTATCCATCACTCTCCAAAACATAACTGCTCTCGTATCAAATCTAATTTGTCATCTTATGAATGTATTACATCTCTTTTCAAATGAATAAGAAATGATAGAATAGATAATCACTCAACTAATACTTGCAAGGAATCAATATAAAGCGATCACAAGTAAAAATGGTCAAGAACACAAGGTTACTAAGAAGAATGGAGGCTTTGATCTGCGTTCAGATATATTGTGATTATCTAAAACCGACGAAGGTCAACTGCTCAACACTAATTGACAGCCATTGCTATACAATAGAAATCGTCAGACTCAGACGTAATCACACTGCAATGGCAACTGTTTTATAATGAAACTCGTAAAAACCTCGCAATTGATCAATTCAGGTGCGGGCGGTTTTTCAAAGTTCTACATGTACATGCTCTAAGATGCTCTACGTGCACACATGCAGTGCGGTCTCCGTGACACAGTGGCTAAATGCCTGGCCTAGTCATCTTTCGGTCCAGAGGTCGAGCCCCGAAAGTGTCATCGGCAGTCGGCAGGAAGGGTATCCGGACTAAATGTAACACAGCGCTCCAGAAAACGCTGACGATGTCAGCACCGTCAGAGCCCCAAGTATGGGAGAGTAATGACGTTAAAGCTTCATTTTGTGTATCGCGTCCATATGACCATCCTAGAATGAGATTAAAAGCTCGAAGAGTACAATAACAGCGGAACTTGGAAATTAGTGACTATTCATTCGCAGATGACTGTGAAAACAAAATAATCGGAAGGATATTTTCAAGAGAATACTCTACAAAGAATCTATCCATGTCTCCTTGTGGACATTGTTCTATCATTGTTGACCTCCCATTAATGAAATAAACGGAAAAGTGACAGAATTGTATGGAAACTACAGTTATCACAACAGCGAATGTTGATGATGAAAATGCATTGATTATAGGGAAACCTGCCTCCTTGACTTGTTCCAAGAGAATGAAATGACAGATTTCCAATGCAATCAAAAGTTGTTTTCTAAGTCACGCAGCAATAACAAGTGGAGTCGCGAATACTGTAGGAATTCTGATAAACTTTTCCCCAACTAATCTGAAGAAAAATTATTTCTCTTAAATGCTAATCGTCCGTCAGAAACTTACGCAAATTCCGTCGGCACAATAAAGGCGTTTTGATCTTGTCACAGAAAAATTCGGAGTTGACATTTTGAACAGAATGGCGGTGTTTTCAGTCTGAATAAATCTCCTGAAATCTTGCGGTAACCAAAAACGAAAACATTGGATTTTCTTTCGGCATCTGAGCTCGCACGTTAGTGACTCATGGGTAGGCAATGAGCGATGTCTCTTGAACGGCTGCGCCTGTGTTCAATGTTCTAAGAAAATGACCACTAAAATTCACTCCCTTCTCTTGTGGAGTGGGACACATACAGTGAATATCATTCATGAGTTATCCGTCAAATGGGATAAATAATTCGATTTTTATAAAATCTGAATATCTGATGAAATTTCTCTTTAGACTGCTCAGTACATCGTGCAATATTGAGTTATTGTAAGACAGTACATCATTTTTTCAAATAGACGCAGATTATGCGCGTTTTCAAATAAACAAGCGAGTTAACTACATGAACTGCATATTTTTCTGCTGTCTGAGAAATATAACCAAGAGATCTGTCAAGTTTTGACATATTAAGCAGGGAACTCATACTGATACAACAACTTATCATCTATAACTGTTCAGTCAAATCAACCAAGATCTTTTAGCTTGCATAGAAATACATGCAAGCAAAATCACATTTTCAAAACTGCAAATATTTGAATGTGCATACGATTATCTAAAAAATACTTTCACAACTGAACACTGATTTGCGGGAAATTAAACATTTGATCAGCATTTAGCATGAAGCCGAAAGATGCTATGGAGTTTAATTGAAAAGGTAAGGTTCTCACGACAGATCTTATCCAACTACCTTTGAAGCTCACCGAATAGCTCATCGTCGAGGGGTTTCAAGTTATCCTACCAGCGCATTAAAAAAGAAGCATGATGCGTCAACGAATGTGTACCTGGAGAAAATCTGATGAACGGGTTTCGTTATAACCTTACTCTATGTGAGTCTACTTTTGCACCTACAGACAGACGTATTCTGGTCTGCATCTTAACTGAAGTAAATATACACAGAGATGACACGTCGATGATCGATCGTCGACGGTGGGCGAAAGGTCTCGAATACCTCTCTTTGCAAAAAACTAAATGATCGCCGAATAGAAACAGTTACAGGTATTTGATAAAATCAATCATAGAAGTCTATTGAATTTCAAATTGCATTCTGTTGTTCTCTATTCAAAATGCATGAATTCAATCTGCACTGATGAACATGTGATTTATAGCATAGAAAGTTATAATTTTAGAAACACAGCTGTGCAAATACCTCGACATATTCAAAACCTGATCTGAATGCCTTTGACGGCAGTTTTCATCATCCACCTCCGCAGAAACTGCTATTCTGATCGTGTTCATAGAAATATAATAGGGAATGGGTTGGGCATCTTCGATTTTTGTTGAAATGATTTCCTGTCAAGAGCTTAATTGCCTTCAATTTCTGTGTGCTTGTTAACAGATCACAAAAATTCATAGATTTAGAGGAGCAATACATTCGACGCACTCTCAAAAGTATTTGGAGCGGTTCGGACCTGCATAGCGGCTGAGTGGACGATTTAGAGGGAATTGGCCAGTCTCCTCACCAACAAACGCATTGAAACATCGGTTCTAATCTATGGCGCGATCAGCAGAAGTGGAAACGAGCCATATCAATTCGTCCAGCATCGGGAAGAAGAGACGCAATGAAGAAAGCAAGTAAAGTCTTTGAATATTTTTATACAAAAAGGGTCAGGGGAAATGTCAACCTCCTACATCAACAGTGATGGTTTTACAAAGGCATGTTGAAAAACGTGGCACATGGAATTGAAACCGCTGTTTCTGTTTCTTTTCACAATTCAGCTTTTCGATTGATATTAACCTTATCTCATTGATTGACAATGTCTTACTAAACTAAACCTCTGTGTTCATGAGGCCATGGGCTTTCTTTCATTAGTGACAAGAGGAAGCTTAACACCAGCAAATGACTTGTAAAAGTTGGCAGCATACTATCAAAATCACTATTCATAAGTCTTCATAAATACGCTCGTATGAACTTACATCGCATGTCACTTATTGGAAAAACAAATACTGGAATTCTGATCTTCGTTATAGAACTTTTCTTGTTCGAACATCTCCAATTATATATTCAGCAGCATAAGTTCTGAAACACGAACATTCCAGATGCAGTAAATATTTGTTGTCTGGATTTCAGACACTCTGCGCAGACTTTGCCATTCTTCTCAGCTGTACAAACATCTCAACTTAACTACTCTCACATCATACTTCAACGCGTCTTCCAGAAAAACGTTCGACCATACAACAGAAAGTTAACACGAGCAGAAGCTGAAATAGTGTCCACATGAAATATTAATAATGATGACATTATCAAACATCAACTGAAACCAAATGAAAGTATTAGCAGGAAGATTAAAATTAGAAATCCTTCGCTCAAATCAGTTGCTTTTAAGGCATGGGTGCATGCGTTGACTAGTTTGAGGATCAGTAAATCACACTATCATATTCAGAATGCAGAAGACGTTTGTTTTAATCAGTTTGCCAATTTTGTGATGACTACAAATATTATTCTTCTCAATTACAACTAAAAAAATTCAGTTCATCCAACTCACCCTGTCTCTTTTATCTGAGCTTGAACAACATGTTAGAGTAAAAGAGGATATTTGCTTAGCTGTTCGAAAATTCGGAAAGCTACAAGAAGTTTCATGATGACTGAATCAGATTAAAATATTCCAAATTTTTGTCATTTTTAGGATTATTCTCTTCATGTTATGCAAGTACGAGTATAAGTGTAAAGCGAAGTATTTCACTTTTCTAATTCCTCATATTGTCACTTTGTCATGTTTGTACTTGAAAGTTCGTTTTCTGGCTATTTTTCATACAAATCTTCCGAGATCAGGAAACTCGCTCAACCGGAACAGGCTCGCTCAACCGCTCATCAAAAAATTGAAAAAATGCCGCTCGCTCAAAAACACTGAACAGTCGAAATAGTATTGCATATAATCGGTATCATCAAGGAGAACAATTTTCATCTTGTGTCGCTAATTAAACAGCCTCCTTCATCTATAATCTTAGTACAATTGTCAGACGATGTAATGACAGACATAGGTATGACTTCAATGTCTCCACAATTAGTTGTAGAAACGTTGAAAAATGAAAAGTAAGTTTTCTTCAATTAAATAAGATAACATTGTGTTAAGTTATCAGATATGTACAACTTTTCAGTCGTTCAACGACTTCAAATCCCTTTCATTTTCATGATTCCGTCAACAGAAGCGGAACGCAAAGTATTGTACGCATCAAATAACTTAACACATCTAATTTGGGTACAGAACGCTAACTTTTGATTTTTCACGATATAGGCTGTGGGCACATTATCCCCTTTTTGGAAGACAAAGATCCAAAACTTCCGACGGCACGTCAAAGTTGAGTAATTCTACATCCGATAAAAGTGACTATTCTTGTTATTCTAACCCAGTAACGATGAAATCTGTCACTGCCAATGAAAATTGATTCCTTTAATGATAATATCTACATGTATGTGAAAGGTAAAATTATCTAAGAAAGCTTAAGAAGCTTTATTTCATCATTTCTGAGTAGATTCGACACAGACTGTTTCTTCAGGACAATAATACACACAGACTGTGGTGTATTTAGGGGGAGGCCATCGGGTCATGACACCCTTAGGAATTAGTCGTAGGTTTTTGCAACAGGAGAACAATCTTTCACTGTCGGAAAGATCTCAAAAATTATTTGCGATCGGAAGATGCTATCAGTATAGAATTGATATATCATGTATCAGTATGGTCTCCGTGGCACTGTGGTTAAGTGCTTGGCCTAGCGATCTTTTGGTACAAAGGTCGAGCCCCGAAGGTGTCATTGGAAGTCGGCAGGAAGGGCATCCGGACTAAAAGTACCACAACGCTCCAGTAAAAGTCTGACTATGTCAGCAACGTCCAAGCCCCAAGTATGGGAAGTACTGACGTAAAAGCTTCAAAAAAAGCTTCAGTAAAGGTCAGTAAGGATAAATCAAATTATTCCTATTTAATTCAGTAAAGTAGGTTAGCAATAATTTACTATAGCATAATGGGTCATAGTTGCGAATGAATATAAGTTGTACCCCGTGAAGTAATTTCTGGATACGCCACTGCACACAGTACAGTACTTAATTCAGCGGAGATGTCAACTGCGCCATTAGTGTTCGCTGATTCATGTTGCAATCGACAGGAATTTCATTTTTATAGGGGTACTGCTTTTTCCTCATACACAGAAATGGAACCCTTCAAGTTCATTCAACTTACTGTTCGAAGTCTTGCACCTCAACCACTTTCCCGAACGTGCCTTCGCCGAGCGTCCTCACAATTTTATCTGCAAAATCAATGAAATTATGGATCTGAAGACGACATCATTACATCGAACCTCACATCTGTTGAGAAGGACATCGCCGTGCGAATAGATGAGATGACCGTCTTTGTCGTCTAAAACTTCGGAAGATTGCACCACGGGCCCAGTATCACTGCCACGGAGCTGGAAGGAGAGAGGGAGATGGATCGGTTGATTGCCTCTTCATTATCGTTCGCTTACTGCCTCAGGCAGCTCTGCGACTGACTTGACGAAGGGTGAGAGAATCATGTCCAATTCACCCAATCTAAAGGTAATCAGCTACGAAGGAACGAGGAGATTACAGCAAATTCCTCAACTTCCTGTGTTGGCAGCAACTGTCCCATCATGTATTTACGTCGAACATGACTCCATGAGAAATTAACACTCACACAGTGTGAGACATGGTTTATGGTTGGAAATGCGCAGGCAGAGTGAGTTGAGAGAGAATGAGAAAAAACAGAAATAAAAACTGAATCAAGTCAGTTGATGTTGCATCCGATGGCTAGTTGCACCATTTAGGATTTTCTGATATTAGTTAGTACTGAAATGAATGATGAGATGCTTATACATTACAAGAAGTTGACATGTAAAAATGTGATATGGAAGCACCGGAATCAACAACCATTTGTACATGTAGGTCACCCGAGACACTCGTTGGGCCATTTTCTGGTATAACTGATTGCTTAGACCCTGATTGTGGTTCAACTGATTGCGGGGTTTCGGAATTTTCGAGTTCATTAAAAGTTAGAAGTGACATCTGAATCTTATAAAATGATAAGCTCTCTATCATTAAAAAGTTTTCCAATTTGATTGATATTAGAACAGCCAACATCGGAGGCAGTGGATTTTTGACCTCAGCTGGTAATTTCGATTATCAGACATGCGCTGAGAAGTACAGATGAACCCAGGAATTTAAAAGGATTGAAAACCACATGGTCCAGAACTATAGCTTCTATTAAGTTGCTATACTCAAAGGCTTTCGGTGAAGCATGGTTGTCAGATTCCCCCCCACACACACACCACCACCAATTCAATGCTGATGTCGTGCGTATATTTCATCATCGTAGCTAAGTTTGATAACGGGATCAGATCGCAGCTGATGAAAACAGAAGGACCAATACAAAGCCCAAAGCATTCTTCTCTTCATGATAACAGGTCATGAGAAAAGATGCCCTTCTGTCCTTATTGCAAAGTGTCTCTGGCTCAAATATAAGGACAGCCATCTTTCGGAAAATTGATTAATAAAACTTCTCCAGTCGTGTCTGATACACAATTAATGCAGTGCCATTTTCCATAGACCTGAAGCGGCCAAATCAGCGGCTGAATGGGTCCGGTTCAGGATCCTGTTCGTCAGCGTCAACAAGCGGATGCAATCATAGGTGAAGATGATGTCCACACACTACCTGCAGCTACATGATAGTCTCTCAATCGAGTTCTTGCATTATAGTTGATGAATGCCCATTGCGATGGTCCGGCTGCACTTGGTCCTACTACCACGGTAGTTTCCTTATTTGTCAAATAAAAATAGATAAATCAGAATGCCGCGTCAAACTTTTAGACCTGCACTAAATTTCGGAGCACGAGTTTTCGGATCGGATAGGATACAAACCATCGCTGCTTAATAGTCGAAAACTTTGTTGATCATACGCATGTATTGTTTGCTTTTCAATCCGCCATAGTTGATGCACATGAAAAAATCGAAGATTCATATGAAAATTGATCGTCGGGTGAGTTTTGACCACCTTAATTAGCAAGCATCTAGGCTATCTAGCTCACTTGCAAGAGGATCATCTTGCCATCAATCAGCGGAAACCAGTTATACAAATAAACATCAGCTGTTACAGAATTCATAACTTAATACATAGTTTTGTAATTGAAAACATGCTCAAAAATCATTTTGTTATCAATAGAATTTATAAGATAGTTGTTATTTCCAACGATTACACAATCTTAATGGAAGAAATGGATTAATCGAATTATCAGCAGGATAATTGTTTCTCCGCATCAGCTGTAAAACACCGGAAGCAGGCGGATTGACATCTTGAATATATGTAATTGAATATCAAAAAATAATAAATAATTCAATTAATCTCTGATTCCAGCCTAATTCCGCATTCGTTTGTTACACGAATGTTGCATCCAGGAAGCAAACATGAGAGTTCCGAGCAATCGCAACATCCTGAAGCTCTTCTTTGCTGTGCTCGCTGTACATCCGTCTACAATCTCTGCAATGAAACTTTATAGTTGCTGCAAAACGCTTGGAAAAGCTCGCAGTGTGGCTGAGTACTCAAACATTAAGTCTGTCATCACTCGCATTCCTTTGTTCCTTTACACCGCCGGTCTGGCCGAGTGAAGAAGGTAGCAGCTCCTCTATGGAACAGGCGTCGATTCAGTTCCATGCTCGGAGGAGTCAGGTCTTGGTATGCATAACTGTTCAAAACATTGATATTTGACAAATGACAACGTACTTTTACAGCAGCTCATCAATGATCATGTCTATAAAGAGTCCAACACCTCTGATCCGCAGGCTGCTGATAGACTTGCTTCAAGTTGATACACATTTTCAATGTTCTAGATCCTTCTGTTCAGTCGGCAAACTCATATGAGACAGAAATTATGTGTGCCGGTACACTAATTCAGTCATCTTCCTATAATGACAGGTGTCATTAGAATACATTCATCATCACTTTGTGGTGCCATATGTGTTCTTCATAACGATATTGATTGCAAGAAGTCGCTCATCAAATGTCAAGGTCGAAAAGATTAATGAAAAACCATTGCAGATTACTAATTTGAAAAGAAATCGTTTCCTATCATTGCGATTGCAAAAACAAGTTCTACTCCCTGGAGTTTTATTGCAGGATAAGAAAATTAAAATAAAAACAAGCAACTGCTAAAAACATCCGACGTTTCGTCTCACGGAGACATACTCATGGGTAGCTGGTGAACCTATCATCATCATTAAACCTACCCTATCATTATAACAATTTTGAAGGTCATAATGCAAATTTATCCTTCCCAAACATTGAAATTCGGCAATTGCCAATTTCAGCACTCAATCTCCGAATCAGACGCTACAGCAATCAGACGGCGAGTTAAAATTAACTAGTTCGCTGTAGAAAACGGCACAACAACTTAAGTGCTATCGTCTCAAACGGCAATGGAATTTGGACAGTGAAATTGGCAGTAGGCAATTTGGATAACCGAATCAGTTCAGTAAGCAGATAATCACATTTCCGAGGAACTCCTTGCATTGAAGGATCGACAGTTTATCAATGATCGTAGATATCTAGAGATTCGTCCAATTACTCAATTCTCTTCCCATCGTTCAAGACTTCAGCCACTTAACGACCTGAGACTGCGAAGATATGATGAGCAATTAGGAAACATGATTGGAGTGAAGCGTGGATTAAGTTAAGGAGATGGTCTGCTTGTCAATCAGATTTGAGGAAGGAAACCATGTGACAGTAGCCACCCGCACTGCTGCTCAAACGAAGACGATGATTAAAACGATTAGGATCCGGAGCGATGAGAGGACAGCCAACTATTCTCATCAACATTAGATGGTTTGAATATAGAATTTCTCTCGGAATATAAAACAGGAATTGAATACGAATAATGTTTAAATTTGGATGCGCATTTCTATGAAATATTTGTGAGCTTTGCGGACACTTATCATAGATAAGTGTCCATGCTTAGATATAACTTCTTCTATAACTGCTTCTAAATCTTATCACTCATCATAATGAAAATATTTTCCACGACCGTTTAATTCGAAGTTAAAACGAGATATGTACAAATAAAGTAATATAATAAGTAGGCAACTTGGATGATCGAATCTGTTCAGCAAGCAGATAATCACATTTCCGAGGAGCTCCTTGCTTGTCATACTTGTATACAGGGATAATCAAAATTATGATTAATTGATTGGAAATTGGACATCAAATAAATTAGCTCTATCTAATAATCGAATTAAACATCAAGTTACATTATCATTTTCTAAGTTACAAATACTGCCGAGCTGCTGCAAAATTTGTACGATTGTATAAAATTGCAACATGCTTTGCAGAATTTTGGCTCACCACATTTTTTAACGTTAGGATATGAATTCAGAATTATCCAATCTACAAATTTACCATCGCATTCTCATAATTCTGTAGAACTCTGGAGAATCCAACTAATCTATCACTCTACGGCAGGCGTGTAGCACGAGCTGTGTACTCTCTGTGCACTGAGCACATGCTCTCAATAATTTTCGAATATTAAATCCTTGAGAATATTGTTTGACGCAATTCTTGTTTCAATAACTTCCTTACTGCGAATCGATTTCAGCTTTAGTGAGTGCAATGGTCAACAACTGATTCACTCACACGAACTTAAAGTGCATTTGTCATAACTTGATTTACAGATGACTTCTGAACATGGATAAGCCGCAATGTGATGGTGTTTATGACAATGACCTGCTCAGAGGAGCTGACACTCTTCAATCTTGTAATGAGATGTTTCTTCATCTCATTTCCGCTAAAAACTTTTCAGGACCCGAGCTCAACTAGCTGTTGAGATCTATGAATTCAACTGTTGATGGTTACTTATGGAATCAATAAATCGGAATCGATTTATCGCAGTATTTACTTACTTTTTATTCTACCTTCCCTCCTTAAAACCGATAAAAGGATTCATGTGGAGCTTGCTTTCTGGTGGCATTACTCATCCGCTATGCCATTCGCAGATCGATGGCTTGAAGTCCATAACATAGTCATTTTATTGGGAGAAATATAAATTATGTTGAAAATTTCTTCGGGTACTGTAAATAGCTTTCATTCAATGCGACGTTTCGCTACGTAGCTGAATCATGATATATTGATTTGAATGAATAGTGTTCAATGCTTTATGTGTCTGCTGCTCTGTCATCTAATTCAGTCATTCGTGCATGATTCAGCTGCATAGCGAAACGTCGCATTGAATGAAAGGTATTTACAGTACCCGAAGAAATTTTCAACATAATTTATATTTCTCCCAATAATGGAACCGGGTGCGTGGAGGATTCGGCCCCACAGTCATTTTAGTGTTGTCATATTCTCCGTTAACCTTCTCGGTCCATCTCTCTCTCCTGGACCTCTCATTCAACCTCATCTTCATTCCAGTTCTTCCATTTTGATGCTCACTCCCATGAATCATCTCAATACAAACACACGAAGAATCAACTTGACTTTCCACTCTTCAGCTGGAGCTCAGGGACCAGGAAAGATGCCCATTTGTAAAAGCATCGCCTTATTATCGGATAGAACTGACATGGACTGTCTTCAATTTTATAGGAAAAAAATGAAAGAGATGTCGAAAACACACAAAAGTACATCATTCATGCGATATCATGCAACTAAAATGAGACCCCTGCAGTGAACGGTGTGCAGATGGTGTAATGTCAATCCACACTCTCATTTCTTATGGGATACATCAAAGACAGATATTTATCCTCTACATAACTCGTGTCATGAATACCGTGCGCTAGTTAATCCACACCTGCGAGATAATCTCACTCCTCTGTTTTACCGAATACTGAATTGATCACTTCCTCGACAATAACATCATCATTGACCGCTTTCCGCCTCATTCTTGTACATTTTGAGGTCATCGCTGCATTCGATCTCGAAAGAGAGGATCTCAGCATACGTGAGGAAGAATAGAAGTTGACAATCTCCAATCTATGAAGACGGTGTCTCGTTAATCATCTGTAATCCCTTCCAGCCAGCGATGCGAAGACGATGCCATTGAATCTTCGGCTGAATGAGGAAATCCTCTGCCATCGCCGCGACGAAATTAGACGTTCACATGACGCAATGAAGGATAACTGTGAACCTTCCCATCATTCCGTGCGACTGCGGAGGATAATCACAACGCAGCCAGTGTCGGACGTGTCTTTCATACTGCACTTCCTGACAAGTTGTACAATAATCTCTCTAACCTTCCGCCTCACTTGCCATTTGTCACTCTGTGTTAGAGAACAATAGCCTTCAAACTTC
The DNA here is from genome assembly GCA_907163375.1 of Prostheceraeus crozeri. Classification (NCBI taxonomy): domain Eukaryota; kingdom Metazoa; phylum Platyhelminthes; order Polycladida; family Euryleptidae; genus Prostheceraeus; species Prostheceraeus crozeri. The sequence continues at coordinate 91,429 of CAJQUW010010004.1, forward strand.
TTCATTTTCTCTCGGTGCTTTTCATAGTTTTTTCCTAAAATATCCATTTTCTAGATCCTGCATTTTCACATCGATGTGATTGAATGAAAGAGTTTCAGATGCGAGAGAATATTTGAGAGACTGACTGGAAGCGAAGTACATGTATACAAATTCAAAATTGAACCTGAACCCATTAACCAAACCGCAGTCAACAAACAAACGTATAAATTGCCGCAATTTTACATCAAGAGACGGGTCCTTGTTTCATTTTGCAGATAAAGTTAATCTATAAAAAAACGAGAATGCGAGCATCATATCATTTTATTTTACTAGGAAGTTCATTATTCAAAACAATATACGTTCACGCAAGGTTCCCGATGCTTCGAGAATTTGCCCGTCTTTGGGTGATATTCTGTATCCAAATTATTGCAAAATAACTTCACCTATAAAAAAATGAAGATCGACTAAGGAGTCGTCTTCTATTTCCATGGACTATTAATGAACTGTCTGTTCATTTAACAGGGACGTGATTGCCGTTCAAGGAACGCCAAAGTATGCCAAATCACAATGAAATTGGCACCAATTTTAAGTGCTTTAGTGATAATGTAGATAAAAAATTTACTGTAAATATTGCTCCTTGGGTGCTTGATGAGAGTACATTGAACCTCCAGAAGAGCACTTCGGATCCTTATTAGGGCGCCTTGGAGCTTGAAGAGGTCGCCTTGGATCTCCAGTAGCCTGAAGGGCGTTTTTGAGAATTTGGAAGGGCTTGAGGCTAATATGCTTACACCATTTGATTACAGGAAAAATTGAAAAAAGGGGGCGCCGAAGGAATTCCTCAGATGAAAGAACACATCAGATGCGTAACTGTGGCGTAAAAGGTGATGCTAAACTTAACCCATCCTGCGGATGGGGCGAGAAAGTGTCCAGACTTTCCCTTCCCCCACGGACGAGAGTCAAAAAAGAAGTAAGTGGAGGACATCGTGGTTCGCAACACAAAAAGGGTGGACCTGCTAATCCTATGAATATACAAGTAGAAGAGACGGGAGATCTCACAGCGGACAGCAAGGAGTCCCTCAGGAGCAGCATGCACGAATCAAAAGGTCGATCGTCGTTATGAACACGATCTCCGTTCTTCCATATCATCGAAAATTACTTCACAACAAGATATTCTTTTTTCTTCCTTCTGCAGTCATTGATATCCAATCTTCACATTGATGCATTATTCAAAAGGCTATTCTCCATCACGAGGTAAGGAATAAGTAGCCTGACTCCTATCAATAAATAATCAACTGCCTTTTATCCACTCCCATCTTCTTCATTATGAAAACAAAATTCGCACTTCATTCCAGCATTCTCCCAGTGATCGCTGCATGTCCCTTGCCTCTTCAGCTTTCATCTATGATCCAAAAGCGACCCAACTCGACGCAACTTCGTCTCCGACAAGCAGCAACTCATAGAAAACGGGAGAGAGAGAGTTCCACTTGCAAGAATGCTCCGAAACGCTGGGTTTTAGATCTTCTCACGACAATTCTCAGGCAGAAATCAAACAGATGGCAATTCCAATTATCTGTCTCCGCCCGAAGAATCAAATTTCGCACGCCCTTCGTAAAGACGGAACAATTACATGGAAATACAAACGAAAAGAAGGTTGGGAAGTGATGTTGAGGAAATTGAAATTAGACGAAATGAAATAACAGTACAAGGCAAGAAAGATGAAACCTGGGAGACAAGGTGACATCCTCCTGATGCAATACTTTGATGAAATCCCGTGTGAAGACAGAAAACATGCCGAGAGATATAAAACATTGAGAGCACAGGGAAAATATGTTGTAGATGAAATATCCTGCAGAGGAGGTACTGAGAGGATTGAAAACATCCTACGGGAGAAACAAAACATTGCATCTGTGAATATTCTGTTTGAGGAAAGTTCTATGGAAGACTTCAACATCAGAATTTATGGATGAAATTGATCCAACACAGTTTGAGAAAAGTAACAGATTAAGTCACTTCGAATTCTTCCATCTCGGGTTGCTAGCTCAGTTGACAGAGTCCTAGATTTCCTACGGTTCAAATCCATGCAGTTATGTTCGTCTATGAAATTGGAGGGTGACACATGCACACAAAGAAGAAAAAGCATTGGCAATCATAAGAGGGTGACCGAAAGCTTGCATCTCTGCTACGTGAATATGTCCCAACATATGTATTATCTATGGAGAAAGACAACATCCAGGAATGCGCTTAAACTTCTTTCGAAAAGCGAAGCATACCGCATCATGTCCTGCAGATACAAACTAATTATTGAAAACGAAATGTCCTGTAAAGAATGGCCCAGGGTATTTTCATCGACATGTGTGTGATGCTGGTTCAAGATCATCATGCATCCATAGATAGTTAAAGACATAAATCATCTCACTAATTCATAGACATCAAGCTATGATGTCTTTGAGTTTTGTCAGATTTTTACAATTTTCAGATTATGGACTTAGCCATAGATGAAGCGACCTGTCGATGAAATGACCCAGTCGACGAAAGGACCCGTCGAGGAAGTGAACCACAATCATGTTACTATGTCGAAGAGGAAGACGGCCGCACTCTCGCTTCTCCACTGACGACGCCCCGTGTGTAGAGACGAACAATCAATGCGGGTATCCCACAGATTCGAAGTTGCTTTCGTAGTGGCACTGAGATAAGAGATATGAGTTTCATTGAAACTTCATGAACTTATAAAAAACTTCATAAACTTCAAACATTCAAATAAGTTTCATTGAACAATAAAACCGGAGGCTTGTAGATATGAAACTTGCTCTTCAGACTAATCGCATTGTATTAAGGTTTTATTTAGTGTCTATTGCGAAGATCCGCACATATGTGGCCTTAAAGGAAGAGGATTTTCAGAAATCTTCAGTCGCTTTCATTCAAATTCTCGCCCATCAATTAATTACTGTAGCAAATAAAGGCTGTGTTTCTGATACATTACCTTGAAAGTATTCTTCCGTCCTTTATCCCAATCTCTTTTCTGTCTCTGTTTTGATAAACCTCGAAGATCAAGCTTCGAAAATCCCATCGTGCTATCTCACACAGGCCGCCGTATCTCTCTGATCTTCAGCAATCCTCCTGCTGGTACAAACGGCAGAAATACTTTGAAAACTGACGACCGATTTCATTGATGAGTCACAGCAAGACACAAGTTGGGAAGTTTTCGACGAGACAATTACATCCGATTTCAAATTCTCGTGATGCCAAGATAAAGTCGTTTCCAAGTGTGAAGGAGAGAGAGCGGAAACAGCAATGAGAGGTTCAATCGCAAAGGAATCCGAATGATTCCGGCAGAAAATGCACCGTCGCTCACAGCACTGTGTCAGCAACGATTCCGTCATCTTCCGGAGAAACTTGCGGCGAAGTCAGAAGATGGTAGAAATAGTTCGAGACAAGAAGAAACGTGAATGCCAAAATTAGAACTGTCCCGTTGCTTATCATAGTGGGAGGAGTTTTCTTTTATCATAATACTTGAGGTATGCGGACGACTGTTCAACACCACAACTGGTTTTGGACCGTTGCATATCTCTTTCCGCCACTGGTGCAAATATAATCAGAAAGGAAAAGTTTGACGAAAACCAATAGAACGCTTATCATACGAGTACAAAGGTCAAATAGTTTTGTACTCGGGTAATGGAATTTAATTGGTATTCGTCAATCTTTTCCTTTCTGAGTTTTAGGAGACGCAATATGGAACAATTCTTTTCGTATTTGTGTGTCAGCGATCTGAATATGCGGATTGTCCGTTTTTAACTGAAGAGATCATACTCCAGAAACAGCAATTAAATCAAGCAGTCGAGAGATGTTGATGCAGTCATGGAAGTTTTCCTAGCAAGAAAACAAAACACTAAAAATAAAGTGCAAAAGGACAAAAGAGGTGAAGAAACACTTGAATGAAGATTCAGACACCGTTTTCAAATCCGCTGATCCTTCTTTTTGTGAAACTAGAAGACAGTGACCCTTTCACTCTATTAGGGCGAATATGATCTTTGCATTTATGAAAGATTTCATTCCCCCATAGTCATGTTGCAATTTCATTGATAAAGCTTTTCTTAAGAGATTGTCTAAGGTCTACAGAGACCATCGCAGGAAGGAATGTAAGAAAGAGCACTTCTAAGGTATTCACATGAGTATTTGTACTTGATTTATATATTTCACGCCGTCTTGATAATGTTTCCCCCGCAGCTCTCTTCATAGATGACTCGGTGTCGCGGACTGTCACCTGAATATCAAAGAACGTCGGAGTCTGCGTGGATCAATCCCACCGTGCAGCATGGATTTTCATTCGTTTATTTGATGACTGGCTCTTGGATGAAATTTCAGACATCTACGACAGATACGGGTGCGGAAATTAACTCCACTTCAAACTTGCACAAACTTCGGAGTCGAATGATGTTAATTAAAATTCTTACTCAATGAGTAGATCGCTTTCTTTCTGTTGGCTGCAGTTTTCCATGTTAATTTGATGGACTCATTTTGCTATGCTGCAATGCGCTCGTATTAGCCTTTCGAACAGTGGAACAAAGGAAAGCAGATAGAAGATTGTCATTTCCAAATGTAGATTCACTATAAAACTGTTGTAATGTTTATCACAGTGGGAGGAGTTTCACGCCTACACGTTGACTGAAGACGAAATTTATCCTTTATCATGACGGATCATTCATTCTTATGTATGCTTCTAAGAGACTGAATTTTTCACCTTTTTGCACGTGTATAATGATTCTCATGAAATACATAACAGCATCGAAAAGATCACAATCGGTTTAAAGCTACACGATTTCCTTGGGCAGAAGAGAGCACAATGAGACTTCATCATTATACTCAATAGATAAGATAGCACATGATTTAGCGCAATGCAATTAAATTCACAGGGTAGAAGACTGGCCGATGTTGTCCTTGAATATGGAGGAGAACGCAATCATTGCAAATTGTATTTCTATCATTTTGTTGTCATTTTTCAGTGACCGTTGTCACATCTCCAATCTGCAGTTAGAGGTAAATATTGGAAAACTGGGACGATTCATTGGCATATTTAAAGATCTTCTCAAAAATGAAGCCAACAATTGTTGTGATGGCGGTTCACTAATATCTTTTCACATTTATTTTTCATTTAGCGTCAGCAACCACGTGACCAAGCAATGTTGCTATCATTCCGTAATGGAACTAAATTGATGTGTCATTCTGTTCGTCGTCGCATTGCTGAAAATCCACTCTGAGAGCAGATTAAAAAAGTGTTGAAGTTACCCCGCGAACTTCCCGAACTCCCTTGAGAATTTTCGTGTCATTTGTCAACTGATTGTCGATTTCTCGCACGGTGACTATGAAGAGCTGAACACATAGAAAAAGCAACGTCTGGTACACATGCACAGCAGACGAATCACATTCCACAAATGACACAATGAGCTCCGAACAGGTTCTTTCCGCATAAGATACAACTCACTTCATGTGAGCAGTTATAATTTTGACGATGCTCTCATCCAAACGCAACTATTTTGATAACCAGTATTGATGAAAATTACAAAATGTAGAAAATGGATACCAATGAATGATTTTTTCAACCCCATCTGTGGGTTGAGCATTTTTTGCTCACCGCTGTGCCACAATTGGGAAGCCTCACACACTTGCAGCTATCACCAGGCTAGGGTCAGCAACCTCAATGAGAGCGGTGGCACCTCCAGAGACCGACAGATTCGAACCCTGTACATTCTGTGCTTCAGTGCCGAAGCGCAGCTCTTAACCAACTTGGCTATCCTGCCACATAAGCATAACAAGTATAGAGTCTCTTTAGAACCTCTCACAGCCTTCCGTCTTGACACAATCCAGAGCTTTCCAAAATTGAGATCACGATTATCTATATCACGAAAAATAAATAGGTTTATAACAACCTTTTCGGTAATGATAATAGACATGTCAGACGTAAAAGCCGATCTTCCCTATAGCCAAGCATGCAAGCACGTGGCTTCATAGACTGGCTATTACAGCCTGACTGTAAATACTGACATAATCAAGACCACGCGACCATGGACAGAAAACATCTGGACTTGCAGCCTTATTGTGATGATCTCCACAACACCTTTCTTTTCCATGTTTGTGATGAAGTTCATCTCTTATTGCATTATCCATGCTTAGATCTAAATGTCCATCATCGCGCGGCTCAGAGGAGTCGCATTTACAGCATGAGCTTCGAATGGAATCACAACTATAGTGCCCGGGATTAGAAAAACCTGAGCAGCAGTTCCACTTTCGTGTTTGAGTTGACCATTGAGACAGCAACCAGAGAAGTGGAGCCATTTGAAATTTTTGAGTCGATTTCAAGTCTGGCAAACATCTTCCGACAAAGGAATCTAGCTGCATCAGAGATTGAGTTTAAACTGAGAATGATGTATCTCCACAGTTACACGTACAAAATTTTCTCCTTCCATTAGAAATCATGAACTCCATGACACTTGGTAGAAAAAAAACGTCTTAAATTAATGTCTCTGTGGCAAAGTCGTCAAGTGATTGATTGGCCTTGAGATGCTTTGGTCATGCAGACGAGTCCAATAGTGCAATTAGAAATCGGAAGGAAGGACATCCAGTATACAAGCATCACAACGGTCCAGCGGAAGTCCGACTGTCACAGCACCGTCCACGTCCCCACTGTGGGAGTAATTACATTAAAGTTGTTGACTTTCATACACCTTCTACGAAACCAATCTGTGCTCGAATTTGATCGCTTTCATGGGTTTGAGCCATGGATTCAAGAGAGGACTCTTGAGCAGAGGTCTCACTGCAGAGTGCATGGCATGCGTCGACCTGGTCGCGGTTTTTTACTACCAATCACCAATGAATTTTATTCAGGTCCGAGCACTGCCAAAATCAATGCCGAAGACGTCCGAGTTTGGTCTCCGTGGTACAGTGTTAAGTGCTTGGCCTAGCGATCCCTCGGTCCAGAGGTCGAGCCCCGAAAGCGTCATCAGAAATCGTCAGGAAGAGCATCTGCACTAAAATATCACAACGCTCCAGATTAAAGTCTGACTATGTCAGCACCGTCCCCGCCCTCAGTATGGGGAAGAAGTGACGTTAAACTATCATTCACATCATCAGCGCCAAGTCCAACTCAGAATCGGGTGATAACAACAGCTGTACAGAAGATCTTCGTCTTTTTGAAACCTTTTACAATCTTCTAAATAATTTGAGTGATCTGTTGCAAGAGATAATCTCATTTACGATGGTGTGGATCTCACTGAAGCATAATACGTCCAAGCATTCATAAATGATTTAAGATGACAGTCATACTGCAGATGGAAATGATCTTCTGTCATCTGAACTCCATGGAGAAAATGGATATGTGGCAATGATAGACTGTGTTGATAAATGCAAACTTCATGGACATTAGAATGTGAAACAGAAGAGGATGGTGTGTGAGTGTGTGAATATGTGGGATGAACAAGCAGATTAATTCTCTCGAATACTTGACTATTTTCAACAGTTGATCGAATGAACATTGAATTTTTCATTCATATTTCCTGTGAGGCATCAGCTGAGGTCAGTTCTAGAGTATTTTTTAGCAATGTATCCAAGTAATTCTGCACTTATGATTACAACACTGGTCAAGTGTCTGTGTACCGCTTGGAAATTCCAATATACAACGGGAGATGATCTTGGCCTTGTAATCTTTTGCTATATGACCGAGTCAATCCATGAATTTCTTGAGAGTTGCTTCTGTAAATCGACAAAAATGACATCCGCACCAAGAACACACAGGTTCTGGCACAATCATATTGTTGTGGAGCATAATTTGATTGCGTCATGTTAGTCCTTGGTCCAGGGAAGGACATCAGTTAGGATGGGCTTGGGCGGGGAAGCTCGGCTCATGTTTATCTAGGCATTGGCAAAAGCTCCGATTGGATGGAAATCAATCACCTTCCAGGCATGGAATGAGCACATGCAAATATTCAGCACATCATCTGAACACAGACTTAGCACACGTCATCGCAATATTCACGCTGCGTCCCTTACCCCATAAGGAATCCATTTGTCGTTGAATATCAGCACATCTCACTCATCACCGATTCACATATAACTAGAAGAAATGAATTTCGTATTTCTAACACACAGAAAAAGTCTGCAAAAATGCGGTCACAAATGGACATTCAGTAATTACAACGCATAATATAAATATTCGCTAATTGTTCAAAACCAACGATGCCTGATTTGAGTGTATTATAAAATCTGAAACACATGCCAATAGTGCTCCAACTATGATGAGACAGAAACCTTATACACCTGAGTGAAGAAATTGCAAGACAGAACACTCGACTCATTCATTTGCAGCAGACAAGTTCTAATCATATTCGTCTTGTGATTTTTAACCTATTGCAGATCGTATGATCTTGAGTTAACAATTAACGTTGTTTGTCTAAATAAAGAGCCCTGGAAAACAAATTCTATCACTAAATATTTTGTTTTGAATAGAATTGGAAAGAGCCAATGTTCAACGATGTTGATTTTATTCTTCGTTATTAATAACAATTAATTTCTGTAAATATCCGTTAACTATCTTCAGGTAGAATGTATTAGAAATCAATTGTAATAAATAACGAAGAATAAAATCAACATCCTTGAACATTGGCTCTTTCCAATTCAATTCAAAACATGACAAATAACCAAGACAATTTCTTCTAAATTTTTCGAAAGATTTTGTTTTCATCCAACGAACAATTTTAGAATGGCGTTATATCAATATTAGTTCAACGCCAAAAATAAGTGTTTAAACACATCCAAAATCACCGATAATCGCCATTCAAAAACTGACCAAATTTTATCAAGCATGAGCACATCTAGTCGATCTATTCAATAAATTACCTATGCGCACAGGCATCTCACCATCAATCAGAATCCATGATTCTGATTTTTAGCCAATTAAAGTCACTTGAGTCAAAGCTTCACACCGCATTGAATACGTCTGACAGGACATGGTTCGCAACGTACTCATTTTACGTCTCTACTTCCCGGTTCAGGGGCTCGACGAAGTTGCGATGACCCGTTTCCATTTCAAACGATCTAGACTAATGTCTTCCGACACCTCTAGAGAAACAGACTTGCAAAGTCTTCTTAAGTCTTCTGGTGGTCGGCGTCCATCGATCGACAAGTGGTGGACTTCACTGATGATGCCATCCGTGGCCCTTTTCACACGACCAAACCAGCGTAGACGTCTTTGCCGCAGATGAACTGGAAGTTCGGGCAAGCCACAATGTCTCGCTACCGGTACTTCTTTGCTTGAAGCTTGCATCTTTCAACCTGACCTTTGCCATGTATCTCATCATCCTTCTGTCAGTACTTCTCAGAAGCTCGACCAGCTTCAGGCCGAGTGGCCACGTTTCCGCGCCATTGATGGAAGCTCTTGAAAATCAAGGTAGATTGTCTCCTTGTTTTCAAGGAGACAATGTCATTTGTCTCCTGTAGATGGAAGCTCTTGACCAAAACCAACAAAATCATCTGCTATTTTTACAAGAACCTTGTGTACATGGCATGGGAGCAGTCGTTCTACCAACTGAGCCAATCTATCATTTAAATTTTACCGGTATCTCACGAGTTACTGATGCAGCCTCATACGGCACTTTCACATTGAGCCACTTAAATCGCATGATTGAATAAAATATAATGAATACTTCTAATATACAAGTCCGACTTCATCTGGTTCATCTGCTTCGCGGCTTTTATCATGACTAGACCAGACGGTACAGGAGGGCTAACTTAGCTGAAATGGTGACTGGTTTTTTAGTGCATGATGTTGGGTGGAACATATTCCATTCTTTGTAGAATGCTATTGTTCGGCATCATCAGTGACCACTGCAGAGCGCCTTTCGCTGCGTATAATCTTGAGCATTTTTGTGTGTATCTTTGACTTCTTGTGGTTCGCCTACATGTCGCGTAATTTAAAACTTGTATTAATTTCAATTGTGTCAATATTGTACGTCTACAGAATCATTGTTGTTGGACAAATAAAGTAAAGCTATCATCATTATTATTAGCATTCATTGCGAAGTTATCATTCAATCAAGATTGTTGCTCTCCAATGCGACGAGCAGATTTTTCAAAGTACATGGCTGGGTTAACTCAACAACAAAAATGTCAATCATCTGAATTTTCACTTGATTCTTTTTCGGGAACCTTTCCAGCAAAGTTAGCTGAGGTGTAAAAATGCATCAAGTTGTCAGATTGAGCCAACCCTGCAACAAAACTGCGACAGACATTCGATTCCCTATCAAGTGCATATGTTCTACTCAACTGCCAGCATTAAAATCGGCAACCTCTTCTGATATCTTAACCCTCTGTGCACCCGCTCTACCATGTCGATTCACAGTGAATGTTTTACACACGCTAGGAGTCACCTAAGTTGAACATGTGCCATTTTTTGTAGCTCACAACGAAAACATCAAACAGTACACGGAGGCATTCGATTCTTTAAAACCACTACCAACCTCAGTTGCGGTACTCACCTCTTCCCTGAGTTCTTTAACTCCTGATCCATGGGTTTCCTTTTTCTCTGCGGCGGCCGGTTGTCTTCTACTTCCCTCAACGCCGATTACGGTGGCCGCTCCGCCGTCTGCAAGGTCGCGTCGCCGCCGGCGCTTCTTTCTGGTCGCCCTATTCGTCGCACTGCTCCGCGCCTCTTCCGAACACCGTGTGGGAATCGGACCAAGGCTGGATAACATCACCAGCGGTCTCTCCTCACCCCAAGCCACACTGCCGAGCTCCCACGACGCAGATGACGAAACCTCACGGCCTTCCTCCTCCTCTTCAAGTCTCTCTTCCACTTCCGCCGCACGCAACAGCAGTCGTCCGCCATCCTCCTCATCCTCAAGAGCAGGGAGAGAGAATGAGGCGGAGATAGAGGCCGGCTGAAGTGTGCACGCACAATTATGGTTTGGACATGCGTCCGGTGCATCAGTCTGCACTGCAATACTCCGCCAGCGTCGTCGACGTTCCTCTTCCTCATCTTCTTCATCATGTCCGAGTCCTGAATCCTTGGCCATGCCCGGTTCCGGACTGGCACTAGCGGAGGAGCACGGTCCAGTGTATGAACATGTACTACAACACGATCCACAGCACGATCCCTCTTCCTCCTCCTCTTCATGATTACGCACTCGTGACGTCATCTGCGGGCGACACAGTCGAAGCGGGAAGCAGACAGGCAGTCGCGAGCGTCGGACGGACTCACAAGAGGAGGAGGAGGAGCTAGTGGAGAGTAGAGGCCGACGATGTGGCGAGAAGGACAATTTTGAGAGCGGCGTGGAGATGACCGATGAGGAGGAGGAAGACTTGGGACAGCGACGACGTCGGGTCCAACAACAGCGGGCACAGAGAAGTCGTTGCCAGCAGCGAGGGATGGAGATCGCGAATGCACTCGCCACTTCCTCGTCGTCTCCCGATGCCATGATAGAAGCAGCAGAAGCATACCACATCGATCGGCGAGCGAACGGCGAACCGATCGCCTGTACATGAAGCGAGACAGTCTCCCACAGTATTACCACAACTGCCACTATAATGATGCCGGAGCGTGAACCAATCAGAGCGCCTCTTCATCTCTCCCCATCATGAGGTGGAGGCAATGCGCACGCGGATTCGCCACAGATGCTGGGACGGGAGAAGGAGCGCCAGATGGACGACGCCCGGGAGATCCTAGTGCGATGAGGTTGTAACAGTGAACGCGATCTTCCATTCATCATTCCTCCCAGCAATACCGAACGTGACATTCGCTTACCATGTCACTGCGTCCCATAATGTAGCAGAAGAGAATCTTCTAAGTGAATTACTTGACGTACTGCACCCGTTCAACAGCAGAACAATGCAGTTTTCACAGTACTCCTTGCATTGTCGTTAAATGTGACGGACCCGAATGTGCATCATTCTCAGCATCATTCCCCAAAACATATACACCATCCCACTAATCAGTTAAGGGTGCTAATTGACTGCCTGAATTTACTAGTGGATGTTCAACGTCCGCTTACTCCGACCTCGTAGGGTTGGACAATTTCTCCCAACCTGATGAATCACAGAGCACCAACAATGACGATCGTTGACGTCATGCGGTTTGAGACCATTCTGTTGCTTGAGATCAGCGGCAACAGACAATGCTTTTCGAGGTCGCACCCTCAAACCTGGAGCCCAACAGAACAGACAATAAACGAGGAATAAGAAAGAAGTTCACCTTTCTTCTTCTTTCTTTTCTTATTCTTCTTCTTTCTTTCTACTTTCTTCTGTTAACACTTGGCACACAATCTTCGGGCTGTTTTCTTCTTGCGGATGACATCTAGACAGACTGAGCAGGCTGAATGACTAGCTGAATAGTCTTGTCTGCGTTCATTTGTCCATGTTTTACGTGTTGCTGATAATGGCAAGTTAGCAAGTTAACCCTGCTTGTTATCCTTGCTTAACAAGATCTATATCCCCAATCGATCTCTAATGACGAGTAATAAGTTTATCTCATGACAATAGGTATTTTGTTGAACAGCACTGCAGACAGCTATTTGAGAGAAGATAATGTATCGACAGTCGACATACATGACTCGTTAATGAAACGTCTTTAGTCACATTCTTGTGGATAACGCGTCTATGCACTCTGCAGCTAAAGGTGCACCTGTTCAACTTTACCTGACACCTTTTACTGACACTCAGAAGATAATAGGCTCATGAGATCAATGCACTTCTCTTTATCACCTTTCAACAAATTGTTATTGTCTGGACTCTGTCCGATGATGCACGAAGCACGATTATTGTCCATGCTTTCTGACTCATCATAGATCGAAAAGTGTCAGCAATAAAGTTGCACGTGTAAAGGCAAGAAAAGCAAAATTACACTGAAAGTACCTCCGATTAAATTTTGATCAAAATATCTATTGACAGTTTTTCCTGAAACGACTCATAACTACTTTTATGAACATCTGTGACAATTTCTAGGCGCTAGATCTTAACCTATTTCTGACTTCATTTCGACCCGAATTTCTTGGGACAACGTTGCAAATTCCCACGGTGGCCAAAAATTGACCAAATGAAATAGGAAGCCTACACGGCTCTAATGGTAATACTCCTGAGCTCGTACGATGCCTAGAACGCCAGCAAATAGCGTTTAAGAAATTCTTCTCGAAAAATGAAATTAACTTTTAAAAACAGTTTGGTCATAAATAGGTCAAGTAAAGTTTTTTTTTGGATGTTAAATGCTGGTTAGAGTGATATCCAAGTATAGAACTTTTGTAGGCCGTGACTCAGCTGCTATATTTAGGTGTGTTGCTACGAAAAGTAATGAACAGGAAAATAAGAGATCGATGTTCTGTATATGCTTGGACGATGAAGAGATATCGTTAGCATTACATTTGCCACCTCTTGAATTGTTGTTGGAACTGCGAGAAACATAGGCCTACAGCGGGAGTGACTAACCATGACAACTACAACCGTCCGCAATAAGCAGAAAGAGAAATGTCATAATAGAATGGTTCATGGACGGTGTTGGCTACTTCCAAGTAAGAAATATCTGCTCTCTATGCATTTGCCTATTCGAATAGAAGACACTGTAAGATGGAAACGTTCGTCTTTCCTCTCAAAACTGATTATACAACATCTCCGATATCACACTCATAGCATCAATTTGTGCACAAGAATTCAGAATTACCCTGACCTCCTTAACATTGATAGTCAAGTACTAGTGTCGTTGTCGCCACATCACGACGCCTTTCAAATCAGTCTTCAGACATCGTTCTTCGCCATGCCATCGATAGAAAGACGAGTACTACGCCTGCATGTCCTCTACATCATTCCATTTATTTCTTACCATTCAGTAGCCTTTTAAGCAATCTTCTGTATTCTCATCTACTGTGGAAAATAGTCAATATAATTATGATAAATTCTTGGGTAAATAGCAACATTCCTAGTGGTCTCCGTGGCACAGTGGTTGAGTGCTTGGTCTAGAGATCTTTCGGTCTAGAGGTTGTATCCCAAACGTGTCATTGGTAGTAGTCAGGAAGGGCACACCGGACTAAAAGATCACATCAAAGCTATAATATGTCAGGACCACACAATACTCTTGTATGTGGGGGAGCAGTGACGTTAAACCATTATTTTTTTATTGAATAAATAACAGTTTTGACTCTCATTGGTAAAATAAATTTTCGAACATGTTGACATTATTAGAGAGCAACACAGCGGGATAATTTACACCATAGCACCATAGCATGGCAACATTTAACATCAACCTTCCGTAAACTGGGACCAATTCTATCGGGTACATGTAAATCATGTTCCAAAGATTTCAGCTGACTAGGAGAGAGATGGCTAAAGCAGAATTGTAGTATTGGCATTCACTGGGGTAACACGTTCAAAGCTCAATCACTGGAAAGATGTTCCAACACTTTGAATGTCATCAATCGTTTGGACAGATATAATGATGACTATGAGTTGTGGGAAGCATGAAAAGGACTATTTTTGGAAAAATTGATATCAGATCTTTTCTTTGAGTGCTTTGGTACTCTTTGTGGCTTCATAGCTTGAGAGTTGCCGTTACTCATTGACTGTCTATGAATGCCAACCGGATTGAAATTATCAAAGCGATCATGAACACCGTTAAATGATTCCATAAAGAAGTTTTGTTCTTTTGATATACACACGCAAAATAATATTTGTTGATCAAACCTTTTTTTTAAATCATTTATCATTACAACTTTGTGGTATCATTTATCTAACAACTTTTTGAGCCTCATTACATTTCAACTTACAGAGTCGGTTGTTGGGACAGAAATATTATCTTCATAAGTAATTAAGTGTTTACATTTCTTGAAATGGAAATCACAAAATACAGAATGTAGATAGGCACAAGGACTATGTAAGCACGAATTGGTAAGTAAATGACAAATACTGTATAATATACAGGTGTAGATAGCACGTCACAAACACATTTCGAATTTGTACTGAAAGTAGAACATTTAGACGGAAGGATGCATCAGTCAAGGTTGATCTCCAGGAAAGAATGTTGACGCCGAAGTGTGGTATATGTTGGTATTCTCAGCACATGAGTTCTGGGCAGTCTATCTGGCACGAGGTGATGTAATGGATGCTTAGCGTGGGTTTCCGCAGTGCTTAGCACTTTTCTAGAAGTCTGTTCCATGTTGGTACGAAGAGACGGAAACATGGAACACTGACAATCAATGCCACAAATTAGTCTGTGAGACCTACGGTGGAACTTTTGTAACTTATCCATCAAAGAAATAGAAAAGCTGCCATAAACTGAGGGGACGCGTACAGAATAGATTGTGTAATCAAACAGTGATAAATGCGAATCAAACCTTGTCTGCACAGAAAGTATTTCAGATGTTTGATAATGTAAAATCTTTGAGACGCAACTCTAAGAACACAGGAAATCTGGGCGTCCCATCTACACGATTGAGGAATAACTACGCCTGGGAGTTTGACAAAATCAGCATGAATTAACTCACCAAGAATCGCAAGACCTGGGTTGTAGGAGCGAATTATTACCATCTGCTTACATTTGGCTGATAATCTTTGAGGTGAACTTTAGAAGCACAGTTGTGCTTTACAGCTTCGATGATCACGATATCGTCAGCATACTTAATGCAGTCCACATTTGCAAAGAGTCCACAAAAAAGTTCACATACAGGCAGCGAAAAGCATAGGGCCCAAAACAGATCCCTGAGGAACAATTGAAAGCACAGACCCCACAGGACCGAAATTGCTTGCAGTTGAAACTGATATCGTTCTGTCGCTGAGGTAGGACAAAATCTATTTCAGAAGTCCCTGATGAACGCCATTATGGATCAGACAATTTATAAGACGATGATGTTGCAGTTTGTCAAACGCTCTTGATAAATCCAGGCTGAGAAGATTGACGCATGAAGTATCTCTGGAGTGGAGAGAGCGTGTCAATACATCCTGCACTTCAACTTAAGCCGTAGTTGTGGAACCATAGGGTCTGTGTACGTGCTGACGTTCACCAAAACATGAAACTATCACCGAAACGATCAGCGACTATCTTCTCAAAAACCTTTGAAATACATGATAGGATTGAAAACGGGGAACGCTCGACATATACAGTGTAGTATGTTATCAGCCTTAGGCGTCCGGGTATTGAACAAGGGAAAGATAAAGGATTAATGGCCATTTAATGTATTGGAAACAGATGTTCACTAATAAATTAATTTTTGAATGAAAATTCAATTGGCAATCAATTCGCATGATTAATAAACTTCTGTTCCATGATTATCAACGTACGTCTTTCTTCAATATCTCTGTCGGAAAACTGAAGATGCAGACTTACACTGACGCGTGCATTCAGCACACTTTGCTTTTGTGACCCTGAGTCTGTAGATTCATACTGTGAAGATGATGGGATAACGTCGCGAATTATTGATAACTAAAGTAGACTTGAATAGAACTTTTAACTGTGACATATTTGCAGCAAGTATGCACATATACGAAGAAAAATAAAATCTGAAAAATTAGAACACCAGAAATCTGCAATTCCTACAACGTTCGAAATTACTGTCCCAAAATTTCAAGGTCCATTCTATGGTTTCCGGGTTTTCCAGCGGACGCGGTCAATATGCATTATTTCATGTTCATTCTGTATAAATGTATTGATCATTTATGTGTTTTGATTAGCAGTTCAGTCTTGCCGCTCCGTCAGTGCAAATCTCATCCCTGTTGAAACGCATTATCGGTGGTACGAATACAAAATTCCTGAGTCTAGCCAGTGGTATTTTCCTTTTCTAATTTGATAAAAAATAATTAAGCAATGCCAGTACATTATCAAACTAATGAATATTGCCATGAATAGGTACGCAAAGCAGGGACGGTCTTTTTGTTCGACACGCCTTGATTTCTATACTCGCTTACTTTGCATTTTTAATTAACTTCAATACATTCCTATGGGTTTTGTCATTTCTCTTTCTATCAATAAAATGGGCATATTCAATACAAATGAGCAATGGTTCATCTTCTAATGTTTACATTTCTTGAAGTTCCATCTTGACAAATCAAGGAAGCAAACTAATGAATATCGCAGATCGTGCTGTGTAAAGCATCCAATTCAAATTCTGATTTCAGCATCTTTATAGATTACGCATGCTATAGGTCTATGCATGGAAAGATATCCTCAGACAATTTGAGCACAAAATTTCCTGGGCAGCCGCAGACGCTGCGCTTCGCCCTACATGGGCTCGTCAGTGCGGCTCGGAATCGCCCAAACTAGCTTAAAATATCTGGAATGGTCGAACTAGCTGCTCTGCGTTTATTTATCCTGGCTTTGCAGTGCGGCTGATAATCATAAAGATTTCCATTAATAATTATAAAGATAATTGTATATATACTTCACTTTGAATTATCATTTCTTAAGTGGACAATCATTCTAGTGATCGGAAGTTAGCATTCTAATTTATCTGCAAAAATTGAAAATTAATTCTCCACCAATTAATTATTTCCAATATCTGATTGAGTCTTTGACTGCCAAAACTCATTGATGATCAAATAGACTGCAAATTTCCATGCAAACACGTGGTTGAATGATTCTGACATTTGTCAACTTACCGAAGAATCGCCGCCTGACGTGGACCGACTGGCAGACTCGGATTCGGTGGTCGTGTGTCGAGATCTTCTTCTCGAGGACTCTCTCCGAGGACTGGGAGACCTTCTATTGCAATCATTCCACCTGCCCCGATTTTCTCGCCTTCTGCTTTGCCTTATCGTGCGACTGACGCGTTGTCTCCGGTTGGAATAGTGACTTCCTCGGCCCCAGAGCGGCGCTATTCGGCCAAGAGGAGACCGAGACCGGCTTCGGCGGCGGGAGGACGGCAAGGAGGACGGTGGGGGCGGTAGAGGGGGAGGAGGGATGTGATACTGTTGCTGTTGCCACATAATGGAATTGAATTGGACGGCGAATTCGAACTGCATTTGATAGAGGGCTAGAGCGGCTGAGGTGTCCAGGAAGCCGTTGTAACGACGATGGGAGTCAACGGGGTACTGATTATCCTTTAGCGCTCGATGGTGGGTGGATGAGCGGTAATGCGGCTGAGATTGACAGGAGAAAGAGGATGATGTGGAAGGATAGTGATGATGGGAGTAGGAATCCTGAGGGGGGCGACGCCAAGAGCGTACATTAGACCCTCCACCGTATCTTCCACCTCTCATCTGAAAATGTAAATTGATCAGTGAAATGTTGATACGAGAACGTGGTGATGGAACTTTCGATTCACTTTCATCAACATTGCGTATTATATAGATAGCTCTGACTACTTCTATGTATTAGTAGTACGGTATTGTAGTCTCCCTCCAAATTCAAATTTGGAGAATAATTTCCTAGTCGAATGGAAAATTAATTACCGGTACTTCAACTCTCCTAAATTGTTACTTGTTATGCTCGAAAGCGGACGCCGGTGTGACACAATTGTTGGTCACAATTGTAATGAAATGAAACACATCTAACAATGTTCTGATGTTAGACCGGTGAAGAATGTCAGTCATCGATTGTGAGATCGATTTCCCACGGAGTGAGAAAAGGAGAGAATATTACAGAACAACGAAACAGTCACAATACTTAAACATACGCTTGAAATATGTACACACATTCCACTTCGATGGAATGATTATTAATAAATCGAACTACAAAAATTTACTAAATGAATTACCGCTATCGTCATGGTCAGCACCAGGTTTCCAAACTTATAGCCTGTAACGAGTAGTCAATTGCTGCATATCTTTACGCAATTGCTACAGGCGACGACGACTCCATGGAAATCAACGGCATAACATGGCAAGAAGTCCAAGAGATTTGCTATCTTGGGATACCCTTGACAGGGAAGCCGGAAAGGGCAGTCAGAGCTCGCATTGCAGCCGTGTGGAGGAAATGGAGGGAACTAGCCAGCCTGTTGACAAGCAAAGGCATTCCGTCATCGCAGCAAAGTCCTACCCTAGTGGAATCGGGAACAAACGAAGAAAAAAGTCAGAAGTCAAGACAAAACTCTAGAAAATAGAAGATGAATGAAATTGCTTGACACATGGAAAGTTATGCCGATTTTGTAAGAATGGCAAAAAACAATTGTTCATTTCTACTTTTCAAATGACTAATCGATAATAAAAAAACATTGATCTCTAAATTGCGATAGTGATATATTCACCAAAGTGACTAATATTCATGTCTCGCAACAAGCATCAGGGTCACAAGGCATAACATGGATGACAAAAAATAACGGGAGAAGAAATTCGACACTCATGAGTACGAGTATTACTTAAAGAGGAATCAGAGTGCTATTAAAAATCAAGCAATGTCTCCTTTTCATCACTTTAATTATTTGCAGGAGACGGAGGTCTAAAAAATTGCCTCTCCTATCTTGAGGTTGCTGTGTCTTTGACTTGAAAGTTTTGTTCCCACAGAACTTTTCTGTCAGCATGTGGTTGTACTGCATACTGACCAACCTGAACGAATAAGATGCTCTTTCTATCTGGCTGGTATCATGGAGACTAATTGAGCGTCAGTTAGGCATGACAAACCATTTTGTACGCTGAAGATGACATGCAATCCCGTTTTTCACTTTTATTGCATACATATTTGCTAAATTGGCGGAAATTGCGAAAAGTTTGGCATCCTAGGTTGATGAATTAAAGTACAAGAACGAGAGGACATTTTTCTTACTAGGTGGCAAGTAGTTTGTATGACTTGGACAATAACATAATGTTGGTCACAGATTGAATGAATTTTGTTTTTTAAGCTTTTAACGATCATCTTCAACGCTCTAGTCATGCAATCATTTTTTATCATTGATAATTTTCATAGTACAGTCAAATCAACCTCCGTTGAATGAATGCACTGCTTGCAGCTAGCAATTGTAAATTAACCATTGTATCTGCGGATTCATCAATATTCACGCAATTCACGACCACCCTCGGAACGTTCTTGTGTCATCATTCTATCTCAAATGATTGTCTCGTGACCACACAATAATATGAATGAATCAAATTGTTTAAATAAAACTGACTAATTTCCCAGAAACTCAGTTGTATAGGGTAACATAATCTCTGTTCCCATAACCATTGAGTCACTCGGTCACTTAAGACAGTGACTGTAAGAGAACGTGACTAGCCTGTGTGTAGCGCCGTCTGCTTAGCACAGCAAAGTTTATCCGTACATTTTAAAAGTTCTAGATCTTACCCATCTCCATGCTTAAACCCCGGTCTCCCGGACGCACATCAGGACTCAGTGAACCGGTTTAATGACATAGGTAGATAACAACAAATGGCAAAATAACATTTCTAAGACCAAATTGATCTTCCAATTTTCATTGAGACGTACAGTAGATGCTCGTTAGCTTGCAACCGTAGGGACTATAGCATTTCACCGTACATTAGCATATTATCTCCCTCTTTAACTAGTGCAGAACTCTCCCTCTACAAAAACGCATGAGTGGGATACAAAGTGTCGAATAAGAAGTGATAAATACTTTCATCTGCATAAACCGTCTAATTCAGTTACATAAAATCTGTTTATGTGAAGGACATGTCAATTCTGATGTCAATCGCATTTTTACAAATGCTCTGCTCCATTTCAGACGAATGTCAATAATACTTTCATAGATTTAACCAGGGCTGCGGAAGCAATTGATTTATATTCGCTTCCGCTTCCACTCAAGCGCTTCCTATTATTGAAGACCGGACATCGACTACACACCTCCCTATTTCGAGCCCCCTTTTTCTTCATTTTCCACTTTTTTACGAGTTATAGATTCTGACGTTGACCCTTCGCAGTCTCCACGAACTTTCTGTCGTAAACCCTAGTTGACTTGTATGCGTTTTTTTTACTTGCAAAAAAGGCAAATATTTTTCAAATTTACTGAAAATTTTGACCTTTGGGAAATTGTGAAATAAAAACGTCATATTTTCCCAACACGTGTGTAGTAAAAAAATCATTAAACGACCAAGAGAGTATTTGAGAATGCTACAATGAAATTGCCTCAAGACACACCAAATCCGCATTGTACAAAGTTGTCACTGATAAGATGATACTGAGTTTTTCTGATTTCGAATGCCAGTATTCTGAGATAATACACCTTCGTTTTCATCATAATGAAAAAATTAGAAGTAACTACATTTAGTAATACAGGTGCCAATTTGTAATTAGGTGCATTACTTAACTGATATCAAGACTAAAGGTCACAAGTCAGAAGTGCCTCGCCTCGCCCTGATACGCGAATTGCGTTAGTATCATGATACTTTCGGAAGCGATCGTCGGGCATTCGCCTCCGCTTCCAATGAAAACGATCGCTTCCGCTTCCACACCCCTGTATTTAACGACAACTTCATAAATTTGCTCTATGTTTGTGTTGCGCAATACATATCATTATAAATGCAGTGACTGGTCATTCGAACGTATAAATGCATTCAAAGGTTCTGTGTGTGTTGTGTTTAAAGAAAGAAACAAAGAAATCGAAATCAAAATATGATATTTGAAATTGGGTCAGACCAACATCCGACACAAATGCAATATTCATAAAGCAAAAGATACAGGAAGCATCAAAACGTAGTGATATGTGAGTATATTCATCAATGTCTATCATTTCACCTTCAATTTCAGAGACTTCCTTAGGAAATTGCATGACAAATGAATGTAATGCAAACATCATAACGTTCAAGCATGTGCAATGAATAAAATCTGCATGACTTGCGATTGCATTTGTTCAATTTTATTGGCAAGACCGTTTTTGAATTTTTTATCAGAAAGATTGAAATGTTGAAATAAGATATAATTATCTTGACCTCATCACACTCTCAATAAGATACAAACCATGAATGTTTAACTCCAATATAATATCAAGTCTCAATATAATTGATACCATAGAAGGAGTGGCCAAAAATTCCAGATGCAATGGCAGATACAGGCGATTTTCGCATTTTAAAGCAATTACAGTAAGATCAGATACATCACAATCCAAGTGCACTATCTGACATACATATGCATGAAATCTCTGCACAATCAACTTGAAGATTATCTAGAACATTTACTGCGTTTAAAAAATTTTTATTACTTATTGTTGTGAAAAGAACAACTGTTGATAGATAATAAAGTTGGTTAAAAACAGAGAATGTAAAAAAATTCATACACGCAACTAAGAAATAATGATGAAGACTTGTTTCTGATATGATGAAGTTGGAAATTTTAAGGAGATTTCAAAACGAATGCTGCATCTATTTTTGGAAAATGAATAATTTGATTCTCCTTCATTTTCATGCTGATGATAGCAAAAATTCAAAGTTTTAAGGTGTGGTCACAAAAGTTGAAATAATGACGTCTCTGCTATTTGATTAGAAGACCATTTATTGAAATGCTGAAATCCACATCATCTGCGCAAACATCTCTACGTTTACAACATGAAATCTATTCCGCATGAGAAGATAAACGTCTAAGTGTAATTATTCTTAACATGTGTAGACATCAATTCTACATCTGCACTTACATATGAATAGGGTTGCTTGCATGGGATAGCCGTATGTATTTACTTTAATAAATGACAGCGTTTCCAAGCATGGCATTGCTTATGTTAATTTTCAATTTATATCAATGATAAAGTATATACATGTAAATGAAAAAATATGAACATATAAAAAATATTTTCATTTCATCAACCTTGTCAACAGCAAAGCGCTCAAATAATCGTGCACATGTAGATTAAAAGGTGAAATCAATGAATCTTAAATACTGAATTGGGTTCTGTTATTACGTGGTCAACACTCAAGCTAAAATATGTGTAGAGACAAAATTTCACATAGAATGTACATTTATGCGCGGTCGATTGGAGTTCTGATCTTACAACATGATAATTGATGTTACTGCAACGTTCCGGTGATCCCAGGACAGATAGGGATTTTATCAGTTAATTACATGGCGCATTATACAACCAACAAACACAGAGGTCCTTGACTGACCGAAATCTTGTGAATAATGTTGCTCGAAGTGATAACCCTTTTCTATTATTATGTATTCACTTTTCTTCTGTTGCAAGATTTATCGGACTTTCATTGGTTGCACTATCTTCTCTTTTTCTACCTCCCTTTGATCTTCACAAGAACCAGGGTTGGTAGGTCTTCCCGAAAACGTATAAAAGAGTCACTATGCTAGTGTAAGCAAAGTAGGGGTAGCAAGTGTGAGCGTAATACTGGGGCTGCTTGGACGGAAGTTCTTGAACGTGTGCCTCTATTTTCTTGTCTCTCACTTCGTTTTAACATTCCTTCATTTTACTTTTTGACTCTTGGATAGTAGCAAATTTGGTTTATGTCATTTTCATAGAGATTTCGACCACTCTTGACTATTTGTGAAACATTGATCGTGTTTGAAGGAAATTTCTTTCATTTATGATCTTAGATCTCCACGTAAATTCAGAACGTGATCATGCTTAATGGTAGCAAGCGCAATGAATAGCTCTTCGCAGTGAAGACTTGTTCTCGTTTCTTATCCGAATATCTGGTTTCCCCTAACTCCACAATGGCACACAGCTTATTCAAACATTCTCTCTACCGTAAGAAAAAAATAGAAAGAAATTTTTCTTCTTTTTTGGGCAGCTGAGTGACTTGAATATATTTCTCCTGCTTTTTGAAATAACCCCCGATGTGCTTTGTACTTGATTAAAGTTAAAAATGATACTAACCGATAACGTCTTCATTCATAATTCAAAATTAGAAGTAAAATGTGCGGTCCTTTTGCATGTATAAGAGTCATTGCCTTCATTAGAGGTCATCTACATGTAAATGTATGATTGTGAGTTTATTGTGACATTTGAAGACACAAAATATCAGGTATATAATTGACCAAACGAAAAAATTTTTTAAGGGGGCACAGTATAAACAGTCATAATAGCAGAGCAGTAGAATCATTTGTTTGGGACATTCATATATTGTCTGGTATAGTTCGATTATAAGGAAGAAATGAAGTGACACAAAATGAAAACAAAAGCAACGCGCTAAGTAATGTATTTAGCCCATATAGTCAACGTGTATATTTAGGCGAAACCTATGTGACAACAGATGTGATCAAAACTAGCATTGAGTCATAATGAAACAATCATGATCATGTAGGAGACATATTTGCAGGACACGTGCCACGTGTAAATTACACAATTTCAGTGTAACGAGTTATTTTCTATACTATAGGCTATATAACTCAGATACTACGATTGATTTGAGATTCTTGCATAATATTCACAATTCATCGTTCAACTGGCGGATATCATAAAATATAAATGGTTTTGTTTGTTTTCTAAGCACAGAAATTGTAAAATAGTTTATTGCATAAAATAACCAGACAAGTGGTATGTTGACTGTGCAAACAGCTCTATGCTCACCATAGGCAAATATCCAGATATGAGCAGACATGATACAATTATATACAATAATCGTTTTTAAAAAGATAATTTACTGTCAAAGACAATCAAGCAATATATCACCCAACTCCCCCCCTTACCCTAATATTCTGACTTGTCTCAAAATTGACTGAAATCAGCCCAAAAAATAAAGATTTCCTAATAAATCAGGAAAAATCACATCCCTGAAATATATGAAATTTTATATTTTACTTAAGATGACAATCAAATAAATGGTCGGCAGTCTATTGCAGACGTTTACAAAAAATGAGAATTTTAATTACGCCTCCGCAGTTGAAAAGCGCAAAGATGTGTTTTTACCTAGCTTGATAAATCCCACTTCATGCATTCGCTTTCCTTTCAACCAGTCGAATCGCTAAACTCTTCTACAAAGACACTTCTCAATAACTTGAATCATACTTTTGATTATTATTGTGCGTCAACCACATGAAGTGTGACGTTATGCACCTCACTTTAGACTTCCCCTTATTTAACTTTCAATTTAGGACTCAGATTAGAGGCTCTCCATACTTCCACAAAATCTATTGTCGTCACACCTCTTGCTGTTTTCAATCTGAAATTCAATTGTTTCACACGATTGATTCCGAAAGAAACATAAGATCATTGAAAGTTGAAGTTGCTGAAATTGCAATTTCGCATGGTACCGTAACTTCTCAGAAGACGGAAAATATAAGACGTTTGGCTGAACTATAAGCTATTTATAATGATAATTGCTTGGATTTTCCTTTGATGATGGTCAAGGTTCTGCGTAGTCAGAATAACTGTCGAATAATGACATCACAGATATTGGACTTACAGATCCTCCTGTATTCGTTTCAAAACCCCCGTATGAAATTGAACATTCTTTTTCGACAGTCGAACAATAAGCCATGAAAAGGCAGCAGCTTTGGAAACAGTGGCATGTGTGTGCAGTCAGATATTGAAGTGCAACCATCGATAAATTCAGCAAACAACTTGAACACCTTTTCGCAGGTCTGCCAACTCTTAAATGATTTGACAGACTAGTATTATCGACAAAACCTGAAGGCAATGATCTGAAATCTTCGTATCTAAAGGAATTGTGGAGATCGGAGCACACTGAAGCAATGTAAAGCAATCCGCAAGTGATGAACGATTGCTCTTGCCACTCAAATAATGCTCTATAATATTCCACATTCCTGCCTTTGTCACACTTATACATTTTAGGTTAACAGCTTACACGTTTTGAAACGCTTTGAATGTGGATTGTACTTTTAATAAATTTATGTACATTAACAATCTAATTATAAGCACAAAATAATGTGTGTGGGAATAACTAACTGACAGCGGAGGCAATGCTAAATCACAACATTCTCGTAACACTTTCAAAGCACGAAGCGCTTTCAAATGATTACTTATCCCTTGAAAATTAAATGCCTACTTTGAATTATAAGTGCTACAGTTTTTCCCGCTCGTATATGTATTCATCCAGACATCCGACATGTGCATCAATTATACGATTTTGACGTCGAATATTTTAATGCACGCATCGGATAATTGAATGCCCGTTTCGGATATTTGGATGCACACATATACGAGCGGGAAAAACTGTAGCAAGTCAGTGTAATTAAGACAATGTTGGGGCATGTTTCATGGGATAGGGATCGCTAAAACAATGTTAACTTTGTCACTGTCAATATTTCAATGTTTCCACTTTTGGACTTCGAATCAAATGCCTGTAGCATAACACTGACAGATTTATTTCCAAATCTATAATAATTAATAATAATAATGCTTTATCAATCATGCGTATAGCGCTATGACAAAATCTGCGTTATAATACTTTGCGTGACACATGCATGCTTTACAGATAATTTTCTGTACACTGATGAGGTTCTTATGTAAGGTTGCAGAATGCAAGAGTGTCGCACAACTCGATCGCTGGCTCTGACAATGAAAGTTCCACAAAGGGGATGCTTCCTTTTGTGAAGCTAGCTATCGTAGGGATTGTAGTTGTCAAAGTTTTAGAGCAATATCAGAATGCACAGGCGCAGGTACAAGAGCACTCCTACCCTACCCGGCAAAAGCCGAATTGACCCAATATGAAAATTTGATATTATTCATCAGAAGATCGTGAGAATTTTCGATGGGATAGGTGGCTAGCTGACTCGTTAGCTACACATTTTTAACTTCAAATTCAAATGAGTCGAGCTCAAATTAAAGTAATTGTTTTTCCAAAATTTGATCTTGACTTGCATTATTTTGGATTTTACTTATTTTGATTTGGACATGAGCTGTTTAAAATTGCAGTTAAAGGATGGATGTAATCAATCGAAGATAGAATAAACTGAAATTCTGCGGAAAAATGACGCCAATGCACCACACAAGAAAGAAAAAGAGGTACCAACACGGCATTTGCTTGATTTCAACACCATTCCTTTTAATATTCTAGTTTCTAAACCGATGTTTAGAACAACACAGAAAAATATGACACAGAAAGAAACAAAACATCTGATAAAAATGAGCAAAATAAGTCATGCCACTTGCTGACACCTCGCTTGTCGCCTTGCCTCTTTTAAATA
Organism: Prostheceraeus crozeri; assembly: GCA_907163375.1. NCBI lineage: Eukaryota > Metazoa > Platyhelminthes > Polycladida > Euryleptidae > Prostheceraeus > Prostheceraeus crozeri. Next base: position 118,400 of record CAJQUW010010004.1, read on the forward strand.
TCATTTTGACTAAGTTTTTCAGTGTACATCAAAACGTTAATCATGAAGCTACTGGAAACGACTACAGCATACGAGCTTCTCTATTCCATGATCTTCAACGTCAAATTCATTCAACTTCAAATCATTGTCAAAATATCTACAGCATAATCATGCTACTGAGCAGTTCTCCATACTAAGTGAGGACACTGAACACAACATAACTTCATATATCTTCTGTTAACTCTTTAGTTAAGTGAAACAAGGAAGATGCCACGATTATCAAGTACAAGAAGCAAACATGTTGAGAGAAGTTCATTTTCCCTATTAGTGAGCTAAACGTCGATAAATTCGAAGGTACAGCATCACAACGCTGCAGCTGAACCTTGTCGTCCTCATAGATAACATGTATTCAATTATTTTTAATCCTCCTTTACAATTGCATTATCCATCTTAGTTAGGTCACGCAAGATAAATCCGTGCTATTACATGTCTCAAGATTGTCTGCGTACTTCGTAGAGACAGCTGCCTTGCTAACAGAAAGAAAACTTTGAAATATACAGACCTCAAGAACAAATGTAATGTACATTAGAAGCAACTCTTATGAGCAGCACAATTACAGAAAAGCAGATATTATTTTTGATACGCAAAATGTGAAGACCGTGGAAATTTCAACTTTAATTCTCCATATTAAAGGCACACAAATAGAAATCTCGCAGACAGATTTCACTTGATGTTAAATCAACCTCGAGACGATATTTCTTACAAATGACATCATCCCTTTTTTCATGCTGAATGCCAGTATGTGAACTACAGGATAATAATGAGTAGTTCATTTACGGGTATCTCATTAGTTTCTTAATAATCTTTCTCAGTAAGATTCTTGTTTTACTTCATTCCAAAGCTGAAAGTCGGCCTTCGGCTTTAAGCCGATGCGAAGTGGAGCTGGCTGCCTTTCTTAACCGGTCAACTTCGTCATTGTATACATGAATGAATGAAAATTTCATGACATCAAGCAGTGGTTAAGAGAGGACAAGAAATACAATGGTTAGCCCATTAATGCCGAGTGGCAACTTTTTCTACCATATCGACCCGCATATTTTTGGGACAATCCATAGGGTGTTCAAATAAGTGATGAAATTAGAGAAGATATTACCGCGGTTCTAATGGTACCACTCCCGACCTCGTACACTGTCTCGAACGTCCGTAAATTGCATTAGAAAAACAATTTTAAAAACTCTAATTTTCTACTAATACACTCGTCATCAGTGGATGAAGAATGTGCTCACCGGCACATCTCTTGAGAAGGCCGGTAGGCGAAATATCGAGAAACAAATTATAGAGCCATTCTCATCAGCCTTGGTCTCTTTTTGCTTTCTTAACATAAATCTTAATTACATGCTTATAGTGCAGCATATAATTATGACTTATAGAATTTTACTGGTCATTCCTGGATGGTCTGAAATACATTTAAGTTGCCTCTGACTTTCTAAGCAGGGATAAAAATAAGTGGCAAAAATAATAAATCGGCACTGACTACATGGGAGCGCTCCGGCTCTGGAACAGACCATAACATTAACAGAGAATCGTGGCAAACAAGGTGATCGCTCTTGAAGATAAGACATGGCCATCAGAAATATGACAGGAAACCACTGATCAAATGAGTCATGGTGTTGATGAGTCAGACAGGTATGTGATTTCCAGCAGGGGGCCGTCGCAGCTTGCAACAGATTGGGCCCCTCGTGTGCATCGAATTCATCACCGAAAAACCGGAAAATTGTATGCCTGATTAATAACTAATTAGTCTGACCCCTTCACATTCTCCAAGTATCCAGGTATGCTTGATTATCTATATTCACCAATATTCATTTCAACACGCATTGTCTTCAGGTAGAGGCTTTAGACGATGCACTAATTAGAATCATGAGCTTCTTCACATCTCCAACACGAGGTGCAACATATCTGCTCGTCATATGTTGCATCAATTCATATCTACAAATTCCGCACGAAATAAAATGACACTATCAAAACTATCCAACCGATATACGACTATCATCTCACAGGCCTTCATTAAATTTTCACTGCAATAAAATGATCATTTCGATTATTTTTTCTCATAATGAGAGAGATACGTTTATTCAATCAAAAAACGTGAATCAGAAGGTATACGTATCATATAAAATACAACATAAATGAGTTAAGTCAGTAATTGGAAGAAAGTCATCAATCGGAAAATGTTGCAGATTGAGCAATGCTCATGTGCAGCAAAAAAAGCATTGCGGCACGTGGTAGTCCTGCAGAGAATAACTGACAGTTGTCTAGATGGAAGAGATAGGAACCAACTGTGCTGTCAATGCATCTTGTTTCATCAAGTTATCAAATACTCTTACAGCCATAGTTCTTGTTCGTGACGTAGGATTGTCAGCGGACAGAAGGCCTTTAATCTTGATGCAGCTATTCTGAATACTTTGAAGACGTCTTGAGGCATTTGAAGAAATACCGATGACGGCAAGACAGGCATACTCAATTAATTTTCGTAGTAAAGCATTGTGGACAGTTAGAAATTCCTCGTCATCTGTAACACTCAATTCTTCTCAAAATAAGGAGTCTATGTGCACATTTCTTCTCAAAGAAATCTATGTGATACTTCCAACCGAATGAGTCGTCAAGCACAACGCCGAGAAACTTCAAAGATCGCCTGACCTTGATGAACGGAAAGACAGACTGAACATCACAAATATCTCCGGAACATCCGCGATAACTAATTGAACCACGCGTTTTACTTTGGCTCAATTTAAGACTGTTCTTATCAGACCATTGCGAAACATTATTAAGTTCGGATCTTAAGAAATCAATATCTTCCATGGCCTCGTCCTTTCGAATACCAACTGATAAGCACAAATCGTCCACATATTTTATCACTCACAATCACTCTATCATATCACTCTAGGAAGACAGAATTCGACCGATGAGCTAAGTCGGCCTAGAAGGTATAGCCAAGCCGAGGTCGGGCCTCGTACAAGGCTGAGAGTAGAACGGCCTCGGCCTCCTGGTCTGCCTTAAGGTGTGTTAACACGTGCAACTTTTACTGCCGATATTTCAAATTTCAACCATTAGCATCCCTAGAGTCGAAGATTCCGGATTTATCAAGAATTAGCAAATGTCGCCGACACCTGTGACATGTAATCAATTACATCCAATTTAATAGGTTTTGCAAGTGAGACTGACATGTTAAGCATTTGTTGAACGGAATTTTTCTAAATGATTGCAAATATGTCATCAATTGATTATTATTGATATCAATTGATATCATTTTTGATATATTACTAATATTATTGATTATCAATCATCTTAATCATTCACAATCATTGAGAAAAACTCCGTTGAACAAATGCTTAACATACTCAATTCCTTTCATCCAAATCTGTGGCTCGCACATGAAATTGAAAAGTCCAATAACATTGAATTCCTAGACGTTTTAATCACGCGTTCAATCGACAGATCTTTGAATACTTCTGTATTTAGAAAAAAGGCTTACGCTGGATGCATTCTTCGATTTGATAGCAATCACCCAACTGTTCACAAAAAGAACTCAGTAAGAATTTTAGTTCAAAGAGTCATATCACCCTGCAATACAGAACAATCTAAGAACGATGAAATCCTCCATTTATATCAACTTCTTAAGGATAATGGTTATCCGAAATCTTTTGTTTCAATACTTTGGGAAGAACTGAAATCAAAGCAACAAACTGTTAATCAAAGTAGTGAGACACACTCTTCCTATAAAGACACATTGTTTGCATTGCCTTATGTACGAAGTATATCAGAAACGGTGGCCCGAAAATTTCGTCAACACAACATCAACATCGCCAACAAACACAATTCGCTCAATATTTGGTAAACCAAAACGTAAGGAATCAGACTTAGATAAACGCAACGCAATAGATAAAATACCATGCCAAAATTGCAAATTCAGAATACATTGGACAAACAAGCAAACAGCTTAAGACTCGCATTCATGAACACAAGCTGGCAGTAAGAAGAATTGAGATCACAAATTTCAACACACATTCAAGAGACAGATCATCATTTTAACTGGGAACAAACCAAAAGTTTGAATACATCTCAACATCGCCATGGACGACTGCTTATGGAAGCATGGTACTCCAATAAATGATTCTATCAATCACCATATTGATCTTGATAATATCTATGTTCACCTTCGTCAACAGCTAGTGTAATTAGGATAGCTACATTTTCATATTCTTTTATCAGCACGTAAGGTACACAGGACTATATTAACATAGTTTCTTCATTTTCATATAAATTTCAAAATAATGTTTTGTAATATTTCTGTCACCTTATTGCCTGTTGACGTATTGCAGTTGCAATCACGAAAATTTGTGAATATATATATTAATTTATCTTGATTGAGCCATTTTCATAAAAAAAATATGTATTGATAAATTTCTCTTCCAATTTTCCAATATCACTATATTTCTCTTTCAAATTTGTCTCTATTTTTGTACATATCATTTTATCTAAAAAGTAAAGTTTCTCTTTTCCAGTTTCTGTTGTAAAATTGAAGGAGACATACACTGCAAGCCAACAGATAGTCATAACTACGGGCCGTTTTCGTCCTGCCACCCCGGCACATCATCAGGAATATTCCATAGGTATTAGCCGAACGAATGCGTAGAATAATTTCTAATGCAAATTTACGAGACTTTTGACTGAACGAAATACGGTCTAGATTATGGACTTGGTTACCCAAAGAATTTGGTTGAAGACACAATTATCAAATCTAATCTAGCCATTGAGAACACAAGAAGATAAAAAAATGATAAAGAAATTAAATTTTATTTTTAAGAATTTATAGTCCAAATGAACCCGATATACACGAGCATTGTGACTCCAGCATTTTCGACTTTGAAATTAACTTCTTCATTTAGAAGTCATGCTGTCAGACCTGCACATAAGCAGCTACTATCTCTTTTGAATATTTTAATTGAACGAAATATAATCCTTTTGGTTGATGTGACTAAATACAGCAATAAGAGATGTATCCTTTTTTTGTATCCTTCTAATTTCACTTAGAATTCTCACCGCACCAGATAGCCATGAACCGTCGTCCGTCACTCCAGCTTGAGAATACATTAATGAATGAATTGTTGAATGGATATTTCAAATCATTTTTAGATAGAAATTTGAATTTTAAATCTATTCACATTTTCAAACATTCACAGACTTTCAAACTTTTCATGAATTAAAATCTATTGAGAGCGAAAACTTTCATAGACTTCAGTTAAAGTCAATCAAAGATTTCTTCATCTCCATTATATGTAATAGATAATGCATAGATTTGAGGTCATTATTTGCTATAATTACCGAGAGCCGAAGGCTCGAGTTCATTATGACAAATAATGACCGAAGAAATCTATGCATTATCTGTTTTAGTGCATGACTCAGAAGTCTGCACCAGGTTAATAATTTCCAATCAGGAAAATAATTACCTGCTTCGTGAAACTTATTAACCTGTGGACATAGAAAGCCTTACAAAATCATACATTATCTGTGACTAACAGTGATCAAGCATTGCAATATTCATAGACTTCTCAAAAGTTACATACAATAGCATTATATCATGGATTTTGTGAACAGAAACGCAGCCTCGCCTATGTCTGATATTACTGCTCTAAAAATCGGTGATAAAATGCTACAATATAAAAATCACGACAAAGAAAAAATTTTGAAATCAAATCTAATAGGAAATGTAACAGCAAATACGTGATGTTTTAAAACGTCGAGCATGTGTAGCTCTGTACGTCGGTCAAACCGGGGATGCCTTGCGCTCGAGAGTCAGGATTCATAGGCAGCAAATTATGACGATAAATATCGAATCCTCAATGTAAGCAAACACATTCACAGTTGCTCCATTCATTACGATCCTCCCTACTTTATGTCATGTCCATCATGAAATTACGCCCAAATTGTGGGAAAATAGATCGCAAAGAAAAGGAATAATGTATGGAGATCTTTAAAGCAACATTGAATAAGACATGATTAATACTTTAGCTACTACGATTTCTTGGGTCCTCTGTACATAATACAGATATTTAATTTTGCTTAGCCTATCTCCAATAATTCTATATTTCCTAGTCTGTAAATCCATGTCTCATTTCGCGCTATTTTTGAATGTAATATTGGATGAAAATTGACGAATTTTGTTTTATTTGTTTTAACGTTGTTTTTTTTATCGCTTACTGCCTTAGTGTGATGAATGGACTGTGTCCGTTACTGGTCTCCATAGGGTTGACATGGTGATTACTAAGTGTCTATTTATATATAAGTTCCTAGTCAATCGAGCCTGAAACTTTGACCAAGGAGATCACTTGTTAAGCGGCCTTGTACGATCTCGTACACTTAAGGGTGAAGTCCAGCCCGTATAGCGCTATGTTATGGACCCCCGGGAAGGTCCGCCCGGCGCGCAATCAGATCCGTCAAGTCTTTGTGCTTAAAGACCTTCATGCATTCATGCATTTGTCGAGGATCACAAGTCAAAGGACCATTAGGGGTAAGGTTCAGCCCCGCTTTAGAAGCGCTGATTGAAAAATGGACTAGTGGGAAGGTCCTCCACACCGATCTCGTCAAGTTTGGCTCTAAAATGTAGTCCTAGGATAGTCAAAAGTTTGACACGCCTTGAACGTTTAATGTCTGCCGGTGGGAACGCACCACCTGTCCTCTTAAGGACAAACCTTAAGTCTTATTAACTATAAGTTTCTTAAAATTATGAAACATTTAGACGTCGTTATGGGAATGTCCCAGCTTCAATTGCTAACACAGTAAGTCTGCAGATGCTGGTGGTTTATGACCCCGCTACTGGACCTCTGCTGGCAGGCAAAAGCCTCACATTCTTATAGCGGTTTATTAATGACATTGGTAGTTGTGTTAGGTCTAAGTACCAATTAGATAGCAAGGATCTAAAGTCCAACCTCTGAAAGGATTCCTTGCTTAGTATGGGGTCCTGGCATTTGAAATATGGATATAATGCAAGCTAAAGTGTATGACGTTAATGCGAAGGAGTGGATAGCGCCCTCCACATGCGTCAGTAGTGTTGATGTCTGTGGCAGCAAAAGATGCCTATGTTGTAAATCTCTTGACACTAATACTACTTTTAAGAGTTTTAGTACCGGCAGACGGTTCGTTTTAAATTATCCTAGTAGTTTCTCGTGTAAGAGTAGACATGTAATATATTTGATCACATGTCAATCATGTGGGGTCCAGTATGTTGGACAGACAAAACAGCCATTACATTGTAGACTTAATGGGCATCGGCAATCTTTTCAAAAGAATCATCTCAATACGTATTTAAGTAATCATTTTAATAGTTCTAATCACAGTTGGGAAGATGTAAGTATACAAATTATTGACTTTGTCGATGTTCGTAATAAATCTGATACAGAAATTGCCTTCGAGCTTAACAGTAAGGAAGATTTTCATATAAGAACGCTGAACACCTTGCATCCTTTAGGTTTGAATGACAGAGTGTTAGACGGAGGTTGCGCCTCTCAGAACACTGCAAATTCATTTTCATTTTTTAGTTCTCCTATTAGCAGACGTAAGAGAAGCCATGGCCTTAGGAAGTCGGGTAGAAAGAAATATCCTCCACCTAATAGTTGTGAGGATATTCCCAAGGAGCTTCAAGAGTTGATGAAGAGCAACAAAATAAGAAATTTCTATAATTGCTTGAAATCGATAAGTGATAGCATGCTTAAAATTATGTATTCTAGGCTTCTTGATCAGTCGAATGACCTATCTTTCGTTTTGACAACATATGTTCATAGTAAATTATATAGAAACAAGAAGGATAGCTCTACCGAAGACAAAACGCATATAGTGATTCCTTTCAAGTCTCATTTAGTTGACAAACTTCATCTACCTTCTGTATTTAATGACAAAAGTGTCTGTGCTTTAGTTCCAGAAAAAGCGAAACATCTATATCCTCCCAAAGTGTACCATAAGCTTAATAACCCTATTTGTTTGAAATTCTTCAATTATAATAAGTTTCTTAATAGCCTGACAATTCAGGAAGTTGTTGGCATTTTGCAGAACGATTGCAGCTGTGACTCGATGACCAATTTTGTTTATGAGCCTTATGGGCATGTTTTTACCGGTAATTTAGATATAATAAATGATCCAGGTCTCAGAGCTATATTTGCGTATGGCACTAAACACAGATTGTCTAGGTCAATATCATGGAAATCCATTCAAAAAGAGATCAGCGATTCCATAGATAATCATATATCTCGTGTGTCCAGTCGCCTTCACTTAAAAGTTGATGACTTCTCTATTTGGAAAAACAGGGTCATGATGTTAGTAAAGCACGCATCTTTCGTTGTAAGAAATTGGGTAGTAAAGATAATGGCAGCAACGTTTGTGTTGATAAGGAGTTGCAAGATCTCCATAAAAACTTGATAGTCGTTCCTGTCGATAAAGCATCCAACAACTTTAGTTTCATATGTAAAAAGTTCTATCTCAAAATCCTGATGGACGAGCTTGGTTTTGACATAGATTCTTCCACTGCAGTAGGCAATGCAACTTATAAACCTGAGGTTATTTCTGAAAAGGAAGTCCTTAATAAACACGTCAAAGATATGAAATCAAACTTTAATATTAATGTTAGTGACAAGGACCTTAAACTACCAAAACTTTTCTGGATTCCAAAATTGCATAAAAATCCTTATAAGTTTAGATTCATTGCCGGAGCCAGAAATTGTACAACTAAAAAGTTATCGGTGAATATCAACAAAGGTCTGAAAGTGATAAGAGAAAGTTTCCATAAATACTGTGAGTATTTCAGGAGTAATACTGTTTATTCTTATTTTTGGATTTTAGCCTCGAGTCATTTTTTTTTGAGGAATATTTCTAAAGTGAACGTACACTCTATGCAAGTTTTTGACTTCTCTACTCTTTATACAAACTTAGATCAAGGTGCTATCAAGAATAATATTTTTTCCATCCTTGATCTCACATTCAATTCCACTAATCGTAGATACTTGTGTGTAGGATATGAGAAGTCGTTTTTCTCCAAAATCAAATATAAGGGGTATTTTTGTTATGACGTGGACTCTTTTAAGAAGGCTATTGATTTTATAGTGTCTGAAGTCTACATTTCTTTTTCCGGTTATGTGTTCAGACAAATTCGAGGAGTACCAATGGGAGGGAATTGCAGTCCTTTACTTGCCGACTTGTTTCTGTTAAATTGCGAATTTACTTTTATGAAACAATTGGTTAAAAATAAAAAGTTTGGACTAGCTAAATTATTGTCAAACACTTCGAGATATATAGACGATATATGCGTAATAAATTACAAGCATTTCAATACCTTAATTCCAAAAATTTACCCAGTGGAGCTTCTTGCAGATAGAAACGGAGTCAATGATAAAGCCGTTGTTTACCTCGACGTGAGACTCCAATCTAGTAGTGACGGTCTTATATCATAAAGTGGAAGATTTTGATTTCCCTGTTGTTCTGTTGACATTTCCAGACAGTGCAATACCTTATAACATGGGAATTAATGTATTTGCCGGCCAGGTTTTACGTTATTGTCGCATCTGCTCGCATCTTGAAGATCTAATTAAACGAATTAATATGACACTTTTTGTGATGAGCGGCAGAGGATATTGTAAGTCTAAAATGAAGGCATGTACTGAGAAAATCCTAACCGGTCATAACAATTTTCTAGTCAAGTTTGGATATTTCTCAGCCAGGCAGCTGACATCGCAGTGCGCATTTTAAACAATAAAATTAACACTGTTTGTTTGTTTTCTTAGCATTTAATTTTTAATTTTTTTTATTGGTTATACCATTTCAGTATTTCACACATATATTTTAGTTTGTTTTGGTTGTATCGTCTTTTGCGGTTGTTCTGTTTTTGTTTTTACTATTACTATCAGTATTACTTATTATTACACATATCATTACTGTATTGATTTTAGAATGCCAGCCGCATATAAGTTTATGCGGGGCCCCGCCCGCCTGGGCTTGAGCGTTCAGGTAGAGGGGCCGAAACGCGACCAGGCGGGTACCTGCTGACGACTGGCTATTGTTTTATTTTGTTTTAACGTTGTTTTTTTTTATCGCTTACTGCCTTAGTGTGATGAATGGACTGTGTCCGTTACTGGTCTCCATAGGGTTGACATGGTGATTACTAAGTGTCTATTTATATATAAGTTCCTAATCAATCGAGCCTGAAACTTTGACCAAGGAGATCACTTGTTAAGCGGCCTTGTACGATCTCGTACACTTAAGGGTGAAGTCCAGCCGTATAGCGCTATGTTATGGACCCCCGGGAAGGTCCGCCCGGCGCGCAATCAGATCCGTCAAGTCTTTGTGCTTAAAGACCTTCATGCATTCATGCATTTGTCGAGGATCACAAGTCAAAGGACCATTAGGGGTAAGGTCCAGCCCCGCTTTAGAAGCGCTGATTGAAAAATGGACTAGTGGGAAGGTCCTCCACACCGATCTCGTCAAGTTTGGCTCTAAAATGTAGTCCTAGGATAGTCAAAAGTTTGACACGCCTTGAACGTTTAATGTCTGCCGGTGGGAACGCACCACCTGTCCTCTTAAGTCTTATTAACTATAAGTTTATTAAAATTATGAAACATTTAGACGTCGTTATGGGAATGTCCCAGCTTCAATTGCGTTGTTCTGACCGCAGTTACTCCAATTGCTGATCGGACCTCAAAGCTTGACGCTGGGCCTCTTCGAGAAGTTTGTGTAATCTCTCCTTCTCCTTCAGTTTCTGGGTCACCGCTTCTTCATCAGCCTTCATCTCTTCGTCTATTTTCACTTTTCTTTTGTCATTTTTCTTCATCTGTTCAATTTCATGAGATAGCTCTTTTTCCAATGCTTCGGATTTCTCAGCATTCTCTTTTTGTCGTCGTTCTTGTAGCATTGCTTGATACTTCGAGTATGCCGCTGCGACACTTTGATTCACTTTGGAGTAATCGGGATGGTCGAATTAGTCCAACCCATGCCCTTAGTTATTCCATACTTCACTACGAATATTGTATTACACCAAATGCACTGTGCCCTCACAGCTACATCGTTTTCCTCACTCTTGTTGCGACACCATTTTCCAATTCATTTCCATTTTGATCTGCTTTAGATAACCACCCAGGGTCCCACCTCACGGCTTTTCGTTGATGATTGGACGCCTGATATATAAAAATGTGATGTAATTATAAAGAAATATATAAGTATTCGTAAAGCAGCATCAGAAATAGGCATGCATATTATCCTATATTAGCTATGCACATGTTTACGGTGCACTACATGATAAGCTGTACCATTCATTAAAAGACAAAATACTAAGTGTTCTAGATGCGCCTGTAGGATAGCTCTTTGGTGTCATTGCAATTTTAACATGCCAGGTCTTTAATACGAAACCAGTGAAACGTTATACCCTCTTTACTAGACAGGAAACTTTAAAACTAAAAGATCGAATCATGATGTCATCGATTCATATTAAATTTCAATTTATTCGCATACCATGTAATTTTGACAATTTTACAGTGGACGATTTTCTCAAATTCGTTGCTAGAAAATCACACGTTTTTCAGTCCTGAACCTGGCCGACATGTATCCAGTTTCATCTGTGAATATGAATTATGTTTTGTCTGCTTCAATAACTGATGTCTATCACGTTTGTTTGGTTAATTGGCACTTCTTTCTACGAGCGTGTCATGCAAACTGTGGATTGATAATTATAATAACATCTCCAAAAATATGATACATTGTCATACATGTTTAATGTTCAATTCACACACACTTCCATCCACCAGGATGCACTTTTTTACACAGACATACAGCTATAAAAGTCCATAATATTGACAAATATAGATATGAGAATTTCGCGTATTCTCATCCTCTGATTTCGCGTCGAAGACTCTCATTTCGCGTAATTCGCGTCGTCGCTAGGAGCACTGGGTATGACCTCGTTCCCTGCACAACTTCGTCCTAGCTCTTGGACTAAAAGGGGTGGAAAAAAATCCGCGATTGAAGAAGCAGATATAAGTTATCAGCATTCAGAAACTATTGTATTCAGCTGATTTATCGGAAGCTTCAGACTAAACATCATCTACACGTCATTTACCATGATATTTTACTGACGCTGTTTAACATGATAGGAATTTTTTTACCGCCATGATAGAATTGAAAAATGTCAAGCTCAATAATGTTATATTGAAATACTGAGCTAATAATCGGTATACACATAGCTTTATGAAATCGAAACTTACAAACCCATGATTATAAATTTAAAAATCAATTATGAACAAGTATTTCTTCATATTAAATAGAATTTACACAATTATTTCAAAAATTCGAGTTTTCAGTTACGAATGGTTTCCTACGCAACGACCCATCTTTTTCCTTGTAGGCCTGCATCCTACATGCACATCTACGCACCGTGTTCTCTGTCATATACGCCCATTCTATAAAAATATCCCCATGAGCCCCATTAAAACCCCACAATGCTAATAGCATAGAAGTCTAATCTCTAACAAACGCTCTCTTAACCTCCCCTCATATATCACTTAAAAAATTGAAGCAAAAATTGATGGGCTTCCAAGGAGAGAATACGGTGCTGAATTACGGGTATAATAGCACTATAAAACATCTCTCTTTAAGAAAAATAAACACATTTGTTACCGTGACTGTCGCAAAAATGACACTTTGACATGATGGTTGTAAAGATAGAGTTATTATTCATTCATACTTACTTTTGGTAGACGGATTGGTCATGGAATATTAGAAGAAAAATTCTTCAAACATGTGAAAGATCAGAATATAATAATTTATACGTCAAAAGTTATCATGATTCTAAAGTTAGGCGGCAAAAAATTGCTAGTAATCGTAGCACAAGTGTTAAAGGTGAAACTGGAAATTGGCGACTACAATACTGGTTAGATCTGCTTGATCGTCTGAAAACCCGCAACTTTTCCTATCGAATCATCTGCTTCGCAGTTTTGTGGAAGTTCTTCTTTGTAATGGATTGAGAGCAAACATTGAGGTTATTTTTGCTATGACTTATCTTATGTGATGTCAAACACGCAGATGCGATTCATCATTGACCTATTTTAATTGAATTCAAAACGACGACACATGACACTTCCAATTGCATAATTAGAGCAATGTTATCTGCTAAAGTTTTTATCCATTTCAACATAGACCTCTTCCGACAGACAAAACTGAGATAAATATTGCGACAACTGAACCTGAATATGAACACTTAAAATATCACTTCATCTCAGACATTTCTTTTTCTGCTCTAGTTTCCGTTGTAAAGGTTCATTAGTTACAAAAACAAAATTCACGTAATCTTCTAGTCCATGTTCTTTTATTAGAGTCATCATTTTCCTTTCCTTAGATTCATTGACATATGGGACTTTCACAAAAATTCGATAATTTCTGTCGTTTATCTTTTCTTTCATTAACTTCCTTTTCAATGAAGAACCTTCTCAAAAAGTCTTGTGGATAACCATTTCTTCTGAATCTATTCAAAAGACTTTTTCATGAAGTTCTTCATTGAAAAGGAAGTTAAGGAAAGAAAATATAAACGACTACAAAAAGACTATACAACAAAGAATTTTGGAACATAGTAAGCAAAAACAATCACATGCAAGAATTCACATAAAAGAACATCACAACAACATAAGCGGTTTTAAGTGGAGACTATTAGCTAAAGAGTATAACGGTGTAAAAAGAAAATCTATCGAGAGTATTTACATTCAAAGGGCCAATCCAAACAACTTGATGAATGAATGCAAAGGTTGGCAGGTCCCTGAATTCTTGCTTTCTCCTTTATTTAATACATTTTTATCTATATTTCTAATATGTTAATCTCTCTACGTGCATCTCTATTTCTATGTTCGTTGTATATATTTTTCACTCTCATTCAGAAATAAACATGCTATACCAGGTCCATTTCATTTTTAGTGATATCTGATAATATTTCTAAGTATTTATGATTCAAGTTTTAAATCTTTATGTTCACATAATTTGTATTGCCCGTGATCAAGCCTCAGTGCCAAAAATTAGGTTGCTTATAAATTTAGTTAGTTTTGATTTATTGATTTTGCGTGGAAGAAGGGCCACTAAGCCAAATTTCAAACCAAAAAAATCATCTTACTCCGCGATGGCTACAAAAACACAGGATTTTATAAAATTTTAAATCAAGTTACCAAAAAACGGAAATCAATTGAGTCTATTAGACCTCACAATTGCAACTGAAAGTGATAGTGTTGAATTCGAATTTTGCAAGACTTCAGCCAAGAAAGACATATTCATCAATTACAAATCAAATATATCAAACTCAACGAATATGGCAATTGTATAAACGAAAGAGATCGCATCATGTCTCATTGTTCGAATGCAAATGCAGTTATAAGTCAACCATTTTCCAGAAACATTCATCCAATCATCACGTATACCAAGGAAGATATAGATGAGACAGGAGAAAAGAGACAACGAAGATAAGTGTTTTCTGAGATTGCCACCCATTTCAGAAAGAGAGAATTACCAGATAAGGATAGCTTTCCGCCGAGAAGGTTTGAACATCAGTATTATGTATTTAGTATCAGTATTTAACCCTGCATTATCTTGAGAAATCGTTTGGAGCCAGGGAAAAACCAAGGTGTTCGGTTCAGGTTTTCTTAAAAAAGAAACGATGCATTTCGTGCACCTCCGGCGCACATGTTCACGCAAATAATGAAGACACTGACTGCACAGTTGGTGACAGACGCTCAGACGATGACATCATAGCGCGGATGATGTGTAACTACAGTGCTAAAATAAATAATGCACTCAGACGAATACTACTAAAATTAAAAAACAAAAGTAGAAAGACAAAGTCAGAAAAAGAGAATTGAAAGTCGAGGATCATAGTACCTCATTCCACACAGATCCAACGTTGCATTCCACCTTGTTGACACTGTTGAACTTCTTGGACCACAACGATTCTTTGATGACACGTCTTCGATATATGGGATCGCTGTCAACTGTACCACAATTGTCCCAATCAATGTCAAGCGTATGGTTGGCAACTTCCGAGGACGTGGAGAAGTTCCTGACATTTCTCTTGTGCTCTTTGAGCCGCTCCGGTAAAGTTCTCGAGCTTTGGCCGACGTATGACCACTGGCAATCGACATCCTTGCACTTGAGATGATAAACGACACCGAGAGGCTGAGGTTTTGCGGGTCTCTTCTTGACTAATAAGGACTTCAGCGTATGCATGGACTTGTAGTGTGTCTGGATACCAAGCTGAGTGAGTGTCTTCGAGATCGACTCCGCCAGACGGGGAACGTAGGGGATTACGCATCTTACGTTGTCCTCATCCCTAGCTTCAGCAGCTTCATTTGGTGGAGGATCGAAGACACGCACACTTTCCCTGGGGCGGAAACCATTCATCTGGAAGACGCGTTGAAGCGATCGGAGCTCGAGACATCGTCGAGACAATCGGCAGAACAAATCTTGGTTTTTCCCTGGCTCCAACCGATTTCTCATCAGTTTAGCTCTGAAGTCACATACTCTGAGAAACGCATTAAATAACCAAACGAAATTCGAAACTAAATGTCAACTTGCTTCATGTCCAATTAACAAAGAAAAATTTGCTTGAAGAACAGTGTGATTTACAAAATAACATGTCTTGAGTGTGAACAATTCCTTATCGACAGTATTATAAGAGTTTTGCATATCAGAGTAATGATTTTTTTCAAGGGAGTCTGGAAAACAGATGCTCGTTTTTGAGAACTATTTTTATTTTTCGAGATCTTTCAATCGTTCTACAAGATCATCGTCAGGAGCGGTCGAAAGATCTCGAGAACTAAAAATAGATCTCGAAGACAAATATCTGCTTTACGGACTCCCTTGGAAAATTATCACAATGAGTGAGGATCCGTTTTTTTCAAACCATTTGCATATAACACAAACAACATCAGTTTTTAGACATTTGCAACAGTGTCAAAGCAAGAATATGCAAGTTGGCACATTGGCTCATGAAAGCGGCAGCACCAACTTTCGCCTTTGCTAGGTCCTTTTGATCAATAAATACCTATCCACAATTAATTCACGTGAATAGAGTGAAAAATATCGCCAAATCCCCTTCGTGAAGTGATAATGCTTCTTTTGATAATGCTATGACATTAATAACTTTCCAATTTCTATGTATGAGTCCTCTTCTATCTCTATACACATCTAACATTATGCTACAGATCATCAAAATTTTTGTGCATGCAAAATTACCTCCTTTTCATCCCTAAAGCGTCCTGAGTCGGTGAAAATTTGGGAAATACACACCGTCAGAAAAACAGCAGCTTATTTAATTGTCACAAGCTTGTTAAGTTTATTATGTCAAAAATGGTAGGCATTGCATTTCTTATGGACCACAGCTCTAGCGACCTTGCGCCACTGCCAATTAGTGGTACTAAATAAACAAACCTGCATGATCTAAACCTTTATCTTTTCGAAATGCTTCGATCCTGGAGCCATTACTGCACATCTGTTGGCGGGTCCAAAAGATCAAACTCTCGGAAAAATTTAGCATCTGCGAGAAAGAAGACATTTGGGTCCTTGGAGTACCAGCAATGATAAAACTATATTCAATGTAAATGAACTGATATGAAATGTGACATCCGAAAACCCGCTGCTGCGACTAAAACGAGAACCTACACACATGCGGCATGACTACACGCTTGTAAGAATGGTTCAGCTCCATGCTAAGTGAAAGATAATATGGAGTATCAGCAACAAACACATCATTGAGTGACGAAAACTCCACACATTTTTATGCAAACGATCGTTATACAAAACTATGCGAATGATTTTCCATAAATTCTGCCATTTTCTACCGATGAGAAGACGATTTTACAACTAAAAATGCATTTCTGAAACTTGCGGTCACCCTGTGCAGCAACTAAAATTACATTCATCGACGGTTTCTTTCATTAACAATAGATTTATCTGTGCCTCTAGGTTATTACTGATATTAAATATCACTTATCTACACGCATGGTTCACATCAGAAGTTTCATCTATAGATCCATCACGCTCTATTCTCTGGATATGAAACATTGAAGACACTTTTCTTGTTTCATGCACCTGATCTAAACGATTTACTTTCTGAATTAATAACAATTATCTGTCTTTAATTTACTGTAGAATACGATGAAAATTCCAGTGTATTATTTTTGCAGACAGTGTAATTCCTTTCATGATTGATACTTCATGTTTGAGGCCACTTTATGCGAAGTTCACCCATAGCGGTCATGTATTAATATCAACAGAACAGTTTTGCACTCTTAGGAAGTGAGGTTAATTCATGTGGATTGAATTAGGATATCCAAGTGAAAAGAATATCCGAAGCATTTAGTCAACAAAAATAGAGACGTGTGTTCTAAACCTTCATCGTACTATTAAACAAATAAAACATATTTGTACGTCCTATATGAGTGCGAATCAAAACCATTCCTTCAATACAAAATCTTTGAAAGTGAAACCTGCTTTTGTAGCTCCAACATCGTCAGGCCGAAGCTTTTTTAATGAAATCGATGGATCCGCATTTGCGTCGGCGGAGACTGTGACCAACTTCAACTTCAGTGATGACTTTCTATTCCTTAAATTATCTTCTTTAATTCCAAACAGAGATTGGGTCATTTGTAATTACAATCAGAAAGCGAGGTCTTCGTCAATTTGTCGTGATCATCGCTGGTGGACGCTAGCAGAAAACGTTCGACAGCTTTTTGTAATGTCTAGTGAAATAAAAAAAGAAACATCACTCATGCCTGGGTCCTTCTTTTTGATTATTATCTTTTATTTGCCTTCATATTACTTTATCCACGTGTTGGTGCTGACGTCAACAATTGTGCACATTTGACTACATTAGTTTATTAAGATGCCATCTGTCGCATCCAAATGAACGAAATTAAATTAACCATTAATCACTCTCAACTTTTCATAAAAAATGCACTGGATTTGACTTCGAGAGCAACCGATGAAACGCAGTGAAGAGAGGGAGAAACATGACGCGCAAGGAATTCAAAAATGGTGAATTCGATTCAATAATTGTATTTTTATTTACGTAACTGTGATATAATTAAGGGTGCACCGACCGCTCGGTTTGGCCGAGAGTCTTTCGAGAAGTTCGGTGGCTCGGCTGAACCTGCATTAAGGTTAGTTCGACTACCAAACTTTTTATGAGAAGACAAATATAGAAAATATTATCGTTCTTAAATAAGTTTCAAACATTATTCTAAAGTGAAGATTTCTAAATATTTGCAATTATCTATGTTACTATGCTGATTTACAGCGATAATCAGCATCATTGAAATAATAGAAACGCGGAAGAGCCGATCCATTTTCTAAGCAATGAAGGCAGAAAAAGGACAGAACCCAGCCTTATTATGTCGAAAGATTCTGAAGTGACCCGTAATTACTTACTGTAGGACTCCAATTTGGTAGATGATAATTTCATTCGTTATTTACGAAAATTAAAATATAGACCGATATTTCGCGCTGGGATTCGAACCAAAGTGCTATAGTTGTAGTGGTGGGAACTTCACAATATTGACAAGCAATACACAAATTGACATCCGACTAGTAAAGACGTATTCTGACCAACGCGGCAAAGGAGGAAGAGCAAGAGAGCACGTAAGCGCACTATAACCAACGCGAGGAGGCCCTTACGGTTGCTGTCAACGTAAGCGGCAAAGGAGTTAGTGATCAAGAGCTACTGACGTTCTGGCCAGCGCGGCAAAGGAGAAAGCGCAGGAAGGTGTAAGCGAATCTAGCTGAAGTGCTGCAGGGTGAATGACAAGCGAGCGACAGGCGAAGCAAGGGAAAGAGACCGAACAAACCGAGCGCGGCAAGGGATTTAGAGCGGACGCGGCAAAGGAGGCGAGCAACTACGAAGGAGGATCTTGCAATCGATTAACGACAGAAAACGCTGCAAGATTGTGCTGTTCCACGCGTACCCGGAGTGTTTAATGAGAAAACCAGAGAAAAGCTTCCACAGGTACCAATGTATATACTTGTATTACGTAGCTCTCCTGACGTTTCGAAACGTCAGGAGAGCTACGTAATACAAGTATATACATTGGTACCTGTGGAAGCTTTTCTCTGGTTTTCTCACGACAGAAAACGCGGCAAAGGAGAAGGAGCACAGCGACCACACAAGAGCGGACGCGGCAAAGCATCAAGGTGCACACGACCAATATGACCAAAAAGAACAGAAACACCGACTCCAATGAAGACATGATAAGGAGCATGAAGGAGTTCATGGAAAACGTCACTAAAATGATCAAGGATGGATTCGAGAAACAGTTAGAAGTCTTACAACATGAAATATTTGAAATGAAGGGCGAGCTCGACCGGGAGAAAGAGGCAAGGAGAAGACTGGAGGAAGACAACCATAAGTTAAACGACGACATAAAGTACCTGAGCGGCGAAGTGAGCTACCTGAATGGACGCATCGACG
Source organism: Prostheceraeus crozeri (assembly GCA_907163375.1). Lineage (NCBI taxonomy): Eukaryota > Metazoa > Platyhelminthes > Polycladida > Euryleptidae > Prostheceraeus > Prostheceraeus crozeri. The sequence goes on from CAJQUW010010004.1 coordinate 137,910, forward strand.
AGAGTGGGAGCAAGCGGAGAGGAGGAGAGACATCGTTTTGAGCAACTGCGAGCAACCGACCGGGGACATTAAAAAGCAACTGCAGCGCACGGTCAACACTGCGCTGATGGGAGAAGTGTTACAAGACAGTGACATCGAGAGAGTGAGAGTGATCCCTGAAAGAAACAGAAACGGAAAAGTAACTTTCATCGGTACCCTCAGGACAGAAGCCCTGAAGAAGGCCGTTTTTATCTCACAAAAAATTATTCGTGAAAAGAAACCTGTTCGTGAAAGAAAACCTTACGGAGAATCGATACCGAATGTTCAGAGACACTAAGGAATTCGCCACAAAAAACAACTACAAATTCGTATGGACAAAAGACGGTAATGTGTTCTTGAGGAAAGATGAAAACTCACGGCACATACGTGTCAAAGATCGTACAACATTAGATCTTTGTGATGCGTACTAAAAATGTCTAAATTACTTGTGTAAGAGCTAATAATACTCGTAGTATTTTTTCGAACAATAATTAGCAACAAAAGCAACACCAATATGCAAAAGCTTGCCACCAATTACTCAAATAATTTAGAATATGCAGATCTAGAGATAGATGAATTCAGTGGTCTTCTTAACAAACATGAATTGTAACCTGTAAAAATTATCCATATGAACATTCCATCCCTAAATCGAAATTATCGAGAACTTGTGATCTTACTATCAGACATAGAGACAAAAATAGATATAATAGTATTGTCTGAAATTTGGCATTGCAACATTGAAATGTTCAATAACATACTACCAGGATTTAAATTCTATTACCTTTTTTTCCTCTACTAATAGGAGCGGTGGAGACGCCGTTTATGTGAACACAAGTAACTAGCATAGAATTTAACAAATTAACGAATTGTGATGACTTATGGTTATTACAATTCCCAAACTTCAGATAAGAATTGTATAATCTGCGTATATAGGAGCCCATCTTTAGATATAGGACCATTCAATGAGAGTGTATCAGAAGCTTTAAAAAGCATTAAGAAAACAGGAAAAATAATATTAACTGGTGACTTCAACCTAAACTACAATAAGCTAACAGACACTTCCATTAGTAAATTCTAAGATCAAATGATTGACTTCAATTTCTCTCCTTTCATTTGTACACCTACTCGCATCGCAAAAGACAGTGAAACCATTATAGACCAAATACTTATACATAATAAGGTGTTGTATGACCCGAAAAATCATATATTTAACGGTAATATCTGCTCTGATTTGACTGATCATTATGGACAATATCTAATTGTTCAGCATATTGATGCCAACCAAAAGAAATACACAATCAAGGAAAGACCATTTATACGTTCTTATACAAAAGAAAATATAGAAATATTCAAAACCAAAACTACTGACATAGATTTAGACAGCACTGCATTGACTACACCGTCAGAAAAATTCCTCTATTTACGAGATAATTTACTAGAGCTGCATGACGCTGTATTTCCATTAAAACGCATTTCCAGGAAAATGTTTAAAGAAAAGGAATGGTTCTCTGAGAATTTAAAAAACTGTCACAGGAAGAAAATGAGGCTATACTACAAGTGGAAAAAATCAAAACTTGAGGTGGATGAGATAAGTTATAAAAATTATATGAAGTATTTTAAGAAGATAGCTAGGGCTGAAGAAAGACAATATTATAGCAACAAATTTCTAACAATAAAAAAAGACACAAAGGAATTATGGAAACATATTAACAGCATAAGAGGAAAAATCAAGACGGATAATTACATAGCAGAAATTCATACGGAGGAACATGTTAAGCATGATCCCGTTGACATTGCAAACGTTTTGAATGAGAATCTTGTCAATGTAGCAGACAAGTTGACAAACAGCTCAAATAAAGGAAAATATGATGAAAAACACAGTGATAGATGTAATCAAACTTTCAAGTTTGAGGCCTTTACACTCACAGAACTTACTGAAACTATAAGTACTATGAATGCCAACAGATCTACGTATGACAAGTTACCTTTGAAAATATTTAAACAATGCTCATCAGAATTTTTTCACATCTGTACCGTGTATATAATGAATCAGTGAAAAGAGGAATCTATCCCGAATGCTTGAAAGAATCGGTGGTATTACCAATATATAAAAAAAGTGACAGAAGGAAACCATCAAATTATAGACCAATCTGTCTATTAAGCTATCTAACAAAAATTTTTGAAAAGATGATCCATAAGCGAGTATCTAATTTCTTAGAGAAAAACCAAATACTATTTGAGAATCAATATGGTTTCCGGAAGAATCACTCTACAAATTTGGCACTCTTAAAAAATGACGGATAAAATATACTACGCAAAAGCCAATAATTTATTTACAATAGCATCAAATCTCGATATATCGAAGGCTTTTGACACTGTTCAAACGGACATACTGCTAGGAAAATTATACAGGATAGGGATTCGTGGCTTTGTACATGAATGGTTTGCTTCGTATCTGAGAGACAGACCACATAAAGTCCTCGTCAATAAGGTACAATCAAAGGTGTTAACGGTAAAGACAGGAGTGCCACAAGGCTCATTTTTAGGACCACTATTATTTTTGATCTACATTAATGACATGAAAAATATAGACGTCTGTGGTGATCTCAGTCTGTTTGCGGATGACACCAATCTAATCGTAAGTGATAGGACTCTTGAATGTGCCACAGAAAAAGCCCAAATGTCATTGGACAAAATTCAAGCATGGATGAAAAATAATAGACTAAAGCTAAACTTAGGAAAATGTGAATATTTGTTCATTCCTCCCAAGCTCCAAACCAAAAATGTCCATTTTGATTTGACAATGGAAAACTGCAAGTTATCTCAAGTAGACAGCACTAAATTTCTTGGAATCAAATTCGATAATAACTTTAAATTTGATAATCATATCTCATTGATAATCAATAAATTGAAAACATTTATACCGACATTATACAAGCTAAGAGATATCATGCCATTAAAAACATTACGCGTACTACACGAACAACTATGTCTCCCTTCTATTCAATACTGCTTAATAGCATATGGTAGTGGCAACAAACAGTCACTTAACAAACTACAGCGTTTACATAAGACTTTGATCAAGATAATATACCGCAAGGAAAAACAGTCATTGGATGTATCGTTTTACAAAAGTGAACAGTACATGAATGTGGAAACTATGCATGAATTCGAGCTACTGACTCTCGCATATAAAATAAAATACAATGATAGCAGCTTGCCAGCATACTACAAAACCCATTTAGAAGAATCAAATAGGCGTAGTGAAAACTTTAAAATCCCATATTTTAGTACATCACTAGAGCAAAAGAGTAGTAAATTTAGAATACCATTTTTGTGGAATGGTCTTCCGAGCAACATTAAAAAAGCTAAAACAACAAAAGAATTCAAGCAAAAATTAAAATCACTAATGATAGATAAAATGAATTATTTTTGATATGATGTGCATAGAAATATACTGCAATTGGTTTAGATCTGCATGAATAGGTCAAATATCCTTCTATGTGCTTTATAATTATGCGTGCATGCACAATGTACATACTCGTATTATATATTCTAATAAACACATGTTCTTGTATTATTCTGTACTCGTATTATACATTTTCTTTCTTGTAAGCAAAAAATAGGGCCAGGCCTAATACCCCATGTGCGGGTCATCTGGTCCTTTTCTCCAATTGACAGTCTTTACGTTTTGTCATGAAAAATTTGTATTCACATTTGTAAAAGATGCATGAAACTCATTTTGTTTGGGGAATAAATAGATTTTCTATTCTATTGCAATAGCAGCTGGAAAGCTGCAAAGTGAATGTTTGTATATCTAAGTCAACCAGAGGTGAGATAGTGACATGAAAGGACCACCACGAATTTGAAAAGCTTGAAAAGTTGAGATCAGCGCTTCAGGGTGGAAGTCGAGCACTGGCCCGGATTTTTGGAGACACAACCGGTCGCTTGTTCTTAAGATTATGTTCCTTGTCATCCTCTAAAACTTGATGCGTCTACATGCAATACATGTATTGCGTTGATCCGCAATCGAGTATAATTTGCACGGTTTACAATCATGTCTATCATGGCGAACGCTAAAATCATTAGACATTGATTGCTAGGTCATCATTTTCCTTGACATACACAAAATCTTATCTCGAAAAATTCTATTTATGGATTTAAAGACCAGCGAGTTCTGCAAAGAATGACTACGTCATGATAGAATATTTCTGTAAGTTGACAGCATTTTCAGAGCATCTTATTGGCGGGATAAGTTATTGATAACATGGGCATTTCCTTTGCGAGTCATAATTCGAGTTTTAAAAGCAGACACGCGTTTGCATATTTCGATATATGAACACGTCTTATCTACGAATATGAAACCATGCATGTACACTTACAGGAAATATCCAAAGTTGTATTTAGTTGGTGGCTATCAACACTAACTTATGAATACTCATATGCCTTTGTTCTGAACAAGAAGACCTTTTGAGTGAATCTTAATAATGCAAAATATGATACAGTAGAACCTCCATATTACGGACACCGTCGGGACTGCGCCTTAGTGTCCGCATTTTAGAGGTGTCCGCAACATGGAGTTACCGGTGATGATACGAACATTATTCGGGACTGAGCTTAACTGTCCGTAATACGGAGGTGTCCGCTGTATAGAATGTCCGCAATAGGAGGTTCCACTGTAATTGATTGCTCAATCATAATTTTTAGGTATATTTAAATGGCTACTAATTTCAAATAAGACGGGCAAAGGCCCAAAATTAAAAAATGCGGATCAGGCTCTGGCCGAAAAATTAGATCTACAACGTGACCAAAAATTCGGGCCTTGGATTACGGGCCCGAACTGAAATCTCTGCGCCGGTTCCCATTCTGGAATCTTCTGTACAGGCTCGGCGAAAAAGTATTAAGTGCATTTACACATGATAATATACGAAAATGTTTTTTTACCGGCATTCATGATCAGTATGAAAATCTAGTCTATGGGAGAATTCAGTTGTTCTCAATCATCGAAGTGATAAAAAGAAGTCGTTTGAATTTAGTTTAGTAGTTCAATGCACAATGCACATGTAAAGGAAAGTATCTGAAAATTTAAAATCTTCAAAATCTTTTAACATAAATCTTTTACAAAAATGCTTTTACAAAAGACCACTAATCGGTAAATAATCGGACGATTACCAATTATCGCTCTGCCGTGTCAATAATCGGCCGATTAATCGGTGCACCCCTAGTTTAATCGTATTGAGACTTTAAGGAGTGACGCCGCATTGAAATTGTGCGAATCGCTAGAAATCATTGTGTTAAGATGCGATGTCATGAATGCTAATTCGCTCCTTAGGCTCCAAAAGGCAACAACGTCCTAGGGACAGCGTCACATTTTCTCGATCTGCAGGTCTATAGTAGGTCATTTTCTTTTCCGTCGTTGCAGCATAACTTATCAAATTATTACGTGTTATTATAAAAATTAGTCATGCAACTAAAATTATAAACATGAATTTTGAATATGACTATACGGCATGCGCAGCAACTGGAAATATTCAAGAGAAATATTGACTGCAATCCTTTTAAGTAATGACAACAAAAGGTGTAGCCAATTTGGTTCGGCCGAACATCTCGTTGGGTTCAGCAATGCGCGGACTCGGCCGAACCTTAAAAATCATGGTTCGATGCACCCCTAGATAAAATGATTGCATATGAGGTTTCTTGTTTTTTCTCAATTGACTTACTAAACACTTGTCAATTTTGCATTTATAAAATACAGTAGTCGCATGCATTGTCTTAAATATAGTTTCTAAATGACATTGTAGCTAATCTTTCAGTCACTGTATGTCTACACTATTTATTTAAGATCAATGTATTAGATGACGCTTCCCCTTCCACGAAAATGCTGGGTGAGGGACGATAGAATCTGTCTCTATTGGACAGAAGAAAATTATGACATTTATAGTATTCTACATATTTTCAAACATAAGACCTGCGAGTGCTCCTAGACCACAGAAAATAGGAAAAATATGAACTTTTCATAGAGATTAGGAGGCCTTCTAAAAATAGGAAAAATGACATATGGCATTTATGATGCAAATAAGAATACCAACCTCATGCATGACACGTTTCTAAATGGATGTCAGTCATTCAATTAAAACTCTGTGCGAACGTTCATATGGAATCATCAGAGCTAAAATGATAACAAACACGTGACTACATTCGATCAAGAAATATAAATGTGTTTGACGGGAATTTCCCTTCAATGGAAACCTTTGATCGATAACATACAAAAGTTAAAACAAATAAAAAAACATGTGACTCAATCCGAGAAAGATTGCAAAACAGATTAAGAGGAGGAACAATAGAGTTCATTCGAGTAATATTGTTTATTACGGACGAATACTTATTCCTAGATGAATGCTCCTAGCAATTGTCAACTTCAGTTTCCCAACTTTACGCTGCGTCGCCCTCGTTTCTGAAAACTTTTGCGCCGCGATCTCAATCGCACGCCTGCGCCATGGCTAATTGAGAGGCATCATTCGACTTGACTACATTCTGCATTGCTAGCTTCAATCTAGCTTCTTTTTCTTTCAACTTCTCCGATTTCTTCGAGATCTTTTGGGATCGAAGGTCTTACAAAATGGAAATCTGTCACACCTATTCCTTCTGCTTTTCCACCAATTCTTGTGCCTTTCTCTCTCTCTCCAGCCCTGCATACGCTTTTGTTCCTCTTGGTGGTGGCGGTGGTGGTGGTGTCGTCCCGCAAGGGTCCAGGGGGCCGTCAGGTGTGCCCCAGCTCACGGCTTTGGATGAATGGGGGAAGCCCAGAGGTCCCACGGTGTGAGCGTTGAGTGTATGTGTGTGCAAGAGAAGAGATGTTTTACATTGTATTGCTTCTCTTTGTTCTTCTACCTCTTTCCTAAAGCAAGATGTAATTTCGATGAGATCGTCTCCGAAGAAGGATGAACGCATTTGTGATGGGAACTGAACTTGCTCCCATGAGAAAGAATTCCAGACGCCGTTACCCAAATACCATTGCAAGCTCTAACCTATCCTCTAAAGAGTGTCATCGTTTCCAGTCTTCGAGGGACTTTTCCACCTCACAATTTCCGTAAGACAAAGAAAGTGCTTTTTAGCGAGATTGTCGTGTTGTTTGTACTACACCTCACCAAGCATTTTCATTAATTTGAAAATATTTGTCCAGCTTTGATTAGCGCTAGCTCCCAAATTATCTTAGGGAGCATTCTCTGACATATAGAATCTAGACTGCTGAAATCCCGTCTTTATCTTGGCACAGTTTGTTTTCTTCCTATCGTCCGGATGATTTTGGGTATTACCGGTGGAAAGTATTCTTTGACAGACTCCCAAACTTCGAAAAGACGTTCGACGACCGAGATGTTCGATGTTTGATGCCTAAAGACAGACATCTGTATTCAAAAATTTTATCAGATAATTTCCTGTGCATTCAAGCTTCACCTAAAAATCATGAAGATGCACGACCCTTGCAGCTGATGCTTGAAACCTGTAAAATATTTGATTATTCGATTCGGCAGCGGTTGAATCGAACTATTCTACAAAACTAGAACTCTTTGAATCATTTGATCATTAGAAAGCACGGAAAATAAACCACTCTATCGTTGTAAAATCATTTAGATCATATAAATAGCTCACGCGCAACAAGTCACTGATTAAAGGCATGATACCCTGTGCTTGCTTGCTTGCTTGACAAAATAGTTGCTGGTCAAATGCGTAGGTCTAATTAAGCACATTCAAAAAAATTTTTTATTTTTGATTATTTTGAAAAAGAAAATGCTTAGTAAAATAAAAGTCATCAATATTTTCATATGGTCTACCCATCAGACAATCCACACTCTTGAAATATTATATTTGACCGTCGATTATTAATGCGGTGCAATTTGTTAAGAAATACGTGTATATCTCGCTTTTCCGGTCAAACACATGCATCCCGGTCTTAAATAGCTAGAACTTTTTCCTAGGCATATGGCATAGTGTTCCTTGCAATCGTGAAAGAAGAGAACTAAATCTTTCCTACTAGAAGAAGTTCCAAATGACTATAAAATACTAGCAACGTCACTTCCAGATCCCTATATTTGAAAGCAGTGGTCTATGCATAGGCCTCATTGGTTTGGGACTTGGGTGAACTTCTTGTCATGACTAACTGTAAGGCTTCGAACACATCACTGAGCTTAGCCATTGAATATTTTATACGAAATGCCAAATAAAACTCTGATGCACTTTATTTCAGTGGCAGCGTTGGCAGAATTTTGTTGGTATAATTTTGGACTGATATTTTTAATCAAATTGGTGTGAATGTAGAACCTGCAGCTTTAAATTGTGAGATTCTTCCTCAGATGAAGAGTTTTCATCAGGCAGATTATTTATTGACTGAAAAGTTGGGCACATGTAAAATATATTGCAAGTTATGAAATTGGTAACGTGAAGATGAGCGATCATCTTGATGACTATTTCAGCATTCATGACTCGCAACTTTAATTACACATTATTACAGGCTCCATAATTTTTCACGTTACAAGTCTGTTGATAAAAATTGCATGTATGCACGTCAGGAAACATAAAAACGACCCCTGTAGATTGAGTACGAGTTTATACTTGTGCATGTGCAAATTATAGCCACTTAAATGCACGATTTCGATGGAAACAGCCGTAATTTGTTTTTATAAGATGTACCTTCACTTATTTACAAAGCGTTATCATTAACGCCTTCACTAAAAGCACCACGACATAGACATCGCCTCACAGATAGCATATGTAAACGAATGAAGTTTATGAAGTCATGAATATTTTATCCACATGTTGTGCATTATGTGCAAACATGCATTTCAATGAAGATTCGAAGAATGTCAATAGAAATAGTGGACTGATGCATGTTGTTAGTAGTTGAAATCCAGAAATTATGCTCACTGAACATAGTGGCAAAAATCACAAAATGGCACTCCCAAGCTATTTAAGTGCTCCTTGGCTATTTCCCTAAAATTTAAGGGCGATTCCTGGGTTCGGCCGACAACCTGTATTATAAAATTTGGAAATCACACAGCTTCAGTATCGAATGATGTAATCGTATGCCTATCATTTGTTAAATCACTTTCCTCCCTACTGCTTTGCTTGCCTGTGAACCGTCAATGCCCAATGTTAGAAACCAGAAAACAGCAGCTTGGACTCTTCGATTGCTCGGATTCCTATACGTAAGACAATCACTAGTTCAGTGGTCCATAAGAAAAATTCTCTACATCTTTACTATTGTCTTCAGACCAAATATCATGTCTATTTCCTATTGTTGATTACTCCACGCATTTATTGTTTCATTGTTCAAAGTGTTGAAGATATCGCCTGTTATCAAGTCCTAATTTCAATCTTGTTGCCTGCATGAACTACAAATAGGATAATCTGAAATGTAATGAATTTGCCGCATAGAAAAAAATGCTAGATTATTTTTAGAGTGGCGATTTCCGAGAAAATATAGCAAGAAATGGACCAGACGTCTTGACTCGTTGCTTTGACTTGCTTCGTCTTACTTGGACTTCTTTTGACTTCAAAGAACTTCAGAAGTGTAGTAATTTCTTTAGGGTAACTAGCTTATCTCCTAATCATCGGTGACTACAAAACACTCAATATAGCAAGGCATATTTTGCCAAAAGCTGACATACCTTTAAGCGTATTTTTGGCTGTATACAAAGTTTCTGTTTTTTACCTGTTTAAGATGCAATCAGTTTTGCCAACACAGCCGTGGTAGCAGCATCTAACAAACTTTTCAGTTAGGTGACGTTTTTCAGTGTATTATCAGCATTCCAAATTCGACAAACCATTGTTTTCTGCATTGTACAAAAGCACCTTGAAATGAAGAGAAGCACTTCACTTGACGCAGAGAATTTGTAATCAGATGTCACATGGACATTGAGGGAGAGATATCTTTCAAATAATCTCGCTTTGATTTCCTTGAATCTGATTGTATGATATGCAACTTTCCGAACTTCCCAATTCATGCACTCGGTCATGCATGAATCAGTGAGGACTGCGTTTGTACACGATGTCCCATAGCCGAGCTATCTGCACAGATCAGATGAAGCTGCTTGGTGATTGGCAAATAACTTTCCTAATAATGCAGCATAAAAGTTCCTCGGACTGACTTTCTTCAATCATCAGATGTCCAGTCCTACTCTCGATCGCCAACCGATTACCCGAATATTCCTCAATCCATAGCCTTTCTATATGGGCTGATAAATAGGACACTGTCGCGAAGGTGATGCGTTCATGCAACGGTAATGCAGTCCCGTAATACGTCAGCAAGACCTAACAACACGGACAAATCAATTCCGAGCTGCGGGTTCTCCCACAGAATATTTTGAAAATTGGTTCCACTACACGGCCATTCAAAAAACATAACAGTGCACTCTACAAACGGAAAATTTGGATGACCCAAACTCTCCTTTCCACAGCAATTTCGCATCATTTTCGGTCAAATTCGCTGCCTCAGAGCGCCGCCCTCTTTGCCTGTATCTGAACCCATATTTGCAACAGACACGCACCTTCTGGGATCACTCCGCAGATCAGCATCGAAACCTTAAAAAAGCAACTTCATACTTACTGTAACACCTGAATTCTGGGATTTTGATGCATCATAATAAGTACAAACTTTTTGGCAACTTCTGGCAATTCTTGCAACAGGCTCAAACGAAGGTGCGTGACACCCCAGATACTCGAAATAGAAATTTCAATGCCCGCACATCCCTGACCTAAGTGGCGCACACAAGTGCAATAAATACTGTGCAAATGAAAGATTCGTTACCGGCATTAGATGCAAATGCAATCACTAAGGTTGAGTGGCTTCTTAACATATCAAAAATGTCTAAAAATTCTTAAATATAATTCAGTTTACGGCAGTCATGAAATCACAAATTTCTACAACAAGCCTTGAAAATGTGATTTTGAATGAAGGTAAAATATTTATCTTTGTCCAATAGTCTGGCCAATCAGTTGTCGAAAGTTATTCATAGTGAAATCATAGTACAGATATATTTTATTATATCGGTAAAACAAACTAGAAGCACTTCTTTGCTTAAGACACATCGGACACTGTCTCCGTTGTGTAAAAGGAAGTCAATCGAAATCTCCCTTCTTGCAAAAGCTGAGAAGACCCTCAAAAACCAAAAAAATTGCAAATTTGATGATATTCTACATGAACTCATTCCTGCTTTTGAAGCAGCTATATAGTCAATATACAAAGTGTGATGAAAATTTGAGTTAAGGTATTGCCTCAAAAATATTAGGTAGAGTGGTAACTCCGCATTTATTAAATCCCCAACGTGCATGCACTTTCGATTTTATAAAATGAACTGGAGAGGGACACAGTCGGAATTGTTTCCAAATAAGAGATATGCAAATTTATGAGGTTTTGAAGGAATTACCGCGGAAATGACTGATCATTATTGTAATGCAGAATGAATGACGGTATTTACAGAATCTCAGTGTCATGACAGCCTTGGAGATTTAATGTCTGTTAAACTAGCAATTCGATGGTTCCTAACTTTCATGCTCACATAGAGTAAGTATATTAGGTAGAGTGGTAACTACGCATTTATTAAATCCCCAATCCTTCGATTTTACTAAATGAACTCGAGGGGATACAGGTGGCATTATCACCAAATGTGGGATATTGAAATTTTTGCATTTTTGCAGAAATCATGGCAGCAAAATTAAAACGGGATTAACTGATCATGATAGCATAATGCAGAATGAAATACAGATCGTCCGTGTCATGACAGCCTTGGAGATTCAATCTTTGTTAAATTAGTAATTCGATGGGCTCCTACATGGAGTAGGGATAGGTAGGGTGTCGACCAATCACAAGGCATCATTTCTTGAATCTAAATATGGATCCATTTGCATCTTTCAAAGTTCATTGTAATCAGTTTCTTTGATTGCGATGTTTTGCTCTTTCAGTGGCAGTTTGTGATCACGCTTAAGAAAGTAATCTTATAGTAATAAGCATGAGATATGTAAACCCATCGATTGCTAATTTAAAACAATATTACTTCTCCCAGTCGTCATATGATATGGAGGATTTGTGGAATGTTATTCCTTATTCTGTATTGCTATCATTATCAGTCAAATTCGCTTACATTTCTCCAAACGTGTAAAAACTGCATCTCACAGGCCACTATTATACTGGCCTGGGCAACTGGGTCTCGCTCATGTTCATTTA
>CAJQUW010010005.1:0-2500 GCA_907163375.1 Prostheceraeus crozeri
CTTCATTGCTGCGGTTTTCGAAACTTTCACTGACTGATATTGATGATGCTGAAGACACAAATACTCGCGATAACGACGTTGAATTAAATGAATGTGCCACTGAAATACATACTGAGCTGACCATGAATTTTGTCCCTGAGGACTCCGATAACGCCGTCATCTACTATGTCAGTGGGGAAGTTTGTCGCTCGATAGTCAGATCGCTCTGTGTGAATCTTGTCGTGAAAGTTTAGTCCTCGATGATGATCCTTTGTTTTTTGACATCAGTGGATTACCAGAGTGTTCCACCCGACTACGTTTCTTAGTAGAGGAGGACTTTTCCATCCACAAACTCAAATATTTGATTTAGGGACTTTTTGCTGGAAATTTTTTTAAAGAGTTGAAATCTACTCCAAAGTTGAAACAGATGTTTCTTCAGTTTAGAAACCAAAGACCTCTTTTTTACAAATTGATGGAGTTGATCTTAGAAGATGAAATAAATGCGTTCTTTGGAAAGACTCACTGTAATAGTGGTCATGACATCATTTTCCTGTTTTGTTATAGGTTTTTTTCAATTGTATGGGCAAGAACCTGGTCGTTGTCTTTTTTTTCTTGTCTCGTGGTGTTTGAATGAAATCAATGATTGATATCCAAAAGTCACAGTTGTCAAAAGCAAAAGAGAAAAGAAAAATAGCAAAGGCTTCAAAGTGGACACTTCCCAAAAGTGATGCATCACCTTTTATTCCCCTTTTGAACATGTTATCTGTAATTGACTCTTGCCCTAATAATGCTATGAAAATATGTGATGTTTTTAGAATTGTAAGGCATATATCTGGATTGGGAGGAACATTGATATCAATTTATTTCGTGGGATTGATGCTGTGACAAGTTCTTGATAACATAGTCAAATTTCAACTGTGTATTCAGTCGAAATCCGATGGGCCATGAATGGCCTGAGTCATGTATAGCATGATTTTCAGCTGACTGTCCAGTAAATTTAGTATGTACATGATGAAATTAGATCAGTAGGGAAACGCAGGTCCAACTATTATGTAATTTGTCAGTGGGCGATTTTCAGAGTCGGCCTAATGAAGGTAAACAGTGTTTACTGTCAAATTATATGTTAAGCCAACTTTACCGTCTTCTTATTAGAGCATTCGTCTAAAAGTTAACTTAAGCAATTTAGTTCTTATTATAGGTAAATTTTGATATTGAAGTAATTTGAAATCACATGGTGAAAGAAGGATTCAGTCTAAAAGATAAACAGACATCTGATGTGGCTATGTATTGGCATGGAGTTGTTGATAAACGTCATCCGGCAATATCTCGAGTTGGCAGAAGTAGTAAGGAAGTGACAAACACCAGATAGCGCAAGATGGCCGCCATCGCTGACGTCCCCCCCCTCTGGAACGGCAGAGTGTCGTGGTCGGCCGCCGTGGTGCTTCGGGTCTGAGTCCCCCCCCCTCTGGAACGACAGAGGTTGTAGTCTGTCGTGGTGTGCCGACCAGGTGGATTCACAAAATGTTCGCTGACGTCCCCCCCTCTGGAACGATAGAGTGTCGTGGTGGACTTGGGCGACCGCCAGGATTAGTCTTGAGGCTATAGTGTGTGATGTTTTTCGTGCAATCTGCTGAATGTTGGGTTGTAAAATGGGTTGTTTCGAGTGGAAGGAGTGGTCGGATGAGAAAACTGAGCCAGATCGAATCTACGTGAAATTCTGCATCTGTATGTGAATTTGATAGCATTCGAAGAGAAAAGTTTTCGCTGACGTGCCCCCCCCCCTCTGGACAGCTTGCTTCGATTTTGGCTTTCAGTGGACGGATTTTGTCGTGCCATAGCTCGTTTGAAAGCTAAGAGTGAGACAAATTCACTGAAAGAATCGGCTTGTTCATATCTGTCTTCGTTTAGATGTGAGATTCCATTTAAGATTTTGGGACATTGGCGAAAAACGACAGAGTTAGAATTTGGGACGTTTTGGGCTGTAGCTTCAAAACGAAGCATCGGATTGGAAAACGGATATCGAAATTTGATTCAACGTCAGCTTCTTTATCTATATGTTATTTCATGTCAATCGAGAGTTTCAATCCATCCTGGCGAGAAAAATTTTCAACATTGTTCGGAAAAACGACAGAGTTAGAATTTTTGCGATGGCTGCCTACTGTAGAGCCAAAACGAAGCATCGGAGGGGAAAACGGAGGCCAGATTCGGATTCAGCGTCAAATTCTACATGGAAATGGTGTATTTCCAGCTCAATCGGAGCACTAGAACCAATATACGTATATTTAGTGTATTTGATGATGGGTATAACGTCATCAGCTGATCGCCACACACTTATAAGCTGGAACCAACGGAGACTGTCATTAGAGGAGAACGACGTAAGAGGTAGGTCGTCCCTCTCTGAGCATCCGATGATAGCTTCGGACATTCCAAGTTCCAAGTTTTTCCTGTAAGAAACCGACTTAGAAAAGTTCATTGCTGATATCAGCTAAGGGCTCAGACTTAGAGGTTTCGCCAGAGATGG